>OX463780.1:15534214-15878888 GCA_949825025.1 Siphlonurus alternatus
CCCTCAGGCCTGCCAATGACCTTCAAAAGATACGACCTTCACGTGAGATGTAATACCTTCCTTCCTCTCACCTCTGAATCTTTTCTCCATATTATAGCTCATCATATATTCCTACCCTCAAGCATCCCTCATAGGCTATGATAGAGGAGAGAGAGAATCTTATATAGCTTTCACATTGTTTAATTAAATCGCTTGTCATCGGAGTTTTCAATTATTCATTGTCAAAATTTTTATTTTTGTTTTAATATTAATGATTGTTACTTTTTATTATATATTATTCTTATGTTTTAATTCAAAATTAATTCAATAAATTTTTATTAATTTGTCAATAATGAACCTTTGTCCTCTCTGAAATGCAAAAATATTGTCATGCATGCAAACTTAATTATTTTTTCAGTGAACACATAATGCCAACAATTAGTAAATGTTGTTTAAAGCTCTTGATTATATTTTTGTAAGTAGGCTTGATGAGTCAGAGTATGTAACTAGTGCAAATATTTTTAGGAGAATGTTGGCAATTAACATAAACTGTGTGTGTTTAAATGCTAGGGGAACACTTTTTTTCAATATCAAGGTCATACAACTTTCAAGACCACTTGTAATAAAGATTCTTTAAATATGCAAAATTTCAAATAACTTACACCTATAAAGCAATTATATGATTCTGCATGTGCAAAAAAAAAAAAAAAAAAAAAAAAAGGGGGAGGGTGCAAAACTTTCTCTATTTTTTTAAAATTTGTCACTTTTTTGCTTGTATATTTTATAGAATACGTTGAAATATTTCAAACAAGTACAACAAGCATTCATTTCTTTGAATTTTGTAATAGACCGTAGATAATTTAATAATATTTTATGTTTCTATTTTCAACTCCTTACACACACACACAGAAGAATATTTTTTTATGTACAACTTATTTTTCATTGCGGTATTATATAAAATATTATTATATTTCAAAACATCAGCTCTATCATATAATACGAAGAAGATAGAAGGAAGAGTGATTTTAGGTTATGGAAGGTCTAATTAGCTTTTTATATTATGGTTTTCTTCTCAAGTTCGCTTCAGGCTCAACTCATCCTTCTAACCACGTGCTACGCACACTAAAAACTGAGGTATAAAAATTAAAGGGGGTTGGGGGATTATAAAAGAACATATATATAACTTTTGTGATACCTTTTTTTTTAATATTATTATTTTGATGATCCTAACGCATGAAACGTCAAGTAGCCCTTTCTTGTTTATTTGATCCGAGGAGCGTTCGTTCCTCTCAACATTAGAGGACTCTCAGCTGATAATGCCCTTGCAGCGATGTAACGCGACGTTGTTTAAAAAAAAAAAAAAAAAACTTGGAAGATGAGAGCTCACCAGGTGAATGCCTTTGCTGCTGGTGTTGTTGTTATTACCTCTTCTTTCGTTCCCAGCACTCTTATAGCTTGACAACTGAACTGGTTTCATTATAAGAAACTAAAAACCAAAAGCATTATAACCAGTAATTATTTATTATCAATATTATGATCATTTTATAATATTTTTTTTTGCTTTATTTTTTTATAGTGTGTTAATTTATTAGTGTGTATTTTTTTATTTAAAGATAATGTCAGAATGAAAGTAAAATTTATTTAATTTAATTCAGGGGGCAATGGTTTGTATTTTAATTTTTTTGTCTCTGGATTTTAAAATGACTTTTAATAAATCACCAGTTAAAAAAAGTTAATATTAATAAAAATATATCATAAGTTAGTCTCAAATGATATCATTAATTCACAAGTATAATTGAAACTCATAAGAATGTAGCTTTTATGTACCCTGAAGAATATAATATAGCCTGCGAGCTAATATATAGTGTGTATAATGCGAAATAAATGTAATAATATGAAGGAAATATCAGCAGGATGTCTTATAAAAAACAATTTGATAAAAATAAAGGTAAAATAAAAACCATACTAATTTTTTTTTATGTTTTAATTTAAAAAAATGACCTTGAATATTTGCCAAAATACAATTACACGCATAATGTTTATATACTTTGAGAAGTGGCTGGGAATACACATGTTGAGAAGACCACACACGAAGTAATGTACGTACGTTTAAATTGCGTCTAATGTTAAATATTCATATGTGAAGAGGTCACGTGATGCACACGTGTTGACCTGAAGAATGACTCTCTGTACGCTACTTATCAGCCGTAACATGCAGATTTGCGTCGCTGCAATGTGCATACAGGAATTAATGTTATATGCTTTAAACGTAAACATATTTATAAATCTGTCAACCATTGTTTTTTTTTACTTTGAAATATTTATTATTTAAATAAAATTAATATATTCTTAATTAAATAACAATTAACCTCATAATGGTATGTCATATGTAAATAATATGAAGGACAAAATAATACTGACAGTGAGTATTAAATTACTTTTAGTTAGATCTCAGTATAATTAAAAGAATCGCACAAAGATCAAATGACACGCGTGGTCTAAGTTTAAATGTGATCACGGCCGATCTGTCAAGGTTCATAAGTCCACTGTCTCCAATATTAAATATAGGACTGACGTAATAGAGGAAAATTTACAAATTAAAAACGTCATCTTTATCATAATGACTTTTTTTTTTTTTATTAATAACAGCAAAGTGATTAGCATTTGAAATATAACTCTGTTTTTTAATATTATTATTCTGGCTTTCATTAAGATAATATAAAATCATTATGACTTAAAAATTTTAATATGTAACATTAAATTTTATAACTATTGTAATTTATTTACATTATTATTTGCAATTTTCAAGTTTTATCTTTATGTTAATCAATATAGTAAAGTGTTAAACTGTGTAAATATTATGTAAAAGTCGTTGGAAAAAGAAATAAAAATTTTGATAAGCATAAAATTGTGATAAGATTTACATGTGAAATTTAAATCTTTATTTCCATGGATAATGCATTTTAATTTAATAATAAATATTTATATTATATTTCACCTTTAAAAGGTTTTATATTTTTAAAAAAAAGTTGATGGGTTCATTGAACTTTTTATTAACATGTTTTGTGACAAGTGCTAACAAAAGTATTATTATAGATCATGCACAAGCTGCCGTCAGAGGGCGCACTTATGGCACTCGCTACTTGCGATGACATTGCAGCCAGCAAGTATGTACTTGCACGGTAATGCTACGACGTGATGGGAATTTCCACTGCCCCCAAGTAAGGTCAGTGCAATGATCAGCTGGGGGTGCAATATATCACATTTATTGCAATGAAAATTATCACCATTGTTACATGAGCGAGCGTACTTGTTGAGATTGAAAAATTAATTTAATGGAATTTTCCAATAGTTTATATTATCTTTCCATAAAATTTAATTATTGTAACAATGTAATGCACTGTTTTAATATGGGATTAATATGCGTTAAATCGTAAAAGTAAATTAATTGTTAGTAACCATTTGATTTGAGTTTATGTTTTAAGCAATAAATATACTGATGTATAATATATCTCATGAGCATAATATTTGTCTTTTATAATAATGTTAACTTATTTTTCAGCAAAAAAAAAAAAAAAAAAAAAAAAAAATACTATAAATTTTATATATAAGCAATGTAAATTCCTCGATAATTTGTGTTTATTTTTAAACGAATCGTGATTTTTTTACAGTTTTATTTCAAGCCATTTTATATCTTGCTAGTAAATCTAAAATTACATTGCATATTTACTTGATTGAGATGAAATATTTGACAGTGGTGCTCACGATCAATATCATCAACTTAGTATACCTGCACGGTTTAAATTCTCCAGGAATGCAGCATCGATGAAAGCATAATTGACGGATTGAGGAAACATCATAGTCCCAAGAGATCACCCTTGAATGACCCCATGTCATCGATTGTTCTCTCGATTATATTTAGGACTAAATATTTTCAATCTTATAATAAATACCGTTTTTCTTTATAGAACAATTTGATACGACCTCTATATATAGACATTTTAATCCTTTTAAAGGACAAATGTATTATAATTTTAAAATTTTAATATATAAAAATAATGTACATGATTTTTCGTGACCGAAATGCCAACCGAGGTTGTGGTTAACTTAATTATTAATATTCATATTTGATAGTACGGAAGGCTGGGTTATAACTGGGTCGCAGACGTACAACGTCACTAATGGATAACTCGTGTACACCACATAAATTATTAACCTCCGACCACTACCACCAAAATATTTACATAACCGTCCATGTGTCTTCCTTATTGAGATCATAACCAAAAATAATCTGAGTGCATGCAGCTTTAAAAATAGGCCTAAATAGTTACTTAACCCACTTGATATATATTAAAAATGGAAGTAAGTGGGGGTTATCGAGTTCAACACATCATTGAAATTTATTAATGTACTGTACATTAATATCAATAAAATATATCATGACAATTGTTCACTACTTTGTTCTTTGTTAAAAGTATGGTATTTTTATTATGCTGAAATTAATAAAGCTATTTTGAACCACCTATTAAATATTGCTTTGAATTTTATGCAGTAAAATTTTGTGACTCTATTTAGTATAAGTTTTTTTTAAAAATTATACAATTGAATAACATTTTTTTTTTCTAAATGGGGAATAACTCGATCTATTAATTATAATCTTCAAAATATATATAATCAAATTGCTACTCATTTTTATAATAATAAAAAAAAATATTCCACTTTTATTTTCATGGTATGTAATTTACCATCATTTTAAGAAAAAAATTATAAATTTTCACTTTCATTTACGTACAAAATTATTATAGCCTATAAGCATGAATACCTATATATTAAAATATTTTTACTTCACATGTATTTAAAATAAAAAATCATAGAAATAAAAATTTTACCATAAAAAATTTGGCATGTTATATATAAAAAAAAAATAATATAGAAGAGTTTTATATATTCGCTAAATAATAGCAGGTGTGTGTATATGTTGGTCGATTAAATTGATGTGTTTTTTGGCCGTGGCCTGTGTGGTAGTATAGAAAAAATAAGAAGCAAAGCTTGCCGCCACCATGGTCGTCATAAAATCCATCTGTTGGTGCTTCTCCTGCTTAGAGCTGACCCAGGGGCCATGGCAGTCAGTGACCGAACTCATCTTGTGATCGCTCTTGAATTATATTCGCAGCAGCGACCACCAGAGAGAGTGTGTGAGAATAATAATAAAAAAAAAAGTCGTCGCCACACTTTGATCACAACGTGAGGACCAGTTTAAGCTCGTCTCGGTACTCACAATTATTTTTGTTACTATATTATGAGAATATAAGCATAATAGCTTGTATTTAAGATACTCAAGGTCAAAAAGATGATCTTACGAGAGCATGCAGCAAAAAAAATATAAATGATTTTAGAAACAAAAATTTATATATTATATACTGAATATTATACTACATATACTATATTATTATATATTTTATGTTATACTCAGTAACTTTAAGATAATTATAATATAATAATTCCTGCTAGTATAATATAAATAAATATATAGTTACAAGAAGCAATGTACTTCTGTACTTTTTTTTTACTGCGAGAAGAATTTTAAAACTTCATAATAAGATGTTTTATTTTTTTGAATATTCAATTATTATATTGCAACATTTTTGTTTTTGTATTTAATTTAATTGATTTAATAAATTAAATACAATAAACATTTTCTAAATCTCATCCCACCCATCATTTAATATCATTTGGTTCGACCTTGTAATTAAAGTCTACAAATTTATATAAACTCTCAATTCTCGTTTTATTGAGATTGGGACAAATTTAGGTCAGAAAGACCCAGATTGCGGGCGAGTGCTCTCAAAAAGTTTTACAACAACATCATCCATAAACTGAAGCAATACGACCAAAATCATAAAATAAATAATGTACAACAACTTAACGTTCATTGCATGCAGTGCAAATCTTCCATTGTCAGTAATTTTTACATAAAAAAATTATAAAAATGTTCGTGCTCAGTTGCCTTTCAGTGAAAACTCCCCGTGATAACTTTTTTTATGGATTGTGAATCCTGCTTGCTTGCTGCAATATTACGGAAGGGTCAAGAGAAAACTGCCCCTTTCCCTTGCAACAGTCGCTGCATTCTCATCTCCAGTCACTTTCGGCTGGAGAACGGACAAGTGCCATGATGACGTAATTTGTATGAAGTTATCAATGAAAATCTATGACCTTTTCAATCAAATCATTTAAAAAATCGAATTAAGCCGGTATTACACGATACATTTTTTCTAATTATTACATACAATTTTCCCTTGCAAGAAAATGGCAACTCCATTTGATTCTATTCAGATTAAATTTTCTTGTAAGGAAAATTGAATCGTGTAATACCGGCTTTAGAGGAGAGGGAAAAAAATGCTGCATGTTCTCTTTAATTGTTGCATTAAAACTGCATACAATATTGACAATACAATCATTGCAGCTGCAAAAAGTTTCTTCGTGTTTATAATATTTTCTTTCTTTATTGTTACAACAAGATCAAATTGTTGTTCTTGGATTTTCTTGGAAGTCAATCTTATCATTCTTATCACTTACATTTTTATGACAACTTGAAGTGTAAATCGAGAGCAATAAGTAAATTTGTTTTATTTTCTATATTATACTATCAAACAAGATATTATGAAAAAAAAAACATGTGACCTCTATAGATAAAGACTTCTGATTTGGCCTATACTATGATGACCTCTTATAGTGAATCATAAATTGCAGTTATCAGCGCCCCAGACGGCGTGCATGCGCAACATTAACATTTGTCTGACTCATCAACACAATTTTTTGTCATTAAAAAACAAGAAGATAAATTACAGTAGCATTAACGTCATGATTTTTTATCATAAGCCCTCACAGTCGCATGGAAAAATAATCGCAATTTTTTTTTTATATTATTATTATATATAATTAATTTGAAAATAACATCTGTCTAAGTAATGTAAGGGATTTTGTTACATGTAAATACCATGTTATAGAATGTTGTACATCAACCATTGAATTTGTTTATGAACATGTTGTACACCTAAACATATATAAAGTTGAATATAAGAAAATTCCAAAATTATAAGATATCTGCCACTTATGAGATTCGAGTTCTGTCGCACCATTAGAGCTTTTTGACTTGTAATTGCTCTATTATACAGAGGCATAAACTGTTCTTATATAACTCAAAATATTGTTATGTTTTATCACTGATATTGTAATTGTAATATATGATGAGGTAATTAGTTGTGGTTAATCTTAAGTGTATTATATTTAATCACGCATTTTATAAAACTAATTGCCATGCGTTATCCATGTTTTTTTTATGTTTGAATTAATATTTTGAATTTCCTCTCGTGAAGCAGATGATATTTATATATTAATTGAATATTACATCGAGTTGAAGTAGTATAAATTAGAAAAATAAAATCAATTTCGAGTGGAAATTTTTTACTCACATTTTAAATTAACAAATCGCAGAAAATGACAATGTTACTTATTGATTTTATCGATTCTTATAATTTCATCATAGATTCATGCAATATTTATTTTACTTTTGAAAAAAATGTAAGTTGATTGCGAATATCCCGTATTATAAAATTACAGCAGCCAAAGCCCACAAGATTATACAAAAGATTGATGCGAATAACAAGAGATATATCCGTTATATATCAGTGAAATGATGAGATCATATTATATAGGATTATAATGATAGCTTTGATGCACTGCACAACGACGGATTTTTCTCCATCAGCAGAATTTTATTTTTTTACCATTTATGTATGATGATAGCCATTATACATAATATGCATTGCACATACGTATACATACCCCCATCACATATCATATTTGTATCGTATACAGCTGTGTTTGCAGATCCCGCATAATATATCGAATAAGACCACACAGAGCGTTTAGAGTTGGTTAATATAAGTATACATTATAAGTATGCATTAACCATGCAGGATTAATATGCAGTTGGCAATACTTCGCAAATAAGGTTTGATAAAAATCGTTTTTGTTTTTAATGAAAAGTTGATCATATATATATCATTATATGTATTTATATGTTTTTTTATAGTAATAATTTGTGAAACCTATATATGGATAAAAACTGTATTGTTATAGATTATAATATTATTAATATGATATAATGTATTATACACTATATAATAATGTAGTATATAATATACAATTATATTATATATATGGGAGCACTCTTATCTTTAAACCATGATAAAGCTGTTCGACCTATATAGCCTCAAAGTTAAACTTGCAATGGTTGTTTATAAACAATGGTTTGTTATAACCATTGCAAGAAGAAGACGTTTGCCTATAGCCTTATACATGCAATCGTCCTTTATAAAACTACAATTTTTTCTCAGATCGGTTATTTCCACTGCTGGATTTCTAAGATAAAATGAATGTGACGTCACCATTACTCCTGCAGATCAAATCCAATAAATTAGTCCGATCGTCAATTGACGATGCTAATGAGGTCCATTGCTGCAAGTACAGACATGGACGACAGACGTCAAGGCGACAAGGCCCGTCCTTGGCTCTTGACAACACAATGATATTCTGATGATGTCAACAGACGGATCATAAGGTCCTTTGTAAACTCAATCATATATACAGTATGAGGCAATACATTTTGGAATATATTAACTTATAGATATAGATATGGACACTATTTTTATTTTAAGCATGGAAAATGGGAAGTTAATATTGAAACTGCATAGAATTAATTGATTATCTGATTTAGAATTAAGTTCTGTATCTATATTTGGTCGCGATTCACGAAGCAGCTAGCTAGGTTTCTAACCAAGTTTAGCTTAACCATGTTTAACTATACCTGTTTTACGTGTTAAACCATCTAGTTAAAAGTGGATAAGCTAAACGTGGCTAGAAACTTGGTTAACTGCTTCGTGAATCGCAACCTATATAATATCATATCGTCGTACGAGTATATTGAGATAATGTACTAACTAATAGTTTAAAGATTTATTCAATTAATTGACAGAAAGCAAATTAATTCACATTATTTGTTTTTGTACAGTTGAATAAAAAATATTAACATGGACTACATGTATAGTCTAGCAGAATAAACAAAATGTGTGTATGTAATATATATATATGCAAATGTTTTCACGTGAAAGATTCAAGTTAGAGTATCCGTCATAAATACATAGTAAACAGTGCAATGGTACAGTACTTGTATCATTATTCGTGACGTCATTTGCAATCCTCTTATAGCTTATTGTGCAACCTCCTCCACGATGTCACCGCACCTCAATTGATGACCTTGAACATGTCACACCGAGGTGCGATGGTGCTCATTGCGTATTCCTCGCCATAGGTATCCGCGGCGGCTGCTGCTGTGGATTACGGTTATATGTCGTTCGCATGACTTTAGCGGTAGTGGATAGAAAATTAGCGAAGCGAAATTTATTATTGAGTCTCGTATATATAAGGAATGAGATAACACTTTTGCAATAATATAGCATTCACTTTTATAACTTTATATTTTATAATATGAAATTTTCAGATTTGGCAATCTCTTAACATATAATATAAAAGTAAAAATTTTAAAGCAGTCATAAATAAACAGACGATATATTACATTAGAATTGTTTTTCTTTTTAAACACGTTTCTGTACAACACTTCGTGGTATAAAAGTATAACGTAAAGAAATAATATATATTTTTAAGAGTCTATTTGATTTAGTAAAACCATAGAGTTGGCATTTAAAAAAAAAAAAGGCTGCTCTTATGGCCGTAAGTTGCAGCCAACCTATCTTGGAAAAATCCGACAATTATCCGAGAATTTTAATGTTAATTAGTAAATAATCCACGGATAATCCTCAGATTATTCTCGGATAGGTGGCTGCAACTTACGGCCATGAAATTATTCTTATAATATTTAAGCACCTTAAACCAATAAAGTATGTACATCCTTAAGTTTAATTTACTAAAATGTCATTATTATTCTTGATACATAAATATAGTGGTATATAAATATTAACTTCTTATTTTTTAAGTATTATTTTACATTTAAATAATATTTTTGCGTGCAATATGAAACTCATGAATAATTTTACTATAAATATGACTGCGTACAATGTAAGCAAACGTGAAGAAAATGTTTTATGATACGATGAGCTCATACCATACAGCATGTTATAGACCAGAGAGGGTGAGGTTCATGATTCACTCCAGATTGAAATGTTGCCAGCACCACTCCTTGGCTGCTGCCCTCAACATCTGCAAGGTATGTACCATCAGGAGTGACCTCATACTATAGCCTTGGATGAGAAGACAATCTCAGGACAATAATGAGATGTAAGTACACAGTACGTGCATACTCACTCAATGTGAAAAACTCGTAAACAAATTTTAAAGGAATGTTTTTATTTTCTTTTTTTAAGGTGAATAAATTACATGTCATTATCTCATAATAATATAATAGCGATAGTTTGATTTGTTTGATTTTTTAAAAACATTAGATGATGTCATCATTAAATATATAAAAAAAAAATTGTGATTCATATTTTATAATAAGGATGTTTTGAAGTTTATTATATCAGCAATAATATTAATTTAAGATAATCAGCGTTTTGATTTTTATTTTATGTATGTAATATACAATAAATTTAAAATAAAACATTGGTTGATAATTGATTGCTTCTTTGTTTCTAATTAGTATCATTATAATTCATTTCTAGTTTCGTATAATATTTTTTCTAAGGTTAGAAAATTTTAAAGTATATCCTTGCATGGAATCTGTTATTATTTATTAGATTTATCTCAACTAGAAACAATACCAGAATAAGAATCATAAACTGCTTAAAATAAATAATACGAATTTGCTGAATATAAAAATAACTACACATTGTTTATGCATATTAATTCTTAAAAGTCCTTGTCCTTGGGTTTATTTTTTTTTAAATTATAATAATATTTTGAGTAATTTTTTTACAAGCATATTCTAACGTTCAACATCTTCTTTATTTTAATGCCAACTATTTGACATTCTTCGTTAACAACCATAAAAATATCACGACTTGAAATATTTTTTGTTCATTGAAGCACATAATAAAATAATATAATACAATTCTGAAGGTATATTATATACACAACCTGTTAAGGTTTCTATGATGCTGTCATATCGCGACTAATTTGCAATGAACTTGTCGTCGTTTCGTAAAGTCAACAACTCCGGAACAAGAAAAAAAAAAAAAAAAAATCCTCCGTCATTGCAATGGCCCCGCAAGCTGCTGCTAAGCTGTAATGTTAGCAACCAGGAAAAACTAAAGTATAGAGAAGAGAATGAAAGAAGAGGAGGAGATTTTTGGCTGTGGAGTTTTGGTCACGTTTTGCACCTCCCAATGAGCACCGTTCGGTTCGCCAGGCCATCTACACTGACGGCCATTAACAAGCCAAGACTGCGTGAGACGAACAACAATCGAAACTGATTTTTTTTTCTTTCTTTTTTATATTCTTCACAAAATCTTTTCAACAATACTTTTCAACAATACAAGACAAAATACCTTAGTTTTTTTTTCTTTAAAATTGAAAAGTTCAATAAAATTTACAATAGTTTCATTGCAATAAAGAATATAAAGTTATTTTTATCTAATATATTAATGACCACACTTTCAGTTTTGTTAACAATTATTTACGTATTTTTTTCTTCTTTTATGCTTTCAATTTGTATTTTTTTTTTTTTTAACATTCTCTTCTTTTTTTGACGATATTATGATGTTAATCTATATAAAGTATGACGTTAAAGTTTATTACTTAACTTAAAATCGAATTAAGCTATTGTTAAATTTTTTTCATGAAATCTGTACGATTTATATAGCTTACGTCATGAGCTGTATTTTAAAATAAAACCGAATCTAATTACGTAATTGAGATTGAATATACAGTTTTGACCAACATTAAGTTGATGCATGCTCAAGCAAGTATAGAGTACAAGAAAAGAAGCTATTTTGCTTCAATTTTAGTTTAAGTAATAAATGTGCATGCAAGAATGGTCAGATATTTTAAAATTTGCTTCGCATTATTTCCAAGTTTACTTATAATGGAAAATTAAATTCAACAATATGAATTATACAAGTCAACAACTCATTTCTTTGAATACGTTTTTTTTTATATATATATCTCTCTAAACATTCAATAACTACCTAGCTATATATGAGAATACACACAAAAAAAATCTCTAGGGTGAAAGACCTTTTATATAAAAAAAAAATTGTTTGATGTTATATGTGGATAACAATTTTTGATCGTTTTGAGAATCACGTGCGAGGGGGGCCGGCCAGCATTTGGCGAGCAGGCAGTCAGGTAGGTATAACGACCTGAGAAAGACCTATAGCTAGCCAACAGGTGACGTCACCCTGAAACGTGAGGGTGAGGTAGAGATGGACCCTATAATCTGCTCATCCAAGGGCGAACATCAACCGAAATGCGGAAGTATTTTTTTTTTATTTATTTTTTTTTTTTTTTTTTTGTAATGCAATAACCGTTGTAGGATTTTGTTACTTTTCAATTTATCTATTGTTCATATGTCATTCATGATGTATAGGAATACAATATTAAATATTATAATTCGAGATATCAATATGTAGTTGGAGAAAGAGAACCACTTTCCCTCAACAAAAAGCTCATGCATGTCCATCATGCAACATTCCTAACCCATGACAGAATATTATTAATATTTTAATATCTCTTTATATATTATACTCTCTTTAACATTATAACATTTCTACTTAACTCATTAGCATCTTTACACAAAAAAATATTTGTTTTCAATTTTACTTATTTATTAATGTACGAGTTAATAAAAAGAAAATGTATGCATCAGACTTGCAGGAGTTGAATTATTATTTTTATAATTACTGCATGTTATCCCGTCTTTAAATTATTATAAGCTTGGAGTTTATGCTTATATAAATTGCTAACATTTTATTTATTAATTTAATTTACAAATAATATATATAGTATGCAACATTAATTTTTAAGTTATAAATAAAAATAATTATATTACCAGATAACCAGAGGACTCAAAATAAAAATTACTATAAATTTTAACTTGTTATTTTATGTATTTTTTTTTTATTTAATGTATTCAATTAACCCTAACATTTGCCATTAGTGAAAATGATTGTGCCATGGCATGGGAACGAACTCACTATGTATTCATGCTTATACAGGTTATACTAAAAAATATAAAATAAATAATTTAATTCAATGAAACAAATTTTCCTTTAAAAGTATTATGTAAATAAAACTGCTTTAATTATTTTTTTATCACTATTTCTACACGATTATAAATAATTTGATATATTTTTGTTTATTTTATAATGAATATCAAATGTAAACATTACACAAATCACGAAGTGGTAACGCCTCAAGCACTTTAAAAAAAATAGTTAATAAAAGATTACTTAAGGGTCAAAGTAAAAGTTTTCTAATAATACAAAATGTTTTTTTTTTATGTAACTTTTGTTTACTACAGCTACCGTTTTATTGGCATATCTTTTCTTCTCACGCCGCGCCCTTCCAATGATGACCTGCCGTTATGATATTCGCGCAGGGTGATCTACTTTATTGGATAAACTAAAACAGCTTTCACCTGAAAGAGATGCGGTCAGAGTGACGTAACTTTTTATGGAGAGGATCGTGCTCCCATCACCTGAGAAAAAGAACGTTCTCTATGGAGGGCTGTTGTGGGGATTGCTCAATCACGGCGGCTAGCACGCAAAACATGCCACCTCCAGTACCAACCACCATCATAATATAACGGAGAGCACAATAGACGATGATCTCTTACATCATGTAGAATAAACCTTGGATTATATTGTTATAAATATTATGCTCTATAAATAATCAATGCAATTCCAATTACTATTTTTTAATATAAAAATAATTGAGGATGTTGTTTTTGTTATTATATATAATATCAATATCACACAATCACTATATAATAGTATATATAACAATAATTTTGCAATTAAGTTTTTGATATAATAAAGTTACATACAATAGCTTTCTTTCAATATTCAATGTGTATATGATGAAATGTATTTTTTTTTTTGTCATGAAAAAACAACACAGAGTAGGGGAGATGGCCACATAGCTCAGTTGGTAGAGCACCCAGACTAGATTTTAGGAAGGCCCGGGGTTCGAAGCCCGGTAGGGACATCTCTTTTATTTCTAATGTTGAAACTTGTAAACATGCATTGCAATAATCGGATGGCGAAATAGCACTAAACAAATTCCTTAAAATGAAAAAACATGTTAAAACCCAATTAATTGAACCCAGTGAACTAATTTATAAGAAAACCTATTTTCTTTGTCAAGTGTTATTTTTATTTATTTTGTACAAGGTACGACCTTGAGTACCTAAGCTGTTGTTTTTTGTTATGTTAACAACGAGAGATGGTTGGTTTTGATTTGATTAAAACATGTGGTTACGCTGGAGAGACGTGTCACTGATAAGACTGCAGTTGCATCCTCGCGGTGCACCACAACAATGACTTGGTTCGTCAGGTCTAGCTCAAGGTGGATATCACAGAAAATAATCTCCCCCCAGACTTTTTGCTCATTAGACTCCTCCAATTAAAGAGAAATTTATGGTCCAGACTGCATGCACTTGGAATTCCTCATCAGATAACAAAAAAACTCTCTCAAGTAAATTCTTCTCCTCTTATCTTGCGTGGGATGCAATTTTCTTGGCGTGCCAACACATTTTGTTTATGTTGGTTTATCATTTAAATAGATAATAATTAATAAGAGTCATTATAAAAACTTTCTGTAAATTAAAAAAAATGTGATATATTACATTTTTTAACATATAATTTTGAGAAAGCAGCTGTTAATATTATGGGAAACAAGTTTGGGTCTTATTTGAGCATTAAAGTCACTCTTGTTTTAATATTTAAGTTTAAATTCTGCTCTACACCACATATGCATAGAAATGGGTATGTTATACTGATGTACACGTACATACAAATTCCTTGTAATATTATACTATCGTAAGTCTGTACATTCTATTTTTTTAAACACGAGTGTCATAATAATGAGTTTCATAAAAAAAAGCATATATCAGGTTAGTTAGCAAAAATAAAAATAAAGTATGCAAAATTTCAAAAGAAATATGTTAGCTAAAGAAAATTATATGTTCAGTTCATTATGAAAGGAATGAACAAACTTTTTTTTATAAACAATTGGTCGTTGAAAATAAATCTAAGGTATGTTGGAAATGTATCGCCTTACAGCAACATGTGAGTTTGCATCTCATTATTACCACAGGAGGTTGCTCTATACACATGGTATATAATATTATACACAAAATATATGTATTACAGTAGACTCCTTAATATGTGAAGAGCAAAAACTCAAGAAATATTCAGTATATAAAGCCATATTATTACACGATACAATTTTTCCTTACAAGAAAATTTCATCTCTAAAGCAAACAAAATATGAAGTTGAAGTTTTCTTTATGTATATAGGGAAAACTGCATGGTATGTTGAAAATAGATCAATTTTATCGTGTATAATATTCCGGCTTAGCACTATCAGAACTATTTATCATTGATATGGGATGAGAGGGGATTAAATATTGCACTAATTTCAACGAATTATTCTATAAATAGAATACTTCTCTAGAAATACTAATTCAAACATTAACAATTTATTCCAAGCTAATTTTGTGTCAACTTTTTGTTGTCCAGTAAATTTAAAGCTTATCAAACTTAAGCAATCATTGTTGCAAAATAAAGCTCATTGGCGCCATATTATGCAGACTTTTTCAGACAGGGATGCTTTCCAAAATAGATGATTGTTTATTGTATAAACGAATCCATAAATACATTTTCTCATAAATATGCAGTAAGTCTACATCGTATTAGAAGGGGACTTTTTGTGATCACTTTGTGGCTAACATGTTAATGGATACGATCAAGTAAAAGTACAATGGATGTCAACAATGGTATTAGCAAATAGGTATGCCAGGTAAAATTTTCAAGAAATTGTACCTAAAATAAACCAAACCTGAGTATGGAAAAGTACCCGCTTGTTTTTCTAATCTAGAACTTGCTGCTCATTTTATCACAAATTGTATAAGGACTTCTCTGTTTCTACTGCTGACTCGAGATGTTCACTTTTGATGACTTCACACACACACACACGGTGTCTGTATCAATAAAATTACTTTGTTCCATTGATGGCATTGTTACGGTAGCTCAGCGTACTCTAAAGTTGGACGTACGCCTAGTCTTCCATTCACAGACATACTACTAGTATATAAGCGCGCCCCGCCTGCGAGCTACCCACGCACCCACCATCCTCCTCAAATTATGCAAATCACGTCTGCAAATTGAGAAATTTAGGCTTCATAAACACCCATATTGTGCCGGTAGGCATAGCAATGTGATATAGTCCTATCAAGATTCAAATACAAATTTGCTACACCAGTAATTTACATAGCGATGACAGCTAGAAACGATGAAATCACGTAAAACAACACACTTAAATTATATTTAATTATAATAATATATATGAAAGTGAAACTAAAATAATATTTATTTAAATTAAGATGAAATTTTTATTTTATATATCCTGCCATTTATTTTATGTTGGTTTAAATTATATAACAAAGTAATGTTTTTTTTAACATGTTTTAATTGTAATTGTAAAATATTATGGCAAAGAAGTAAAAGTCAATGACCCTTTTTCCGCCTCATTTCCTTTGAGTTATCGTTTTTAACGAGCGTCATTGCTATCCTTTAAATCTTTTCAACTTAAATTTAATATATATATTTTTTCTTTCTTTTGTATTACAAAATACAACATCATTCCTTTCAAAAAGTTGTGTAAGACTTGAGATCAATTCTTTTCCATGATGTTATTGAAACACCAAAATAATCAATCACCTTTTTTTTTTTCTTTAACACACATCACTGATTTTTTTTACTTGTAAATTATTCTCACTTTGAGCGTAAAGTAAAAATATTGAGATAAAGAAATTTTAATACAAGTCTTACAACGTTGTTGCGTGCGGTGGTGCGCAATGCTCATTTGACCCCACTTAACCGTCAGTTCTATCCTTCTTATATTTTTATAATAATGAAAAAAAAAAAAAAAAAAAACTCTAACGCCCCTAAGAACAATGCGGATATTTTTTTAACTTTTTTCCAGATCTACAAAAAAGCTTTCACTTTCTTCACGATACGCTACATCATTGCTGCATGCTGAATCTTATGGCTCTTTGTGTTATGCAGTAATTCTCAGTGTTTAAACTTTTTTCTGCCTTCTCCTCGAATCTCACGAAATTCCAATAAAACTTCTCATTGTACTTGATAGAAAGAAGTTCGAAGCACCCATCCAGAAGAGATTCGTGTGGGTTGATACCAGGACGAATTTATGTGAAAATTCTTTAATTTAATATACTCAAATCTATAATTTCGTGTCATACTTTTTTTATAATACTATTTTATTATAGTTTAAGATTAAGATAGCATGAAAAAAAAATATACACATTTTATGTAATATAATTGGTACCTATGATGCATATAAACAAAAATTTGAAGAACTATACCATTAATTATTCAGTTATTTATTTGCAATAATTTAATATTTATAATACATTTTTTGTTATAAACAAGATGCTTACCATAGAAAAGTGATATATACAACTTCCTTTCTAGTTAATAACATAACTTGAATTAAAATGACTTATTATAATATTCATATAGGCGTTTTTCAAATATATAACAAGCTATCCCGTATAAGAACATTTAAAATTTGAGTAAATTATTCTATCATCATTAACTTTTTTTATAAAATTGTTTATGAGTTCAATATATTGATTATAAAATTTTAAAAATTATGAAATTAGTGAATCTTTTTAATCCAATATTCCTCATTGACTCTCTTCCGATAAGTTTTCTTTTATACTATATATATCTATATTAATATTTTAGTATCAAGGTGTATAAACCTCTATATATATAGAGGTTATAAACCTCTATATACACTTTGTTATATATCAGGCACGGATCTGGGGGAGGGGGGGGGGCTAGGGGAGCTACATCCCCCCCCCGAATTTCAGGTTTAACATGGGTAATATAGGCAATTCCCCCACTCCAATTTCTTTTTCAACATTGGCCTTATGGAGGCAGCCCCCACCGAAATTTTCTCCTGGATCCGCGCCTTTTATATATTAAGCTTAACGATGAATCTCAGTTACTGCTGGAGTCAAAGAATATTTCCCTGCAAACGAATCGAATGAAATAAATTTTAAAAAATCGAGAATGTTCTAAAACTTAATCGCTTATGGTTTGAGCAAATTCAGTCTTACAGTTTTCTTACAACAGCTCCATTTCCGGTTTTCGTCCATAAGGCCAATGTTAAACTTCTACCTCAGTTTTCACAAAACTGATAAGACAGATTCGCTTCAAAATTTGTATGCCACCTATTGATGGTGAGTTCGAAGTCCCCTGCAAGTCTTGTTGCATTCAGGCGGTACGATTGCGAGATCTCAATCTACTGAGATTCATCCTTAAGAAATTTTTATATAACAATTTAAAACTTGCAATTAATTGAAACATTTTCACGCTCTGTTGCTAAAAACAAATACAAAATTTCGTCAACTTTTGTTGTTGTTTGCGTGTAGTGAAAGTTAAACAATAGAACGACGATCTTTATACCCCGCCATTATAACATCACTACTACCAGAGTTACGTATTTCTGTGACATTATAAAACGTCGCGAGGTTGCTGCGGAGGGTCAAATGCATGATGTAACTCAAGGAATCCGGAAGTCACTTTGTATCTTGTTTGGTTGCATTCGACGAGGAGGAGGCTGTAAGGAGCACTTTCTCTCTCAGGAGCCGGCGCCATGTCTCAGGACAGACAGAAGGTCGCAGTGTTTCTTTTGTTGTCATCGTGCAAGAAGTATATATATGACATAAATATATAATGTCCGAATGACAACACAAATAAAACCACATTCTCTTGAATACTAAATAAGGTCACATCTAAATGTTGTAACTTTTGCAATAATAATACCACAGGAATGTTTATATATCAAATAAAGTATAATGGTATTATTTTTACTTTTAAAATGATTTATCTCAGTTATTACAAAAATCATATTTATTTAATTAAGAAGGAATCGAATGAAATAAAATTAAAAAAATGCGATGATGTTAAAAAACTTAATTGTGCTTATGATTTCAGTAAATTTAAGTGTCTGTTGTTGTTTTTTTCGCATCTTGATTTATTTTCTGTTGACGTCCATAATGCTCTTTCCATACTTTTGTACTTCAATTTTTACAACACAGGTCAGACACATCAATAAAGGAGGCCATGTAATTTTAAAATCTCGAGTGACTGAGATTCCTCCTTAAGCTATTGAATAATTCCATTTTATTTTAAACGTAACAATTTTATAAATATACCGTGAAAAATAATACCAAATATAAAATTTTGTTTTTGATAATTCAGCAAATTGCATGTGATTAGCGCAATAGCGAATTATCTTCTCTTCTTTTAATAATAAAATGATGCCGTTATAATATGATGAGTAAATAATATCAACAGAATAAATATAAAATTAAAATTATTAACATTATATGTATGTGAACATTTTTTAATATAATGCAAAACGTGTCTGCTACAACTGAATATCAGATCTGCTCTTGTTTTTATTTTTATATACTGAACAATAGTGGAATAAAATTGTTATAATCTAACTTTAAAAAAAAAAAGAATTACAAAAGAATTGTAAGAAAAATTAATGCACTTTCTTATAACCAAAAGATAAAATCTTTATAAATACATTATATATACAGTATGCATCATTATTATTACTATGGACGAGACTTGAAATAAATTATTAACTCTTCTATACTGCTGTACCTTGTAATAAGTTTCTTCGTGTATATAAAGTCATTATATCCAAACCTATAATATTATTACAATAAAAAGATAATCTTGCTGCTACAGTCAAATTTACATGATATTCCCTCCGGAAGTAGCCGGAAGTGTAAGGTTTCTAGTCTTCCTATTCATATTTCAGTGTTAAAATTTGACACATAGGTCAGTACTTCTACTTCAAAAAATTCTGCAAAGTTTCAAAATTAAGGTAGAGATAATATGTATCAGCTGGACCAATGCTAAAAAAATCCCATTCATAAAAATTATGAAAAAAATTTAAAATGTTCTCCTCTACATACCTTATCAGTAGGTAAAATATCAGGTATACAAAAACGAGCTAGTTTTCGAGTAATTAATTTTTAAAGTTGACTAATTTAACATGGAAGTTCCATTTTTCCATGTTAAATTAGAGAACTTTAAAAATTAATTACTCGAAAACTAGCTCGTTTTTGTATACCTGATATTTTACCTACTGATAAGGTATGTAGAGGAGAACATTTTAAATTTTTTTCATAATTTTTATGAATGGGATTTTTTTAGCATTGGGCCAGCTGATACATATTATCTCTACCTTAAATTACAAACAGAAGAGCTGCAAACTTCTCACTTCCGGCTACTTCCGGAAGGAATTTCACATTAATTTGACTGTATATATGATGGAGATGTTGTATGCAACAAGGGGGCGCGAAATGACCGTTGCTGCAACTCTCTCTGCTACATTCCACACTGGGTAATTCCTCTTCACCCATGCACGAGATTTCTCTCTGGCTTGCAGTTGCAGTTCATTTGGAGCGAGCGGGGGTGTACGCCCTACCAGTTAATAATAGCTGATTGGGTACACGCCTTCTGCAAGCGATAATGGATTGTGAAAGCACCGACATCACGTACATATGTTATATATTATTATACTTTGTAATACAATCATATTGCGTCTGAAAAATATAATGGTTTGTTGCTCCACATGCATTAGATAATTAAGTTTAATGCATGCAGAAAAAAAAATCGAATCTTTAATTCCTTATTTTTAAAAAAATTATATACTATTTAAGGAGAGAAATTTATAATTGTATTTTGTAATTTAAAATCGCTGGTCGTTATTTTCAATATAAATATATAATGTAAAAAATATTTAAGGGCATGTTTTTATTTTACAATTAAAGTTCAAAGAAATATGACTCACTTCATATGCGTATTACTTTTACTGCATGATAAAAAAGTACAACATATCTAAATTAGGACTTATAGGAAATTATAATGTACACATTTTTCAAAAGCAAGTTATATAGTTCATTTAAAAATAATAAAAAATTACTACATACATGTGTAGGTGTTTAAAAGTCTTTTAGTTCCTTAAGTTCTTTAATATTACTACACATATTATATGTTATGCATGTATGATAAATTACGTTAATCCCTTAGCAATCGTCAACTTTCAATACCTCTTAAATTAAGATAAGAAAATGTTGCCTAATATAACTATTATGATGTCATACCTCCCATGCAGGTAATAAGAAATTAAGTGACAAAAATGCAAATTCCTTTGAAGATGTGTGATATTTTATAATATAAAGAGAAAATGAAAATAATCTCCATAAATAAATTAAGCCTTCGTAAAATATTATTAAACTAACTCGAAACTACATACTAAAAGCTTCAAACGTGTTATTTATTATGCTTCAAATACAACGTTTGCGAATTGCCATTATTTGCTGATAATTTGTTCACCTCGATCACCTTCACGTTAAATCGAGCAAGTAAAAGTTGATAAGTTCCCTGTGGCGTGGTAACTTCACGATGAGGTGACGAGGCGATGGCGTCACGCGGCGTTAGGTGACGTTGCATGGCTGGCACGAGCGAGAAAGTGAATGCATGCAGCGGCGATCACCAGAAAGCATGCAGGCGTGTGAAGCCACGGTGTGAATCTTCATCATCGAGTTATGTCACCAGATTTATATTCCAACGTGGCACATAAAATCCCAGTTAGGTCATAAGAGGTCATCCAATTTCAAGGTATAATTCAAGTTGAGACAAGAATATTTATTTTCATTTTGGTGTTCTTTTTATATAATATTTTATAGGATTTTAAAATAAAAAGTTTATATATAATTTTCAAGATATTTATGCACTATAAATTCTTTTACTGCCCATCTTAATTCCTTGTTTAAGATATTAATCATGTTTTTTTTGTATAAAAGTTAACCTGCGAAATAATTTGTTTGGAAACAAATAGAAAACAATAATTTAGTGTGATTTAAAGATGGCAAGAAAGAATGTGTTTTTTTTAATAATATATAAAGAATTCACCTTTTATAACCTTTTTTATATTATACTCTTCATTTTCACTATAATTTAAGAGTGGTCAAATATAAAGATTATATCAGTTTTTATACATATATAATAGCTTATAAATGATACCAATTATATATTCCATACAGTAGAATTAAAGATATATAGAATATTAATCTTAATTATCTTACAATCAGACATATAGGTATATAATAATATATGTTATTTATAAATGTAGCAACACTACAACAGTGCAGTATTTTATAAATAATAATATTGCGAAAATAGTCATCTTGATATGGGGTCTATAATTAAAAAGTGATAAACAATTTATATTTGCTGTAAGCGTTGAACGAGAAGGCGACAGATTGCCTTAAATACGTCACCAAGGGCGACATATGGCCCTTGTCGCCGGATCTTCTTCATTCAAACTTTGGCAAAAAATAATCAAAGCACATGTCTTCAATGAAAGGCATCAGCCGCGTCAATTATTACACTTATAATATGACTCATCGCAAGGACATAACACCATATAAGAAGCTTAGTTTGGAGATATAAATAGAATGAACTTGACAGATCATCATTCACCTATACGACAGATCTGACGGTCCTAGGATAATCCTCTGTGTCAGATTCTGCTACTGATAAACTCACGGACAGATTTGCTCTGCCTGTCTGGCTAGCAGACATTTGCATGTGACGGTTCAAGAAAGGTTCGCCAACAGTCGTGGCTTTGAGATTTTGTTCATGTGAGAAAGGTTGAGGCTAGGAGTTCATATCTTGACGTAGCTATTTGAAAGGTATAATATAATGATTATTATAATTTTAATTTAAGAATTGTTTATTTTGTATTAGAACAGTTATTAATTATTAAGATCGAATCAAGTTTATTTTCTTGATGAAGTAGTGATCACGTTGTAAAATAATATTTACAACATGATCGAAAATGTTTCCACTGTAGGAGAATTGATAAATTTTGTATAAAGGTACAGTATATATTTTATTATTTTGTATTTTTTAGTATATACCAGAGAAATTAGGGGTACAAATATAAACTACAGTACAATAATTAATGAAGTATAAACGAAATAAAAAATTTATTAATAATCATTAGCATTTTTAATACTAAATGCCTAGTATTTAATGTATTGTGCTATTGTGTTATATTATGTTATATAATATTATATAATCATAAGTTGAGCGACATTATATTTTTTTCATTTTTATTTTTGAAATTATCTTAAAACGAATGCAGTTGTAATAATGAATTGATATAACTAATATATACTTATGAAACACAAATGAAATTTAGTAACATATTAAAATGTGCATATTGATTTGTCTCCAAATGTGCTAATTTGTAACAATATAAAATAAAAGCAGATTTAAATTACTCTCCAACACGAAGAGTTATAATAAAAATAAACTATACTAAACTGAGATCGATTACATATTATATAATGATACAAATTGGCATTTCTAATAAAAATTGAACACCTTTTAAAAAATGTATAACTAAAATCTGGCATAACATAATTATGCCCTTAGCAATATTATACGGAAATGCTAAGTTGATGCATATCGGATTAACTGAGAAGCTAATTTCATCCACATTAATCTTATTACGTATCAAGGAAGGAGTGGGACTTGATGTATTACGAAATCTTTAAAGTGTTCGTAATTGACCAGTCAATTTTGTTACTCCTGCTCCATATCTTTATTACATTTGAATATTTAATCAGTTTTTTTATATGAGAAATTATCACACATTATCATTTTATTTTTTTATTTCAACTTTCTCCACATCATAAATCATATTAATTACATTTTTAGTGCAATTTGCAAAATATAATTGAATAGAAAAAAATTATTGCATTCTCCTTTACGCGACTTACATCCAGAGATTTGTGCTACTTCCTTCCTCGATTTGATAAAAAACTGGTATTTTATTTTGTATGAGCCAGGTAAGGGGAATGTGCAGTGACACACCGTATGACTCCAGGACGTGTAAGTCTTGCGTTTATGGAGGAAGGTACATTTGGAAGGAAATGTTAAATGAATTTACAATACCCTGGAATGTTCATCCTTCCTCGTAAGTTTGAATTAAATCATTCGTGTCTCATAACGAACTTCATTCTTGAAAATAAAGAAGAATGTTGTTAGTTACAAGGAATGTGATCGTGGTAAAATTATTTTATAGAATGTAAGCAAAATATCGCAGTGGAAATTGATTTATATCTACAAGGAAAGTCCATCAAATTTGTTAACAAATTTCGTATTTTATATTAATTCCAAGAATTAATAATTATATTACATAACATAACTAAAAAAAAAACACACAAAAAAACAAACATTATATCCCTGTTCGTAAACACATAATCAAATGAAAATCAAGAATCAGATATATGTTACCTATACGGATACAACGTAATTCTTTCTTCATGAATCGATTGTGATATTTACGAACATGCATGCAAACCGTTATCATGCTATTTTTAGCATTATTTCACTTATATACAAACTATTTGTAATTTTGCTATCTCAATGAATTCTAATACAGGAAAAAAATAACATAAATGATTACTTCATCGTTGAAGAATTCTACTTGCTACATTGTGTCACCACCGGGGGGAGTGTCCAATTTCCTGCATATGAGCACCGGGACGTGCACCACTAGAGGGCAGCAGCACTCCCGCGCATTATTCTGCTGCTTTGGCATGACAGCACGGACTTGTCACGTACGCAATTACGCAGACACGGTGTACGGTCTTTCTTGGAAGTCGCGTCAAATTTACGATCACAGAAGCAAACGAGTGATCTCATCTGGAGTAATATTCCGTGCATAATTAAATTTAACAGCACCTTAAATGAATACCTAAAAAAAAAAAAAAAAAAAAAAATAGGTTGGGTTATTTAGAAAGCCGTACAAATAAATTTGTAGTGTACTGTACTTTAATATATATATTATAGTACAAAATAATTGAACGAGTTTTTTTAAAATTATTACTAGATATATAATTTAATTTGACTGTTTAAAATAATGTAATAGTCTTTGCATATATACACACATACATTTATGCAAGCATACAAAACTTGAAATATTTACTTCCTGAAAGGTTTAATCAGATTCTATGTACAATTTTGGAGAAAATATTCATACAACTTTTAAGTCACATATTTTTGCTGTAAATTTTAACGGAGTAGTTACTCTTTAAAAGGTAAATTTATATTGTACTGCATGCCTGTTAGTTTGTAAAATACATAAGGATATCACTAAAATAAAAACACATTTAGATATATAAAAAGTTTGCAGGATAAATTTTTTAACGCATTTAATACATTGGTCTTACTCAATGGTTATTCAATTAATGCGAGTGATATGTTATATAACTTAACTTAATTAAAAGTTTGTAGCAAAATTACTTAATTTTTAATTAAAGTTATTTGGGTGGAGGTCTTCACATACAGTACTTATATACAATTAGCATCAGGCTCGGACTGGCCATTAAGAGTTGGTGAGCCCCCTCAGTAGGCCCCCTCGGCTAGGAGATCCCTACAACGTTAAAAGTAGGCTCCCACAGGGTCAAGTAGGCCCTTGATATGGGCCCGTATTCCTGTTTTCTCAGTAGGCCCTTTGAGCCCAGTACCACCCTGCTTAGCATTGAGTTTTTCCAAAGAGCGTACATTTTACGATATAAGATCTCTGTTTTTTTCTCTTCGAGAGAATTTTGGATATATTTGTTAAGATGCAAATGTGACAAAAGAAAATTTACTATCATTTGTAATCTAGGTTTCCTGGTATTGTGACAGATGACAGACACCATTATGCAGTTAATGCATTACAGCTTGCAGAGCAAATGAGAGAGAGGTGAGAGGAATGCCGACGTGGCGCGCGACACTCCATTAGCTAACTTGACGCAAACTGCAGCCAAAGTGCAAGTTGTTGCATTCTGAGCCACATTCCTGCCACGGTTGTTTCATCTGCATGGCGCGGCAGACGAGCGACGATGGCTCGTGCTGGTCAAGTCGGTGCAACGCCCGCCATAGCCAGAGTGGGGGATTGCATTCCTTTACACTTCTTACGTAATGAAATTCGAGGATTTGTTTCATGCATCATAAACTATCTCACGTTCAGAAGAGCATGAGAATTGATTTTACAAGAAAATCAAGTCTGCTTTAAAATTTTTACTTATTATTTTATAAAATTTTGTAATAATTTCAATTAAAATTTTAAACTTGACTCACTTTTTTTTTTATAATGCGTGGTAACGGTGTGATAATAGTTATTAAAATGTCTGCATGTGATGTGTGCTATATCATCCAACTTAAATGATTAATGTTATTTTAATTTTTAATGTATCGTATATATACCGTATTACATACTTTTTTTTTTTACAAAATATACTGGATGCTCTTGACCTATATATTAATACATAATAGTAATATGTTGAAGTTAGATTTGATAATTGCAGTAATCTAATTTAGTGCTGACTGTTCAAAATTTGGCAGGAAGTGAAAAACAAGGGGGAAAAATATACCCACGTTCTGATTAAAAATTTAAAGTTCATTTTAAAAAAATAATGCACTTTAAATTATTAATTTTGGTGTGCTAAATATTTGCTCTAATTTTGTTGTACTTTAATAAGAATCACGTCAGTGGGTTGTTTCGTGAGGTGAAAAAATTATAATTTGTAATCAAAATCCTAAAATGAGCGATGGTCCATTTTTTTACGAGAATCAGCGAGAAACAACTGCTGGTTTCAATTCAAGAACTGAGTGCAAAACTCAATAGAGAAAAGTAATCTGATCGATGTGATGAAAACACTATTAATTAAAAAATTCATATTAAAAACGTATCATAATTAAGATTATAATAAAATAATTGCCGATTTTATTATACAATATTACATAACATTGATGAACTTATAAATTATATTAGAAATTTGATCGTTTCTTAAGTTCTTAAACAAAAACAGTTTATTAATAAACAAAATACAAAATTAATTTTCATGATAATGCACATGAAAAAGGTTTGCAAAATATTCAATTTAATATATGAAAATATTTTGTTAAAAGGCTTTTTGAGTCAACAAATTCTTTCAACAAATTACCAAATAATATATTTGATTGCGATATTAACTTCATAACATGTATAATTATGATAAAAATATTATATTTATTATTTATTAGAAATATAAAAACTTTTAAGCAAAGGACATTGAAGACTAATGAAAAACTTTCATGAAGTTTGTTATTGAATAAATGAATTATGCTAATTTGATTTTCTTAAAGATGTTTTCGATTACGAAAATTATTTTAAATATTATTTAAAGAAGAACTTTAGATTTTAATTTTTTAAAATACTTTCAAACTAAAAAAAACTGATAAAAATCAGAGTTAGCTACGTATTGTAGAGTATGATATATTCATTTCTAGATATAATATAATACAATAAATATTTCCATTAGGTAAGATTTATCAGTGACAAAAGAAACTTTTTGGTATGAGTTGATGGGAAGAGATGAGTGACAGTATAATAAATGCATCTTAGAAATGCATATGTGATAAGTCTCGATAGCTCGGCGACCTTGTAATGACTATAAAGTGCAGTTGGAATGTGGTTTGTCACTGCTCGGCTTTTATGTCATGACACTCGCGGCGTCACAGGCCTGCGTCTGATGACACACCCCACGCCAACATTACCAGGAGGCCATCAGCCTCGTGTTGGGCACACCGGTACATCACACCTTACATCTACTGGCAGTATATATGGTGTAATTTTGGCCCAAAACCAAGTACTGCATACAATCGTAATTTATTTTGTAATGTGGTGTCAAAGCACTGATAGATCTAGATATCTGAAACTCCGAAAAACAATATTACATATTGATTACTATAAAAAATTTTAGGTACTACTTAGATAATGAAAATTACTTGCTGAAAATAACTTATAATCAACAATAAGTCTTTTATACAAATTAATCTGGGCTCTCCTGTATAAAAATAATAACTTTCGCAGCAAACACATATTGCAATGCAAGGGAATCCTTTGTTTCTTGTGATGAGTAATCTAAACATATATAGAGGTGTTTTCTCACGTCAGTGCACGAGTATAACAGACGTGAGAGGTACTTCACACCCCCTCGTCTCGTCTGACGTGTTAAGAAAGCACTGCGTCTGAGTCCAGTCTTAACAATTCATTGACCCCAGAGCTAAGTCTTTTGTAAGGTTAAAGCCTCGCCTAAAATTAATTATCTTTTGTTAAAGATGCATCATAGTTATTATTATATGTAGGTGTTAGATCTTTATACTATACACTACAGTAAGACATTTTTCACTTACATTTTTTTAATCTACTTGTATATAAAAACAAAGCTTATAAAGAAAGAAAAGATTATTTATATCTTATTAACATCGTAAAGGGTAAAAAAAAAAAAATTATTTCAACACCTGATTGTAAATAATAATTAAATAATAAATGGAAATAACTTCATAATAAAAACAACTATGAATTTAAAATGCTTAAAATTAAGAAATTTTAAAGAAAAAAAAAAAAAAAAATCCTTTCGTCAGTGTCATAACGGTGAATTTTTATTTTTAAACAATTTATGAAGGTAATTATATTCATTGGTAAAGTAATAAAGTACATGATATATAGTTTACAGATGCATTTAATACTCAAGAAGATCTCTCATGCTATAATGTAAAATACCTTGCACTCACTCTATGCATTTCATTATACAGGGAGGGTCATCTAAATCTCACCATGGCACCTATTAATATTGTACATATAAAGTAGTATGCAACAAGTATTGATACAGAAAAACCGTCCTGAAATTTTGCAAATTAGGTAGTATTGGCACTTAATTGCTTCGTTTGCTTGTAAATCTACTAGTATACATAATTTACCTTTGTTCTCAATCAGCGACTATGATAAAGTATGGGGAGGGACTATTATTCTTAGCATCCAAAATCCACAGTTCCTACAACAGGGGTAGAGTTTAATCATTGCTACAGAGTTTACAAATATTACTTTCGGTGTTCTGCAACAAGCCGGCGGCTCGTCATATTTATTGCCGACGGAGCTCACATAAAATATTATATAGTTGGCTCCACAGCTAGAGTCGTCGCTAAGTCAGTCGTTTCGTAAGTAGCTTGCAAGCAAAGGATTTAGTTAGAGCAGCTCTTATAGACAACGCCAGGTATTAAAATGCCATAAAACGTCTTTAGCTATATGGTAAGAACAAGCAAGGACTTTCAGCATCTCACAAAAGAAAAGTACACCTGAGGAATTTTTAAATGAACTTCGAATAGTTAAAATATTAATTAATATATTTTTATATATATATATACTTTCAATTAGGAAGCAGAATAGTTTCAGTTCAGAAATTACTGGAATGTTGTACTTTAAAAAAAAATCACTGAATAAGAGAATATATGAGTTAATTAATATTAATTGTACACAATTATACTAAAAATTTAAGTGTAATTTCACTTTAAAGTTATAATTATTAATGGTAATGATTTTTTTTATTTTTATCTATTAATAAGACACGTTGAATGTTGACACAGGCGGCATGATGATGAAAAAGAAGAGCAACTTTAAAGTATAGATATTATGCTGCAAGTTTGCTGAGTGCATCGTGCTGCACGACTGCACTTTAATCTAAATTGTATGCAGTTTGAAATACATAAGGACCATTTTACTATAAAATTACATTGAAAACTTTCTCTAATTCACGAGAACAAACTCGTGGTGGGAGATGCAACAACATTGTCAGAAAGCCTCACGCGCTGCAAGTCTCATTACCTCACTTGTACAGAGAAGTGCAGTTATAGGTCTTGTTACACTGGTAATGAGATTTAATAAATTTTGTATGTACTTCATGTACTCCACCAAGAAAAGTCAAGGGGTCACGATTTTACTTTGTAAGTGATAAAATTTATAAAAAATATATTTCAATGTAATGTTACACTATACATTTAACATTTAAGATCTTGTATATAAAATAAATTTTAAAGAAATACTATGTGTTTTAAATAGTACAGTTATAAATAAAATAGCTTTACAAAAGCATAAATATAATTGGATCATGACCCTATACAATTTCAACTATTTTTTTTATTTATAGTTTTGTTAGTTATTATAAGAAACATAGCGGTGCGAAGAAAGAAATCATTTCATTATTTCGTGAGCAAAATTCTTTGCTAGTAAATTGATATTGCAGTAAAATAATAGCGGCAAATATCATCAGTAATAAATTTTAATATAAATTGTTTCATCTTCAGGAAATGTCAAATTTTAAACCTGTAATCATGAAAATAATCTTTATTTACCTCCAGATCATATTTTAGAGTATATTTAATTATGATTTAATGTTTGCAATTTTAAAACCCATATTTATTGAGCGATGATCACTAAACTTATTAGGACTTATTACATTATTATTGAGTCTCTGCTTGAAGAATGGAAAAAAAAAAAACTAAAAATCTAATTTCCAATCAGATTACTTAAATTAATTTGTGCCCCAATTAAAAAAAAATCACCTGTAGTATAATATCAATTTATATAATATTGTAATCATTAACATACAATAATAAAGGAAATGCATTAATTTATTTAAAAAAAAAATTATTTGAAAGTTTTTAAGATTGTTGTATATATTTAATTAAAAGATTTTTCATTTGCATCATTAACAATGTAAAGTTGTTTTAATATTGTTCTTTTATAATTATAATTGACATTAATGACCTTCTCTCATCATGTTTATTATAATAACAATCTGTTCATAGCTTTCACTGTAGGTATAAGGTATAGTTGTGTGTAAATAGATCAAACAATCTGCTGGCGGGTGCAACGTGCATGCACACCAACTGAGATGTGCACTCGAGCTTTGAGAGGCACTTGTTTTCATGTCGGAACACGTTGTATTATTACGTACGACGTGGGAACAGGAACCTCGACGTCTGTCAGAAGTACAGATTATGTCAAAAAAACTTGAACTCTCGGACTCTCGTTAGCAATTAAGTCATAACAGAAGTCATATTTGAATCCATGTTTTACTGGGATAAACTGTACATATACTAGTTTCAAGTGTACTTAGAGATGACTTTGAAATTTCATGTACCTCTTGAAAATTTTAAGTACTTTAAAAAAAAATGTTCTTATAACCTGTGATGGAAACAATGTTAAATATTTTTATATATGTAATGTTAGTTGTAATTTTATACTTGCCTTATTCTAAATTTTAAACAAGGTTGATATAAGTGGATTTTAAATTTAAACTATTAGCTTCATTTTTATTGAATTATTTCTATAAAGAATCTTGACTTTACGGTCAAGTACTATTTTATTTTTATAAGTGTTCATACTTTAAATGGAGGTTTACTTGCATACTCAGCATCATGTGGAAGGATATATTTATGTGTTCTCTTAGCATACACTCAATTTTATAGAGTACTCTGTAAAGTGTATGATGCAGATAAAAAAATCAAACAACCAATTTAAATATTTCACATCGAAACACGATAAAATGCTTTAACTGTTAAACAATTAATTTACTCACGTTATACTGAAAAGCATTATTAAAAAAAAAATGAACTAATTTGAAGTAAAATATGTTACGTTACTTGATAAAAAGATTTGAACCCATACGTATTCAATAATGTCAATAATATTATTAGTTTATGTTTGCAAGTAGAGGGAAGGGGGGTATGGGGCAGTGCTACAGAGCCCAATCCGATTTACATTAAAAACTATGTGATTCTATATTTTTTTACCAACAATTATGATTGAAATTAATATCATAATTAGTCTGACCGCTACTATAGCCACACCTGAAAACACCTCGCCAGCCGTTACTACATGGGTGTATCAACTTTAATCTCAAGCAATTAAGTGCACGTGATGGTTAGACCCCCCATCCCCCAAAGTCTTCATATCACATGAACCTCCTCCCCAAATGTCTGCATCTTGGTTCTGTCTCGTGGTACAGCTGCAGTAACAGAAACCTGCAGTAAAGCTATCAGACAGTTAGTCTTCTTTGGTTTCACTTTCTACCGCAAACCATAAAAAATAGTCTGACCAAGTTGTAAGTGCCTACCGAACCATGTGTATATACGTATTATTATATATGTGTGCATGGTCTCGCTAGCGTGATGCTGTAATACCATCACGCCATGAGCACCAAATATAGCACAACTGTCCGCGTTGTGTGTTGGTGCACACCATGACAAAGTCGTGAGACCCACATTTCATCAGGTTATCTTACAATATTCAATAGATGGACTGCATAAATCACATCATGATTGTATCGAGTCATGCATCATAATCTTTACATTATTATGATAGATGGATTTAAAAAATTATTACTGAACTACTTTCATTTAAATAATTTCGAGAACTATTTTACTTTATATAAAAAATTATTTTACTAAGAATCAAATTATATAAATTTTAATAGAAATAATATACATATTCGTAATAATAATCTTATGTAGCTCATATTTGCAATTAGGTTTTTGATTTAATGGTATTCTGCAATTCTAAATAATAATATTATAATAATGAAAAAAAGGATAATTGAATGGGTCTGTATAAAAAGTTCATATAATATATTTTCATTTTGCTTATAAATAAAATGTGTGTCAATATTTGGGAGTTTTCTTACAAACAAAAAGTAATCTGATTAAATTTTATACATTAAAAAAGTTAATAACTTTATGTATCATTATAATAATTTTTCTTGTTACACAAAAGAGAACTGTTAAAATATTATGCAAGTTAGATTACATTTTACGTTGCAGTATGTGTGAGGCCCACGCTCTGGCGCGGGTGTGGCCGCGAGTCTACACGGACCGGCTCACGACTGTAAAAGCCTTCCTTCTTTGGGCAGTTTGGCAGGTCACATCATGTAGTCACAAATATCTCTAAGATGGTTGTCATTTTAGTATTTAATGGTGCACCTACTCCGGGTCATGACCCTGAAAATATATTTTTATTTACAATCTTAGCTTACTACAGCATATTATATACTTCTATTGACGTAAGCATATATATGAAGAGTGTTAAAATCCCCATCAATCATCCTTCAAACTACCCCTAAAATTAACATGGCACTGAATAATTCAAATTCAAACTGCATGTCCATCCCTCCAGCTATAATAATATTCACAAAATGCAATGCATATGTTGATAACTATAACTTAATAAATTTATAAATATTGACTATTGTTGTATAATATGTGCTTATGTAGACTGCATGCAATGCTATAATATAAATATTGTTCATCCTGAATGAGCTTGTTGCTTACCCTGAGTTACAGCATGAAAATGCCAAAATATTTATTGAAAACAATATTCCCCTTGTGAGTATATTTTTTAACCATAACCTCAGTTGTTTTATAAATTCATAATAATTCTGGTTCCAAAATTTCTCTTTATTTCCAAATTTCATCTTTAGACTGCAAATCATCAAGGTCCCAAAAAAAAAACGTACACGCCAGTAAATTCTCCATAAAATGATTGACGTGTCGTGGAGGCGGGCGGACGTTGCAGCTAGCCTGCAATGGACCAGAAGCGATGCCGCAATCGTACGAGACCCCGTTATTATAATGTTACTATTAAAGTTATTGAGAAGTAATGGACACGCGTTCATTCTTATTATGAAACGGTATTCAATTTTAATACTCTATTCACTTGATGTTCTAGTTCTATATATTTAATATATAAAAAATACAACAATATACGTAAATGTCATAAGAAATAGAAACTTTTAAAAATATTAATTAAGATTTAATCATGTTAAATATAGTGATAATGTATTTTTCAATTTCTTTGTTGACTCTATATTATGAACTTGATGTTATGTAGAAATTATATTCCAATAAACAAAGAACACTATATTACTGATGATGATAATTTCTCCCTCCCTCTCTTTTATACGTTTATATTTTCATTATTATTTTTTTTTAATATTTAGGCTTAAACTATTTTAAATATATCAGTGTTATCCATAGTACTTGTAATAATGCATACTCTTTAATACATTATTATACATAATTTTCACAGTCCCAGTATTCTATAGGAATCCAAGCAAAAAAATCGAGATGGGACTTTTCCGTTTTAATTTCCTTTTTCTCTCCATGCAGCATCCCTTAATATTAAATTTAATGTTAAATCCAAAATTGAAGGCTTTTTCCCCTCTTCCCCCCTACTTCTCACTGAAATTTGAGGTGTGTCAGTATTGTCTTAACTATATTTATCTTCTCTATGTAGTAAATAACACTGAGAAATTACAACTTAAAAAAATATGGCAAATTAATGAAAATAAATTGTTGTACACCATGTACGACTTTAATACAAAGAAACAACCTACATACTAGATCTTCTTTGTGTTCTTTCTCATTTATCTGTATAATACGGCGCGCATAATGATAATAATAATAATGATAATAATAAGAAATGCTGTACTTGTTTACTCGTTACAATTACACTACTCCATCGTGGGAAAATTACACCTGACTGTACAATATTATTTAATCAGTCGAGATTAAAGCAGATTATAATACTTTCACAGCCTTGAGATGTATAACATTCTAAGCATGTTTTTATAAAAATAATATGTTATACCGATCATATTTTTTATGTGATTATATGATTGAACAAAATTACTGATGCAATGATTTGTTCTTAAATATAATGAATGCATTGCGTGCCTAATGCAGCTTAACCAAGGCTGACAATATTTCAAATATTTGGAACAATATTTTAAGTAGGTCTTATACATCGTGATATTTGATTTAGTGATCAAAATTATTTAGAATTACTTCAAATTATATTGTTATGTTGACAGGTTTTATCAACATAATACATACTTATCTTATTATGAGTAACTTAAGTTCATTTTCCCTTTCCAAATGATGACAACAAGTCAACAATATAATTGCTTCATGGAGAATAAAGTATATTAACAATCAAGTGAAACTATCGAGAAGTTTGATTGTTGTATTTTAAGAATGAATGGTACAGTACAATGATATTCAAATAAACAAACGAACCAGAAAATTTATTTTTCAAAACAAACATTTTCAATGTATTTTTAACTTACAAAATATAACATTCAACACAAAGAGGCAATTTTCACTTCGCGGCTGATGCGTGCGTACTAATACGTAATAATAAGTTTTTAAGTGTCCTTTTTTGTGTCCGGATTTGAATGGCATAGGTGGTGACAATGAAATTGACGAGAGACAAACGTCTTGTAGACGGTTGACTTGTTATAACTCTCACTATTTACTATTTGAATTGCCACTCGTATTTCATTCACTAATTTCCTCCGTTTACAACATAATATTTTTCGGGAAGTCATTTGTAAGTCATCCGAGGGAGAAAAATAAATTGAATCACTGAGCTGCTGTATTTCTTTGTGATAAAACGAATTTGAATATTAATAATTTATTACTTTATTTAGATTATAAACTGTATCAGTGAATGTGTACCATAAATAGACTGGAATTAAGGTTTATATACAGTACCCTCAAGTATACCCTGTCCTCATTACTGTGCTCCAATTTTTGTGTCTAGTTGTGTATACGTATATCTCACTTTTAAGTGAAGTACCATGCAATGTATGTGCTGCCATATCAAAATTACTTTTGATTGCTGCATGTACACTATAATAAATAATTATATAGCAATATGGCATAATCCTTGATTTAACTTCTTCCACCAGATGTGTGTTTCTAATTTAATAAGTGAGAGCTAAACAAAACAAAAAGTAAAAACGACCTCGCTTTTCCTTTAACTTGCACTGTTATTACGCAGACTGATATACTTTGTAACGTCAGTATATGTAATAAAACATCAACCAATTTTCCAAGTGTTCAAGATTATTAAAAGCAGTCAATTTCAGTTATTTATACGTTGCTCCCTCCCTGGAGTAAATTCATCTCGCGTTCGACCCAGTGCAGTAATGCACTTGTGTAGTTCCCCAGGCTTTGGACATCACTTTGGTCCATTGATAAAAAGTAGAAGTGTCTGTCTTGACAAAGGTTTTCCACGGTTCCCTCAATCTAGCCTCAGCAAATGCTGGGACACGTAACATGTCGTGGCCACCATCCTTTCCCTCCCCCTTATCCCTACCCCGCTTCGAGCTCAAGCTCATAAGGGTGCATCCTAGTAAAAAAAAAAGGTGTTTTGGAAATCATAGACCTGTTCGTAAAACCACATAAAATCATTTCAGGATTAAAAATCAGGTATATCTTAATTTCTCCTCTTATGTTACAGATGGTTCACTTCAGTGCATTTACGAACAGACCTGAAGAAAGCCTTAAAGAAAGAAAATAATTTAAATTGACCGCGCTTTGATACTATAAATTTTTATATTTTGTGTACTTTCATTGAAAAGAGGTACCTGTTGCTTGCAAGCCACGGAGAGAAACGCAGCAAAGCACACCACCGTGTTGTGACGCCCACGTGTGCAGCCGTGATGGTGGCCTGAGTGACCCGCGAGCACTAACCCAGTTTCTACCTACACAAGTCATGCTGTGGTGCAGGAAGATCAGGAGAGCAGCAGATTTGTGGCTGCAGTAAAGCGCACGACCGGAGTCTCACGAGCGCAATATTTCTCCCCGTGCAACAATCAGCTGGTATATATCCTGCTCTGCTAATGAGTGCGCGGATTGGTAATTTTCACATGTTCGATATCGTACAATTTTCATGTTTATATACTCAACAACATACATCATTTTGCTGTCAAATTAGCCATAATCGTGATTTTTTATTAAATGTAGGTCATATCTGTTGACAAATATAAATTATAAAAGTTTTAATAGATTTTTATAATATAATATAACCAATATATTGATAATAATATATTATAATACAGAATAATAATATAATACTTTAAAATATTACATTGAATTGCATTAGCACACATTTTTGTTACAAAGTGATCAAAACTGATCAAAAGTGACTTGAATAGAATTTGTGTCTATCAATCTTTATTTTGTCCAGACTTCTTTAAAATGCCGTTATTAACATTGATTGACATTAGAGTTATATAGACGTTTTCAGATACCAAAATAACGTTAATTGTTTTTTTTTTTTTTTTTTTTTTTATTTTTTTTTGTATTTATTATAAACTTCTATGTTTTGCCTCTGAAATAAATTTAATACTCACTGTATAAATATAAAACCATGATGGTTAATTTACGTTAAAAACTTTCAGTCAATAACATATGCACTGCATTATTATGAAAATTATTCCGATCTCATATGCAGATTGCAGATTTGCTTCGCCGTGACGATAGGCAGCCAGCATTGATCACCGAATCAACTTTTCCCTAGGCGGTCAATGCTGGCTGCCTATGTTCGAGGCGAAACACAACTTAATATAACACTTAAGTCATATTAGGAGGTGTTTAAGTAGGTAAGAAGAAACAAAGAAGACGTTATAATTTGCCGAATTTATTTACCTGGAGCCAAAAAATCATAATAAATAATACACCAATATTATTTTTTTTTTAAATGTGTCAAGCTGATGGATGTAATGTGTGCTTTTATTACTTTTAACATTATCAAGTAAAATACAATATTACATGTTTTTATAGAATTATATCTTAAAATTAAATGTGCCTCTATTTTATTAGCCAGCGAGATAAGCCGATAAGAATATATATTTTTTTTAATTTTGAATTTTAAGAGCTATATCGTGCAAACTGCTAACGACGAAGATATATTTATCGGGATAGAAACAAAGATATTAGTTGAGGCTTTAAAATGTTAAAAGGAACTCCTCCTAGGCCCGAATATGGTCGAGGATCCAGGGTAAAAAACTGGAGACGCGAGTGTAGACGCCAGGGACTTTGGTGACCCCACACTCTCCTGGGCCGAACGATACCACACCTATCAGGTAGGTGCGTGGAGATAAACCGTTGACCGCTTCGATCTGCAAAAACGTGTAGTAAAACGGTCATAACAGCGATAAATAATATAATTATATTATATAGTAACAATAATAAAATATAATTTAATATGAGAATAACGATTATTTAATTGTGTGCTGCTAATGTAAGGTATATCTTGCAATTTGAAACAGTTTTGAAATTAGACAGCAAGATTCATAAATTTCATCTTTATATTTATATTTATATTTTTAGCTGTTTTTTCTCACTTTTTTCTTTCTTTTTTTTCGGGTTTTTTTGGTGGGAATACTATATATATTATATATATATATATATAATATATATATATATTATATTATATATTATATTTTGATATGCATATTAATTTTGATAGAATTGAAATCTTTAAATGGACAACCTGCATGAAAAATTTTTACTGCAGAAATGAATAGAGGGCACAAAATTATGCTACTCCACATTTTTTCAGATTGTTTTGAGACCCTTAACTATAATATAATTTTTAAAGAATTATTGAAAGTTCTGTAAGTTAAGTTGGCACCCCCTGAATCCTTAATAAAAAGGATGGGGGCCTATTGATGCCTCCAGGGGGCGTGGCCGCACTTTCATTAATTATTAAAAAAAATATTTCTAGGTCTAAAAAATATCTGGAAAAATTCAGAGTAACATAATTTTGTACCCTCTATTCATTTCTGTAATAAAAAAATTTCATGAAGGTTGTCCATTATGCTTCTTGATAATGATTGATTGTACTTGTTGACATTTGTTACCTTCATGAGTGGTCCTCCACTATCTCCATTGCAAGAGTCAAAGCCAATCTCTCCACCCGCACACAGTTGCGTCTCATCCAGTTCCATGTCGGAATTTCGCTCGGTGACACACACCGGGAGAGGCAGGATGGGTACACCTACCACCTGCAGAATTTTGGTCATCTGGCGGTTCCCTGCAGGTGAACAAAACGGTCAAGCATGTGGTGCTCATGGTGCTCACTTGAAGTTGGACTTACTTAAATCTGTGATTCCCCAACCTGCAACTTCAGCTCGACTGCCAGTAAAGTTTTTATGAAGGAGTTCGCCATAAGGTAAACAAATTGGATTTACGAACTCTGTAGAACAACAATAAAATAGAAATGTTATAATAATATAATTAATATATATAATACTGTAAAAATGTAAATGCAAACCTAAATTCACTACCATGAGTACCATGATGGCATGTGACTAATTTTATTGCCAATAAAGCATTAAAAAACTATGTTACACTAAATGTTATAAGATGTCCTTGTAAATTGTTTTACAAATTCCTCTCATTCTTTTATTCCCAAAATAAAATTGCATTGAAAATTGAGTTCATGATGTTACAAAAGCTGCACTGTAAGATAAAGTGATATAATATGTAATACATATAGATAAATATAAAGCTTATATAATGTAACGTTAATTTAATTTTTCATATATTATATATGTTTTTAATTATACCCCAGATTTTAGATATACAAATTTTATGCAATAAAAAAAATCTTGCAAATTTCCCGTTCCTGACAACGGATAATCCACGTACGAAGCGGATGGGGTCACGAAGGACAGCTCCCCCCCCCCCCTTCCCCCCAACTGAGGTCTGAATCTCCCTTGCATGGTTCCAGCTATCAACTATGGTGCTCGCACCACTTAGCTTGGGCTTGTGCTGCAGCCTCAGCAGCGCGATGTCGAAGGTTCCTGTAGGTACGCCGTAGCCGATGTACGAGAAGACCTCCTCGATGTCGATGTCCTGCACGGGGGGCGCGCACACCCCTACGTTGTGGTCACAGTCGGGGTTGGTGTCAGCGTCGTGTTCGCCCAGTCGTACCATCGTCCTACAACACCCCAAGTGGTTCACTTCGCACCAATATTAGTTTGATACTCGCGTGCGTCCGTTCTCCCGAAAATTTCAGTTTTTTGTTTTTATATCTGGACCCTTCCTCCTCTTTCTTTCTTTTTTTTACAATAATTAGAGTTAATCGGACTTATACCATTTTTTTTTTAAATAATTTCATTCGGGTTCAACAATTTAAATTTTCCCTCAGATTGTTATTATGTATAACGATCATTACAAATCATTCATTGCATGTAAACGTAAAAATGCCCCTTTTCATCCCCCTCGGCACCTTATCAAGTAACAATAAGTGTCAGTACTCACATGACGAGGGGATGCGTGTTCTCGATGGCGCAGTGCGCGGCGGTGAGGACATACCGCGGGTTGATCAGAGAGCCGCCGCAGCGAAACACCGGCTTGCTTACTTTCGTCGTGCTTGTGTCTGCAAACACAATTGAAATTGCATGGCAACTATGCAAGTCCTATAACATGATAATATATTAAATGTAAAATTGTCAGTATAAACTCTTTAATTGTGCACCTAAGTAAAAATGAATTTACCTGATTTGCTGAGATGAGACAAGGGACACAGATTTATAATTTTGGGAGAAGTAAGAAGCCTTGCTTTTTTAAAAATTCATCAGAAGAAGGGCAAAGTTCGTGTTGTTCAGTTGTACGTGTATTAATGTTTATTTTATAATGTATATGTCATATATGAAGCTGATGAATAAAATGCTATAACCTTTAATATTATTTAATGATAAATCTCTTACATTTGAATGATTCGTGATGCATTTGTTTTTACGTTTGAATTTCAATTTTGAAAACTTCTTTTTTATTTTTTACTCTTACATAATTTCTATATTATACTACGAGTATATTATATTATACATAATTAATTTTGAGTCCTGAAATAATCATGGTTATTTTATTCTAATTAAGGTAGGTCAATTATGTAAATGTATATTTTTTTTAATTGTACTTTTCTTCAGTTTTACTCTAATAGCTAGTACTGTACCCTTAATGAAACTCCCAATTTTGAAGATAATTAATTAAAAACACGAAAAAGTAGCCAAAACAAAAGACTGACCTATTTTGTTCTTAGATATTTGTTGATCACGGCACATTGGGTGCGAACTGAACGCACGACAGTACGACTTCAAGCCATCGTCAATGTCGTCCTTTTGGACAGCCTCGCCCCCACGCGGTTCTGCGCATTTGAACAGAGGACGGTGATGCCACGATCAGAGACTTTAGTTCAACAAATGAAAGATTACCACCGGAATTAGCTGAAAGTGGAAGGCTTTTGGTTGAACATGAAACCCCCAAGACTTTGCAGAAACGTTGAAATTCCTCATTAGATAGTCCAGAAACCTCGCACTTTTGCACTTTTGGCTACTTCCGGAGGTAATCTTTCATTTGTTGAACAATATGTAATGACGTGTACTCTCGTGTCCACGTTTTGTAGCTTCCTCATATTAACATTGAAACAAAAACAAAGTTGAAATACTTAATTGTACATAAATTCTGATCTTTTGAAAAATAGTTCAACGTATCAAACTGCTTTGATACCAAGATTTTTTTTTTTTTTTTTTTACCAAATTATAACATTAGACATTAAATTTTAACATACCTCCCTCATAATTTCAAATCAACAACACTTTACCGTACTAAATTTACAACGTCCATAAATCAATCAGGGGTATCGAAAGCTTTGTCTTAAAAGATGACAACTCAAAACGTTCCATCAAAAATTATTACTATATATAATTATATATACATGTATACTATGTATATGGAATGTTTAAAGAAACAAATATCCAGGTTAATGTGACTTTGTAATGCAATTTAGTTACCCGTATAACCAATTCTTGCAAGCCAAGGGTAGGCGCCGAGATCTGGAGTATGGCCTCCAATAATTCGTCCTTGGTTGCCACTACCACAGTCGTCACTTGCCAGGTAGGTCCACGACGGGTGGTGCAAAACCTTTACATCCCCTGATCGATCTGCAACCAACACATCGCTATACCTTTCAATAATGGAGTATTGTCCTCATTTTTTTTATTGCAGAAATGGATAGAGGGTGCAAAGTTATGCTACCTGATTTTTTTAGATTTTTTAGAGACCGGGAACTATTTTTAAAAAATTATTGAAAGTCCTTTTCGTGACGTCACGAGACGCCGCTCCTTAAGAAAAAGATAGGACTTGCCGCCGCATGACGTCACAAAAAGGACTTTCAATAATTTTTTTAAAAATAGATCCAGGTCCCAAAAAAATCTGAAAAAAATCAGGGTAGCATAACTTTGCACCCTCTATCCATTTCTGCAATAAAAAAAATTGAGGACAAAACTCCATTAAATGATACATCTCTAATAATATTAATCCATGTTCAACAGATGGAAGTTAAAAATATATTTATAAAATATCAGTAAAAATAACCTTAAATTGTATAATTTAAGCTATAGGTTAATTATCTTCAATAAATATAGTGTATAGGATTTAGGAACTAAAAGCAATTCATTACTCTAATAAAGAAGCATATTAACTTTTAATAAACAGTCTATGTTCTAATATTAGATACTAATATTCCCCCTTCAAAGTATTACAAATATGCTCGACTTTTGCTTCAAAAAAGTAAAAACCAACAAACGACTCACTGGAGTCCCTGATGAGGGTTCCTTCGACAACGGCCAGGGCCAGGACGATCACCAACACGATCAGCATTGCACGGCACCAGGACGAGAAATGACACCTTGTGAGCACCACGCTGGCAATTTGAGCACCGCCAGCATTACTTTAATTAACAAAGCAAGGTGACCGAGCCGCAGAATAATTAAAACTGCATTGTTCATTACCGTTCTAATCTTTATGTCTTCTTGGAGGCTGTAAAATTAATAGCATGTTGCAATAAGCTATAATAGTAACTTACTGCAACGCCTGTATAATAATGATTGTCAATATAATATGCGCTTTTTTAATCAAGTTAAGAGAAAAGGGCAAAGGTGATTGTATATATGAAATATTTTATTGCAGGAAAAACAATATACAATTAATTATGATCAATTCTTTCTATTAGAAAGGTTTAATGATGTTGATAGAAGTTGGAGTGACTGCATGGATATCGACGTGATAGCAGAAAAAAAAATCCCAACTCCATTGGAAAGTTGGAAAAAAAATATCGTAACTCCAAAAGCAAAATGTATTTAGGATATTTTTCCACTACCACGTCAATATGATGTACAGGACCTTACATTTCAGCTATGTAGCAGTATAATTCTGAAAATGATTTTAACTGCTCCTTTGTGTAGAAGAATATTTTATATTTTTGTATATGTGAGATATTAAATAAGGTTCGTTTCAAAAACCACAATAATCATTAATAGATGCCCTCAATCTGACAGTATGTTTCACCTGTGTTTCACCTGTGCTACCTGATTAATAATTTATAGTTAAAGCAAAAATAAAATCATCATTTTTTTATTTTCTTGGTTCAAAATAATGACTTTCGATTAAAAATGTATGCGGAAAAACACATTTAAATTAAACTCTCAACTCTAATTATTAAAATATTTTAACATTGGATGTATATAATTTACTTCTTATAAAGTTGTAACTATATAATAAACTTTCTCAGTTTTATTTAATAATAATGTTATTTAAATTGAAAGAAATTTAATATTCACTGAATGTTTTACAGCCTATTAACTCAGCAAGTTTTGTAAATAATATCCGTCATATTATATGAAGTTGTATAATAATACACAACATCATAATATATCTTAACTGATGTGCATATTGCATATATGATTAACGTTTTACATACTTATATAAGCTTGTTTTTATGTAACATCAGTCTCAGGTAATGTCTTGTATATAATAATTATATGACATCAGGTATTATGTTTGATTGTATCTTCTTCTTCTTTCTCTTTAAAAGTGTCGGATAGAAATTTGTCTCATTACTCAGCAGTTCAATGCAAAGACGTAATATTATTGCGTTAAAAAACACTTCTACTTTCCATGCTGTGGAATGCACATATCACTGATGATGTGTTATTATGTATCTACTGCATGCATGTTATCACACCAGCTTTCTCTCTCGGGGAGATTCATCTTACCGTCACTTATATATGTAATATGCCGGACATTTTAAAAGCTGAGATGGTGGTCACATGCGCGACCTTTGATGGCACGTCATACCAACGGCAGATGATCTTCAAATACCATCAGGACATACCTGTAGGTTACATAATATAGTAGAGAAGGTAATTAATTAAAAAAAATAGATAAGCAACTCACATGATTTGACAGTATTCGATGTTCTTGATCTGTGATCTGTGTAAATAAATAGTGAGATTTTTTCAATGAAAGTTATTAGTAAATAATTATAATACATTTATATTTATCACCAAAAAACAGAATATTAAATTGATTTTTTTATAATTATCGTAAAAAAAAAAATGCAAGCTCCCTTCCCCTAAATAACACGATGCTATAACGTGGCTACAATATACGTACTAATCATAACTAAATATATGATAGATTACATAATTTGGATTTTGTAGCAAAGTTCAGCTATTATAATAATCGTAATTTAAAAAAGTTCTTGTTGTTTTTAAAAAGCTATTGATATTTTCAGTTTGATGTACACTATTCCTAAAATTGACGGTTAATATTACGGTTGATGTATTGTGCAAATTATAATTTATACAAAGGAAGAAACCAGTGAAGTAAACATTATAATGACTTGTATTATTAAAAAACTTTTGAATTTAATATTGATGATAAAAGCACATCAAAGCCGATACATTTTTCTATATAATAATATTAATCTCAAGATAAACAATATATGAAATCCATATTATACCATCAAGTTGCCAAGAAAAAAACAAAAATACAGTTATAATATCTGAACTATGATCAAAATTTAACACTGTATGGAATCTTTATTACAACATTACATTACTATATACTGTAAAATCATGATATGAATTATATTCTCCCAAACGATTATATATAATATTATCATTTTTTTTTTGTTTCTTTAAAGTTGTTAAGATGTTTGATTGTTGCTACCCGGAATAATAATTATTGTTGCTATCAGTTGATGGTACCTGGCACGGCTCTATGATGGCAGCTAGATGCGGCGGTGGCTAGTTACAACGGTGCTTGCAGGTGTCGGAGAGGGGCAATCCTACCACCACCATCAAGCCCCCGGCAAGGTCGAACGGCCGTCTACGCCACATACGTACGTGGTCCATCCTTCGTTGTCTATCTTTACAACTTTAGTAGAACATTCTACTTTATTTTATAACTCTACTAATGAAGGTAATTGATTCATTTTTTAAACAAAAAAAGTATATAATTAACAAGTAAAGCAGTAACCTTTGTATTTTGTTTTAAAATTGGTAATAAAAGACATTTTTTTTTAGTGTGTTTATACTAAAGTCAGTGGTGCGCATCTCAACTGTGGTGCACTCTCGTTGCAGCAGCGTGCTGGTCTTGTTCAGCAGCCTTGGCCCGCATCTTATGATCATGGTGCTCACCGGTCGACGCCCTCTGATGTCCTTGCCTCCTCCCCCGCCTCTACCACGCCAAATATTTTTGCCCGCTAGTTCCCAAAGAGCTCTGCCGAGGCATCACAATCACGTCGTCTTCGACTTTCTTCCGCGTTACCTCACGTTTTACGGAGCAAGCCAGCCAAGACTGTTCTAAGGTCATTCAAGGACGTTGGCGTGTGTCCTAACAGTCTAACGTTATAATATACTCAACATAGAATAAAAAAATATATATTATTTTGTTGTCCACTCACTCGTTATATGTTTAAAAAAAATATACTTGATTTCAAATGAAGATACGTATATGTACGTGTACGTATATTATGTTGCAAAAAAAAAAAAAAAAAAAAGTTGTATTTTTTTTATCATGTATGTAGCGGATTAATTTTAACAAACTACTATCAATTAGCTTCTATAGTAAAAATTAATTATATTCCATATTAGGCTTTTTAATAATTAAATATATGTTTGAAGTCTACTTATATGTAATTAAAGTAATAAGCATTCCAGAACTTTTTTTTTTAATGTAAGTAAGGAATTTTCGTACAGACGGATGATCGAATGAAAGATAGTACAAAAATAAATTTATATTATACAGAATCATACCACGATTATAATAGGAGATGAAATATTAAAGGTGAATTGTAACAGTTGGTATGTCACTGCATGTATCAGAAAAATGCATGCATTTTAAAGTATCAAAATTCAAATCAGGCAACAACAAAATTCATAGAACTTTGAACTTCTCTAATTCTATTGAGATAAGGTTCAGAGTTGCCATCAGTGTAGTTACTTGGTTTGCATTTTGAGGCGACGATTTTATAGATGCGAATACAAAATGATTATTAAAATAAATATACGTATAAATATAATATTTTTTTATATTATAAATAATACGTTTTGCAGGAACAAATTGTCAAAACATTCTTGGTCAAGTAATAAAATTTACAAAATCAAGTTTTTCATGTACTTATTTTAGAATAATTTAATTAAAATATTGTACTATTAATTTTTAAGAAAACTGTCCTTTGTCTCTATACGTTGTATTATGTACAGCCACAAGAGAAAATAAATAAATTAATTAAATTCTCTTTTATGTAATGTAAATTAAATCTATACTGTCTGTGATAGAATCATAAAGATGGCCACCGTGACCTTGAAACTGACGTCACATGCATGCATGGCTCTAATTAACGAAAGTGATAGTTCATTTGTTTGGATTGCTCCTGATAAGACAGAACTTCTCACGACGCCAGTAACGGCAGACGTCAAGCGGTCGTGCAACCTCGTGACAATGCCTTCACCTTGTGTGACATCAGCTGACATTCCGATGACCATCGTGACCGGTCAGCCCTCTTCGTGATCAAGCCATCTCCTGTCCACCCTCGGTGTCACGTCTGCCTGCTGGTGTCACGGGCTTGCTGGTGTCACGTTTGCCTGCTGGTGTCACGGGCTTGCTGCGGTTTCATGTGTCGAGGATGAAAAAGGAGGAATTTTATCAGAGAACACTTCTTAAATATCCATAGGAATTTCTTAAAGGAAAATGTGTAATGTATAATTATTATTAAATGATAAAATTCTTCATCAGATTCATTATAACAGAATTTCGGAATAAATAAAATACAAAAAATTTATTAATAAAATTACATATTTGAGCCAAGCACTAATTAAAATTTACGTAATATTAAATAAATAAATTAATAATAAATTTTATATATTTTTGGAATACGCAACCCGATTCACCAATAAGCATCATAAGTTGGATTGGCGTTACCATCGACATGCTATGGTATCTTCTAATCAAAGTCATGGTCACCATGCAGTATAATATAGGACACCAAGAATAAGTTGCTCTTGACATTGGAAATGTAATTATTGTTTTACCTCAGTGCAGGAACAAAAATAACTCGGAATCTTCTTTCCTTTTTTTTTCTTTATATAAAATCTATATCATATGCATCAGAATTTAATCTTAAGTGTCCAATCAACCCATTGGAATGTTTTGATTAATAGATTCAATCTATTAATCAAAGCATGGGTTGATTGGACACTTAAGTCAGTGACATTCATATCAAATTCATAGCGTTGACTTCCTACTAAGCACGATTTTAGCCCATTTTATAAAATATTCATTTTTCCTTCTACTATAATTAATAATTATTATATACCAAGCAAAAGCTATATTAATAAATGTACAACTCAATCACTAAATCAACTAACCAATTTGTATTATTCCAAATTCTTAAAATCAATGTCAATACCCGTCAATAGCAATCTTTAACCTCACAAAAAGGATACAGTTTTATGGCAACATTTCTAGATTATTGAAGTCATGATAGCAGATATAAGTGGAGTGACAAGACGTTTTCAAAAAATTAAAGGTAAAGGTATTTTGTTCTAGCCAAATCGCCATCATATTTGGCCATGTCTATACTGATTGGCCAAAACGATTATCTAGAATTATTCTCACAATCAGTGTGTTTTGAGCACCATTGCTTCGCATGAGATCTGAGCAAGGAGCGTCCCGCACGACCCATGAGTATCCATGGCATTTATCGCTCATCGTAGTCACGCTTGTCGGACTTAGGCACCAACTTAAATTGACATTAAGTAAAAAATCACGTTTCATTTAAAAAAAAATCGTTCATTGGCAACGCAATATAATCTGAATTAAAAAAAAAAAAAAAAAAAAAAAAAAAAAAAAAAAACAAGTTTTTGCTGAAACATGTTATAAATTTTTTAAATCACAGCCCACGATCAGCTGACCCTGCCAGCTGTGGTGAATTTTACCAAACACCTGCTAAACCTTACAAAGCGAGCACACCGCCGTACGCCTGCCAAATACATGGAGAACAAGCTTGTCTGCGTGGGAACGGTTAAAAAAAAACTTGTAACAAAAACAATACTGATAATGAAATATATATACAAAATAATTATAAAAGTAACTTTAAGGATCTAAAATTCAATTTCCTAATTATTATCATTTTTTCATCATAATCAGTACTAAAAAAATCATGATTAATATACCATTCAACCCAAAATGTTTTATACACTCTGATATATTTCTGCAATTAAAAAGCTGTCATTGGTATATCACGATTTTTTTATTAATAAAAAAACAAGTGAAATTTCATGACATTATGTTATTGTAGCTATTATATTTTTTTAAAAAAATTATATATATGTGGGAAGATATTTACAACTACAAAAATAAAAATAATACTCTCTCCTTAGTAAAATATATACAACAAGATCCTGCTGTCTTTTATATGAGGTAAAAAGCGAGTGTCACGCGGTTTAATTGGTGCGGTGCCCTGAGGAGCATGCACGCTTCATATCCATCACATCAGGGCGGCCTGCAGGTCAACTAGGCCATAGACCTCTCAGAGGGAGGAGGGGGTTTTCAGAATGGTGCTCTTAAACTGGTTCTCCAATTTTCAAGTCTCTGCTTGGTGAAAAATAAAAAGTTATACATTGCTCTGTATCTCTCAATGACTTGAATATTACAGTAATTTTTCATCCCCATTATTATAAACAATAGCAATAATTTAATGTTTTATTGTTTTGTTTCTGTATGAAGTACATTATACATTTCGGCAACAGTTTTTCATTGAAATAATATATGAAACTTTAAGTGAAATATGGATCAATCATACCCATAAATATTTCAATTTTGTATTTTTATACTTATAATGATATTCTAATTTTTAAGAAATTTTACTATAATTGCATATTGATATAAATACCATGCAAGCATTATAAATACGTATTGAATTCTTTTATAATTATTATATTTTGCACAGCAATCTGGATAGCGTATATTGCACTATAAAAGCACTTAAGTTTTTAAGTGTTTTGATTGACTTTATTAGAAGGAAAAAATTGATATTATTTCAAGATATTTTGTGTAATGTTATATTGCAATTAAAATTAGTTGACAGGTGAGAAGTGGAATTGTTTGTAATGATGGGATATCATCATCATCACCAGTCTTTGATAAATGGAAATAATTTTAATGGGTTCCTGAACGTCGTCATTTGATATTATATATCGATAGATGCAGCCTGTGGACCAAAGTGCTGCCTCATGCTCCACATATCAGAGATGATATTGGCACTGCTTTTGTACTAGCTAGCCAAGGTTAAGATGCTTAAAAGGTTTATAATTATAAATTGCTTGTCAATATCGTAATTTTTCTTGCCTTGCCCTTTTTTCTGTGGTACAAGAAAAAGGTATCTTCATAAAAAAAATATATATAATTAGTTTCAGTTTGAAAAAAATAAATAATGAGAGTAACAAAAATAAATGTATTTTTATATGAAACAATAATATATATATATATATATAAAAAACATATAATATATATATAAATATATATTATGTTTTTTATTCTATTCTATTCTATTAAGTGACTCCTTAAGTAATTAATATTTATTATTTTCCTTATTAATTTTATAATTATTCTGTCATAAATGTAATTAAACCTACTGTAATTTACATTATTTTAACATAATCTATATTTAAACATAAAATTAAGCTTGTTTCATTAATAAAGTTTAATTATATGATGCTGTAATAAAAGTTATAACGGCCACACAATGCTGTTTTTACTTATGTAATGAGCTTCATATAGACATTTAAATACTCTCCATATATTATAAACATGTGAACTCTGGTTTTATATGAGAACCAACAGCTTTAAAACAAAGGAGATAGTTTTCAATAAATATAAATTAATTCTATGTTTCAAAATTGTTATTCAAATGAAGCTCTTTAATTTAGATGTTATAATAATTATTGCGTCTGTCTTGTGTTGTTCTTTGGTGGGCGTATATTTCCTGGGAACTTTATTGCATTTTGAGACCTACCGTAATACACAACATAAACAAATTAGCTTGGAATTAAATAACAACAATTAAAATTGTTTGAGTTACGAGCTACACGTAACTTTAAGTATTCCAGCAGTTTCGTAATATAGTCCGTATTTAGGAGTACAATGCTATTAAGACACTCAAGTCAGTGAAATTTAATATGATTTATGTTTAGTCAGATACAGTTTTAATGTACATGGTACATTAGTTGTTTTTTCATCTTTTTATATAATTATTGCCTATTTACTAAAAAGCAGATTATATATTATAATTGTAGATTATAATTAATGTAAGGTAAAATGTTTTTTTTTTTTTCATTTACACTGAATTCGCTTAGAATTTGACTTATAATATAATTTATTATGGTTTGTTTCATTGATTGATTGATTAATTTTTGGAGCAATAAAATTTTCCCATTATTAGGTAGATATGCCCCATATTATAGGTTAATTTCCTCAATATACATAAAAATGTTGCGTTCATTCCCTTGCATGGTTGATTTTTATTAAATTTTGTATTTTAAAACTAACTGCAGCAGGAATATTGAGATATCCAATTTGATCCCAAAGAATGTGACGTCATATTTATGGTGATTGGATCACAGGATGAGTGCTGCAGGACTTTCCTCTATCTATCTACTTTTATGTAATAAGCTCGCTACTTAAGAAACATTTGCATAACTCGAGTATTGCTTACAAAACATTAAAGTAGAAACTTTTTATTTGTGTGTTTTGAAAGTTGATTTTCATTGAGTACATAATAAATTTACATTATTTTATTCAAATGTGTGTACCCGTATAAGTGTATATATGATTAATATTCATGCAAATAATATAATAATATTAAATCTTCCAATGTAAATTTTGCAAGAGGAATAAAAATAATACACGCAGTTTCATGTAATGTATTGTGTAATGTATTTATTATGTTAAAGTGGGTAAGAATACATCTCAATTTTAATGTAAAAAATATCTTAAGAAAAACTGAATCTATAAATTATGCACAACATTTTAATAATATTGTCTTTTGTTTTGTTTTTGGTTTTATATCGTGTATTCTGAACTAATATACATTACAATATTATACATAGTATATTAACATTGTATATAATATGCAATGTATGGAATAAATTTTTTTAATATTTTTTTACCGTATTAAAAAGTTTTTTGACTCTTTATAAAAACTATTTCCTTTTCCTTATTTAGTTTGATGATTTTTGTGAGTGATGTTGATGCATAATAATTATAAATATTAAATATTCCCAGCATTGTTGAGGTTCCCACGACGGTGCTCATTATTATCCAAGCTGAGATTCCATTAGCGTTGCATTTGTGAACCCGCCACTCGGGTCTGTATATGCAGTCGTTGCAGCTCGCCGACTTTTAAATAAATTAACAGTATTATACCCACATAAGTTATTTAACTTATGTTTTCCATCAAGCATAACATGTTATACATCTCTTAATTATATTAATAGACAAATTGTATTGACAGATCAATCTATATTATAATTATAATTTATTGTTATATAAATTTCTAATTTTTGTTTATAATATTAGAAGCAAGCTTTCTTTAAAAAAATATAATCATATATATAAAAATTGATTTAAGTATCTACAGTTTCCAATTTACCTGTTTTAATTTATTGGCTTTTTTTTATAAAATTTTAAAGTAATTATAAAAAAAAGTAAGAGTTCTCTCGTTTTATCTTTTTTTTTTTTTTTTTTTTTAAATTTCAAGTCTCACTTGTGGCAAGGTGCAAAAAGACATTACCAAACGACTCAAGTTCCCTCAAGATCCATTACATCAAGTCACATTCCTCTCGTCCTGACGAACTATTATCTGCATGCAGCTTAGCAAATATTTACTCCTAATGGAGTAGCCATGTCTCTGTGTGATGGTACCAAGTTCGTTAGAGACGACTCAGAGTCGTGACTGACAGAATTATACAACAGAGTTGTTGCTTTTTGCAAGTACTTCCGTAATCTAAAACATATTTTTTTATATCTTCAAGTCAAGAAATCTTCAAATAAAAGAAATACGAGATGGGAAATCCTTGTAAGATGCTCTTCTTTATTTAATTCACTCTTTTTAATAATAATAAAAAAGAAGAATTGTAAAAGTCTTTTTAAAAAAGATGATAGAAAAAAAAATAAGACTCACTGTTTGGAATTTATTCTTACGTTGATGATCATGACTTCAGACAGGTGAGAATAATTATTCTACTGTACGTAATTTGACTATATATTAAATGTAGGTATAGATGTACCGTTACATTATATTTGATGCTTTTATTATGTTTTCATAGGCTCTATATAGCAATGAATATATAATTATTATTCTTGATTTCAATAGTAAATTTTATATAATATACTATTTCTATATAACTCTATCTATATATATATATATTATATATATATATTTATTATATTCAATATATTTTCTGACAAGAGTGTTGATTATATATCAAGACAGTATGATTCAAACCTTGTCAGATGGAAATTGAAAAGAAAATGAACATAATGTACGATGTTATTAGTGTTATATTAAAGTGCGTTAACCTTCAATAATTTTATTTGTAAAATTAATATATTTAAATAATTATACATTCATTTGTTGATGTTATATCAAAGTTTGCTAAGCAACAAAGTAATAATTACTGATGAAACTAACTGATTAGATTTTTTTACTAGCACCGTTGTTGGCTGAGACTTCAATGGTGGAGGGTTTGCATTTTGACATGGGAGGGATCTTTTAGTTACTATGCAAACTTCCGTGAGTGTACCGTTCTCCGGGGAGTCAAATGAATGCAATCTGCCACACCCACTCAATGGCAATCTCCATGATGATCTTGTTAACCTGAATTTTGCGTGTTCCGTAAACTTAACACTTTAATACATAAAGGAGGTATATATTTATATTAGGATACTGTGTAAAATGTGGAATTTTATTTGTAGATTTTTTTTTTTTTTTTCGAAACTGATTTTTTGTTTTGATTAAATTTTAGAATTGAAATTTTGCATAAAGGTGGATTTTCATGGGTGATTTCCAGCCTGCGACGCGAATAAAGCGTACATGCTGTAACATCCATTAGCGGCTATATTGGGCGATTAAAAGAAAAAGTGCATCGTAATTAACGCGATTACCGGTGAAATCGCCGCCGCATAGGATTTTGCAGCTTCTACGTCAAATCGCTCCGCATCGTATCGTTGTCGCTCATGAAAATCCACCTTAAGAATATTTACAAAGAATAATGTATAATAAATCACAAGTCTCTTCTAATTCTGGCTACTTCTAATGGAGCTATTTTAATTCTACGACATTGGAATTAAAGATCACGATATCCGTTTTATCATTTAATATGTACAGTATATATGACCAACAAAATTGCTCTCTCTGATTCATCTGGCTATAATATAATTTCACCATCAGTGAACTTGAGGTTAAATATCTTGCAGTTTAAAACATTGAGGGTTAATACTTCTTTAATGTTAATTTAATTGGCTCTTTATATTGTTAAATCTTTATTGTATTTGCAGGAATTCACATCACTGCATCTAATAAACGGGTACATTGAAGTACCAAGTTTATCGACACCGAGTGAGTGGTGCAAGGACCTAGCCTGCTATATGCTATCAATATCTGAGGGCAGGCGTGCAACGCGTGGCAGACATAGCAAGACTGCATTCCTCATGCCACATGCTAATTTATGTTTAATTTATCCCCCCGACTTGGAGGATAGTACCTGATGGTACGTGAGTCCACAGAGCAGAGATGAGCTGATTCAATTCCAACAAGCAAAAGAATAATATTGACTTGAGTTAAGGGTTAGGATTGGCACTGCAAATCAAAATATAAACGTACATTGACTATATTGTATTATACATGACATGCATCCTAAAACGAATAACATTTAAAATTGTTTTCTACATGGCTTACGATTTACGGAATCAAATAAAAAAAACTGCACATTTAAAGTTTTAGGGTACGTTTTTAAGGACCATGCACCATGCAGCACTTGATCTCTAAAGAAACCGTAACAATAATGATGGAGAGTCGTGGTGGAGTTTAGAATCTTATGTAATTTTTGTTTAGGCATGAGTATTACAAAAATATTTTAAATAATAAAATTTATATAATACGAATCTGTGGCTGCTGATGAAATTTCTAAATAATATTACCTAAATGGGGAATTCTCTTACAACTCAAATTTTAATTTAACTACTATATTATGATAGGGTACATATTAACAATAAGTTTGACTTAAGTTTCAACTTTTTTAACTCAAATTTGGGGACTCTGAAGGGATTATTAGAATAGGGGCAAAGTATGCAACCCGCGCGCAAACCTGAAAACTGTGACGTAGAAACTCCCTAGTTAACACACAACAACTACCTGATATCATAGTTTGAGCGTCAAGGAGTCATTGGCTATAAATTTTAGTAACACGATCGAAATCGGCGTGTTTTTCTACCCTAGTATCAATAGTTTTGTTCCTAATATCAGTTTACTTTAAGAGTGATAATCGAAAATATAAATTTATTGCAGGAAAATTTCGCCAGCTAGGCAGTTTCTACGTCACGTTTTGGTGCTAAATTCAAAAGAAGGAAGATTTTTAAAAAATTCCCATGTCTCCAATTTTGAAAATTGAAACTTTTTTGTTTTGGGACATTTAGTTTCAAGACATAGAGCATCCGAAAAAAAATTAAAATAAATGTAGGAGATTTCCCCATTCTTTTCAAAGAATACCTTCAATACAACCAAAATTCTTTCAAGTTTTGATCGAATTTGCTTTAATACTAAAATAAATTTACATTGAATTAAAATTTACCGCTCATAATAAATATCAGACTAGAATAAATTGTGTATTGAAAATATTGCAATAATTTCATGGTCATTGGAATTCAATATGATTTATACTATGAGGACTTGAGTTTAGTTTAAATCAGGTCAATTTTAAGAGTATCTAGGTCCCAGGTGGGTGGAACCATGGGTGCCCTTTAGCACGCTAGATAATATACACTATATATATTTTTTATAGCACCAGACGTACATTTTGAGGTCAAGCATCTCTTGGTAGTGTTCGTTGCCCTCGGGAACAAATTCTACGACCGGCTTAATCGTTGCTCGTATACCAAAAATTTTAAAGCTCTAATATGTAAAGAAGAAAAAAAATGATAATAATATCATAAGTACTCTCGTTCCGCATTTTATATTATCTACTTATAAAATATTATTTTTCACAAAAATATAACATGATTGTTATTTGTGACACTTGAAGCAGAACTTTATGGGGACTTTAACCTCGTCTCGTCTTCAGAATAAGAACAATCATTACAAAATTACACTAGAGATGCAAAAAAAAAAAAAAAAAAATGCTCTCACACTTTATTGAAGCAAATTTGAATACAGCGAAGCGAAAAAGCGCCGCGCGGTCCTCTTTTTTTATAGTCATGTGTATAATTTAATAGTTTAATCATACACAAAGTGTTACTAAATTTTAATATATTCATATCTACAAATCATATGTATAATATGTATAAATAATAATTTTATGTTATATTAAAAACAGCCTACAGCTTTTAAAAAATAATTCTTTGTGGATCTTGAAATTCAAATCGAAAAAAAAATGTATCTTCAAAAATATGTAATCAAGATAAATATTAAATTGATTTTACAGCATGTTCTATAAAATAATTACAATAATTTTGATAAATTTTTATTTCTTACTTAACTTCAAAACAATTTAAGTACATTTAAAATTTTATGATGAAGTAATATAAATTTACATATATTATTAAAATCTGCGTTTGAAATCAAGTATAAAAAATGGAATGTGAAATTGTTATGAATATATTGTTGTGCTGAAATTTCATATAATTTAAAATTTATTATTATAATGAAAATATCAACTTTGGAATTATTCTGAATACGAAATAAATGATGATAGAGTAAGATACAGTATACTTTAATACCACACAGAAAACTATAAGCTATAAATATTTACTTCTTACCAAAATTGTATTAAGGGTAAGATAACACGCCCAATGTTAAAATAAATCCCACCCATGAAAATTATGAAAAAAATTAAAAATGTTCTCCTCTACATTAGTAGCTAAAATATCAGGTATACAAATTCGAGCTGCTTTTTGAATTATGAATTTTTAAAGTTGACTACTTTAACATGGACTTGGAGGAATGGAACTTCCATTTAAATTACTTTAAAAATTCATAGCTAAAAAACAAGCTCGAATTTGAATACCTGATATTTGAGCTACTGATGGGGATGTAGGAGGAGAACATTTTATTATTTTTTTTTTATAATTTTCATGTGTGGGATTTTTTTTTTTTAACATTGGGCGTATTACCTTACCCCTAAAAGGTCATATAAATACATTATATAGATGAGCATGTTAATTAAATTTTAACTTTTCTTGGGAATACAATCTAATCAATGAAACAACGGGAGAAAAACAAAGTGACGTCTAGTTATTGTGTGTTTTAATTGTTACGAAAACAATACTCGAGGTGCAATGCAAAGACTTTTTTTTTTTGGTTTTTTTACTAATAAAGGTCAACGCCTTATCTTGTTTAAACAGATAACGACCTTAATGACATTACACACTGTTTCGATCCACGAGGCTTCTCACATGTATTGCAGAAATAACAATACAGACATTCCTATATATTATGTCATTTTTAGCAATAATAATTTCTAGTTGTCATTAAGATTTAGTGACACGATTTTCAATACCACGGACAAATTTTTATTACTCTAGCAACAATACGTATAACAATTTCTTATCTATACAGCGTTGACATTTCAGCAAAACTAAATGTAATATACAACATTTATGAGGCGTGACGCCATTATGTATAATTTCAATTTATTATTTCAACATCATATACCATGTTTTTAAATATAACAACATATATAATATATATTATCTTGAACTAATTCTTTTTAATGTAGTGGTAGTATATGTTGTATAACCATTTTCATATCAAAATTTATTGTCACTTTAAATTAATTTTCACCTTGTAACATACAAATCATAGTAGTGGAATGATAGTGATCAGGGGTGGGCGACTTGTTGTTGGTTTTGGTGCGACCAGAGCGTGGGATTCTGCAATGTTGTTCATCATCCTTGAGTCACTTTGCAGCTTCAGTTTTAATATTAAACGTGTGTAACAGCGGAATGTAGAACAAAATCGTAGGTGCTGACAACTTTAGAGGTTAAATAATCAGACATATGTCACCGTTTTACACCTGTAACATTGAAGAAAATGTTTCTAGTAAAATAAGCCTTCATAATTGAAAGCCCGTTGTAGTTATAGGGTGTATAAGTAAAGATATGAGCTAACGTGAGTAATCACACTTGAATGAAATCTGCTAAAAAATTATCAACTGCATGAGGTGGTGTCCATCAGCTTAATATTGTGTGTTCAATGGGCCTAACTTCTCAATTTGGGACTGCAATTTCAAATACGCAATCTCTTTGTCATGGTCTATTCGATATAATATACCGATAAGCTTCTTCTGGTTCATGTACAGTCGTCGCCTCGGAAAATTTCCTTTTGTAGCCTTGTTAATCATCATGCCCCGTAAGAATAACACAGAGGGCATGATGATTAACAAGGCTGAAAAGAGGGAAATTTTATATGGCGACGAGTGTACAACAATGTATTTTAATCGTCGTTACTATTTCATTGACTTGTGTTTTTATATATTATTATATATTTAAAAAAATCATATGAAAGATGACATCTTAGATTTTCATATAATATTATTTTATATTAAATTAAGAATACTTATTTTCTTATTTTAATTAAATGCTTGGCAACGGACTTATTACATACACAATTCAGCATCAAATTTAAGAAACCATGCCATGCCGTTGTATGTTTTATTTTATTTATTTTTTTATTTTAAATTTGGGCAATAAATTTAAATTGATAGAACCACTATACAAAAGTACATTGTAATTCAAGACAAGGGCGTATCCCACATATAAAATGTTTATGTAACTTGTAAAATTGCTTCTGTAATATATTGATTAATTCATTCACCATTATGTACTGTACATGAATCATTTTAAGATGTGTTAATATATTATAGTAAAGACTATAATTAGATCAGGTACATTATATGAAGAAGAACATTGAAATTAAATTGCATGCAGCATGACGTGACGTTTGCTGACCAAAAGTTGTGGGCGGGAAAATACAAATCGTTCCTGTCCACCCACAGTCACGAGATAAGAATAAAAAGCGAGGTCATGGTACTGCAGCTTACAGTACAGAGCGAGTGCTCTGACCCGATGAAATATGGCTTATTGTCTCTCGTAAATTGCTTTTTTCGCACTAACAACTTGCAAAACATTTTGTTTTATTTGCAAACAAAGTTTCTTGTATCTGAATTCTAAGTACCATTGAATTACCATATAAAGGATACGAAGAACATTTTTTTCAAATCAATGTCTTTTTTTATTTCAAAACTCAAGCTGTCACAAGTTACATTTTTCTTTACATCATAACAATTGTATTGGTTATGATAAATTCGAAGTAAAACCCTTTCCTTTGTTTTTCTCAAGCAATTTGATGGATAGTATATATGAGACACTGAAGACACGCACACGTTCAACTCTATAATTATAACACTTACATTTTTTTTTACTCTGTATGTATTTTTGTTTTTAAATTGTGGATATTACATTAATTAACTTCTGTCTATCTTCTAAAACAAATAAAAAAAAAAAATTTTTTTTAGCTGTGGACTCGCTCAAGAGTCAATCTTCCAATTGAGCCCATTTAATGTATTGAAATTATTTTGTATTTACGATATGTTATAAAGTAATTCATAATTATCATTTATGACTATATTGTCTTGTGTGCAGTACATTTTTTTGTACAGAAATATAATCAATGAAGAAATTTTACAATTTGATTATAAAAATAATTTATTGTTTTCCTTTTTTTTTAAGTGCTATCATTGAAGTTGTTGTTGTATTTCTACAAAAAGAATTCGTAATATAAGCTTTCAATTTTGGCTTCTAAAATGCTATAATTTATAAGCTTTTCTCATTGCTTTTTTCATGCAAGGTTGAGTTCACATTAAGTTTTTCTATCAACTTCTTCACAAGGAAAAAAAAATATATATTGTATAGGCTTGCAGAGGGCTTAAAAACATTTTTCTATAATGGATTTTAAAAACCAAATGGAATATTTTACTTGACACTCTACTATAAGCTAAGATATCGCTGAGTGAAAAGTTGGTGTGTACATAAAGGGAGTCAAAGCTCACTCGCGCACTCCCACATAAGCGCGTGGCACTGAAGCGCCTGGCGTCTGTCTGGAGCCAGCCAAGATCCCGGTCCGATGTCTGCGAACGGCAGCTGCTGCAACCCGCAGAGGAATGTCGCTGACTGCATCTGCCGTGGCCACGCTTCGCAGCTGCTGCTGTTGAGCCAAAGAAATGGATCATATACACGCTACCAGCAGCTCCAGGTTAAGGTCACTGGCCCAACTCGCGTGCCCATGGAACAGCTGTACAGCCATTTGCAAAAAAAAAACTTAATGGCAAGTTTATAACAAAAGTATATTGTAGAATTAATAAGGTTTTTCGTGACTTTTGACCGCTTGTCGCTTGTTTTGTTAGCAAACACCCAAAAAGTGAATGGTGTGCATGGTTCGAGACCCTGCGAGCAAATCTCTATTTGGTATAATACATTTGAGCTGTTTATATAACACTCGGTCAAAAGTCACTAAAACCAATCTTTTCAAAACACATTTTTATATTATATTATATTATCACCAAATATATTATCACGTATTGAAGTTGTAGGTGTGGCAGGCTCTGTGTCCAAGGTGGGTTTACCCACCTTGTCTGTGTCTTGTGCCAAAGTTTATACGCCGCTGAAAATATTGAAATATGTTGGAGAAACGGGGATTTGGTCCGGAATATCTGTAGTATCTGACTTTGACAATATAATTTATGAATAATTTACTTTGAAAAAAAGTATAATATATGCGTTTGTGAAAAGATTAAAATTAACATTAAATTAAATTCATATGGCGTATTCCATTCAAAATCATACTTTACAGCTAAAACTTGTACAGTACTTTAACAATAATAAATCAGATAATAATAAAAATGTTTTAATGTACATTTTTATTTTACACCTTTTTAAGAACGTGACAAGAAAATAATATCCCGCTAAATCTGCCGGTATAGTACATAGTACATACAGCCACAGATGTTTTTGCTTTCAATGTAAATGCTGATCTCATCTCACATGAACTTTTGTACTTTGTACAAAATTTTATGTTACCATTCTCATGGCTGGAGCTGTACTGCAGGCAACCTGAAAGGTGCTACCTCCTCACAGCTGCTTCTGATTATGAATCTCTGTGTAACTAGGGGAGGAATCTTCACCCTTAGTGAGCCACGTGCCATTCACGCGTGCCTGCCTCGGCATCACGTCACTGCACAACCCCTCTAGCTGCAATAATGTGTTTCCTGGACCACATGGCACAATAATATCGCCGTCAAAATTATGTACCTTCTTTTTTTTGCAAGCTCAGTAAACTATCCGGGAGCTAACAGTTCTGAAGTGAACAGTAATTTCCTTTACACTTTGCAACGTAGCCTAAACATCCATTATTCTTCAACAACGGATGCTATTTTTTAATTTTTTGTAATGACAATTACTTACATTCATAGCATTTCTTGCAGTAAAAAAAATATTTTATTGTAGCGTTGCAATGTACCATAATTTCTTATGAAAAATTATATATTATGCAACGTTAGTAATTACAATTAAAAAGAGATAAAATTTAAAGACACTGCATGTATTTCTTTTATTTTCAAGTCTTTCAAATAAGCTGATTAATAAAAAATATGAAATGAAAAGAATTTTAAATGTTGTGTATTTCAAGAATTACTGATAGGTCAACACTCTATATAGCTTGAATGACCTTTTTTCCTCATTTTAGATTTTTTATTTTGTTTTATAAAAAAATAATACTAAAGATTAATTATTTTTCATATAAAATATAACTTTTATAATTAAAATCTTGTTAATTTAAAAACTATAAAATAACAATTAAATCTATAGATAAAATCTAATTAAAACTTTATAGTCCTAACGTTATACAACGTCAAAAAATTGAAGTTATGATCTACTCGCGTGCACGAAGCAATAAACAGTTGATATACAAAAAAGTGAGGAATCCTGATGCCCATTCAAGATGTCAGTCTGATATACGACAAGTCCTGTTTGTGGAATTTTAATACTTCGTCTCAACAGCACCAAAACTTTTGAATGTAATTTTTTTAAATATTCTCCATAAAAATATACTTCTTATGTCTAGAGTTCTGGAAACTCTCGCACAGGGAGGGCTGTGATTATTTTTGATTTATAAAATGTTTATAGTAATTAAAGAATTCTCTCATAAGTACTGCCATTGACAAAAGAATCTGGGATCTTGCTCCAAAATATTTTCATCACATTTTCTTTCTTGCGAGTAGAGTTTCCAGTTAATTTCATCAACATCATGCGTCTATCTGAAAATAAAAACAAACCTGTGATTCTGAATGGCTACTTATAGCTGGCAAGGGAATGGAAATATTTTTTACCCGTGTGTGTAACTGTTGTACAAAATAACTTTTACGAAAAACAAAAAAAAAATCATCTTTGTACATGACATTATGTTTGTATATTATTTTAACTTTTTATATTTTTTGTTTAAAAAAAAATTAAAGTTATCAAATAATTAAAACACTGCCAAATCAAGCTTGCTGTTTCAAAAAAGAAGTAGATAATATTCAACATAAATTTAGGAAAATATACAATTAATTTAATTGGTATTACAGGTTTTTCATTCAATTTGTTTGTGTTTTTAATTTTAAATCAAAATTACAATGCAGAAACAAATTAATAAAAATGGTGTATACATATTATATACAAAAATTATATATGAAATTTTATTCCTGCCACCTGCTAACGCTATGAAAATAAATCATAGCCTCATCACATGCAATTTTTGCATAAGCATATGGGCTAAATTTAAAAAAAAAAAAAAAAATGCTGTATGATAGGAAGACAATTGAAAACCGAGCATATAATTATTTATTAAAAATTTTAGGCTTTTATAGAGAGAAGAAATATTTTTGGTCTTGTCTTTAATCGAGAAAGTATAACTGACGTTATGACGTGATTAAAGATATTGCACGCGATAACACTCCATAAGCTCGTCTGTGTCCTGGTGACCGCTCCTCGTCGTGTCTTATGGCTGAGTGGCGCTAATGTTTCCGCCTCTTCCCTTCAGTACAAATAGGTGCCAAGCAGCCCCGCCCTGCCATCACGACCTGGTAACCGGTCTCGTTCAACTTCCCCGGCGCCACGCGGCCTCCTGATGGGGTTGCATTATTGTACCGATAAAAATACTAATACGCAGTTCACGTAATTGAATTAAAATTATATTATATGTTTGGCGATATATTATGTATAGCGTTTATTTGTGATGAAGAAATTTAATTATTTTACAGTATTCATGCAATGAAGATTTATTAATGTGTGCAATGAAGAGGATGTTAAATTTTATAACGTATAGTAAGATGGATCGAAAAGGGTAAAAGTTCATCAACAGAAGGATTTTCTGTCTAAATTTGAAAGTCTACATAATATTACAGTGTGCTCTTTACTTTGCTTACAAATAAATGATTTTGGGAAACTTTTTGGTGCTCTTTTTAGCTCCGCAAAAATATCAGATCTGCATCCCTTACTTCCATGGAATAGTTCTGATATAATATTTTTTTCCCCTTGAGCAAATTAGGTATATACCTTATATATACAGTAGAGGTAAAACGTTTGATCTGCCCATGGCATGCCATATGCATGCAGTGTTAATGAGGAAAATATTTTTATTTTTTGTTTTAATTTTAAATATAAAAAATAATCATATAATAAGACAATTATATTGTTAATTATAGTATATAGTTCTGTTATCAATATTGTATCACGATTGATTGTTGATTACAGGACAATATCTTAATTAATTTATGTTTCTAAAATCTCCCTGATGTGATATTTGATGTGATATACTTTTGTATAGCTGAAAAATAAAATACATTTATAATTGTAATGAAGCAGCCTAGAATGAGCTGATTGATTGGTTGGTATTTTGGGGCAATTGACACATTTTGGTCATGTATGCCCTCCCTAGAATGAGCATTTCAATATTAATCAGAACTTAATATTTCAGTGTCCGTTCCCCTCACAGATATTGTTATAACAAACATTCCAGCAGCAGCAGCGACACTGGAGCAGCAAACTGCTTGCAGACGTTGCGGATACGAACTGGTTCTACTGGTGAACAATGCAGTGCCCGCGGGTCCGGGTCAAAGGTCACGCTGGAGACGGGCCAGGGACACCTAGCCAATGTACGCTGCTACCGACTTGCCCAGCATTCACGCCTCGCTTGTCATGCAAAATGTGCTGACTTCACGACTGTGTTATGAGCAATTTTTTTTAATTCATTTTTATAATATTAACATAATATTGTTCATTGAAATGAAAAAGCCTAGATTTTATTATATATTGTATGTATGAGTGTAAATTATAATTATTAATATTTAATAAAAATATTATACTCATCAAGGGACAGTTTTTGTTTGAAACTTTCAATTATCTAACCATGAATTGTAAGAATAACTTTATTATTTTTTTAAACTATATTATAAAATTTTATTCAGAAATTTTCACGATTTTGAAAAACATTTGCTAAAATAAATAAATAGACTAAATAAATGTAGATGTCACTATCGTAATGTTTTTTTTTTTTTTTTAAATTTCGTCGTAATATAACATCTAGCTCAATTTGACAATTTGCAAGGACTTGCACAATTTGAAGAGCAGGAAGTATAATAATAAGGTTCCTAAGATTTTTGGTTTTTCAATCATAATTTATATACAGGGATCGAGTCAGAGACTTTATTAATTATGTATTTGTTCAGTGATGTGGCAAATTTATTATGAACATCATGATACAATCTAATATAATAAACCGAGCATAATCATTATTGATGGTGATGCGTGTATAATGTTAAATTTTATGTGCATAATGACCGATGCTTATTTTTTAAGGCAACATTATGTGCACCTAAGGCATACATTTATTTTTATAGTCAAAACTTGAAATTAAATTAATATTTAATGCAAAATCATGGAAAAATAAATGTGATCCATATCTTGTGATGTAATCTTCCTATCCATAAAACCAAATATTTAACTTTTGTTGTATTTATAATATAGCATTTATAGCAAATTAAACTCGTTATGATACATTTTTGTTAATTATCGAAATTACTCTGTAATGTTTAAATATCCTTCAGAATCCAAACAACAATTGAAAACACGTGATTGAAACTTTTCTGATACAAATTTATGATTTACGATAAAAGTTTATAACATTTAAAATCAAATGAGATATAGATTAAGAATAATTTATTATTACAATTGCAAAATTGAAGACGGTCTCCATGGCATACATAAAGATAGTTGCAAATATACAGTACAGTATAATCAAAAGCATTAATCATATTAGTAATAATTTGTAATGTTATGCAGATTTGTATCACTTGAAGTCGTGTACGGAGGAACAATGGATTGGGAGCGCGGGTAACACGTGCCAATAATTGTGTTCTCCGGCGGCACCTCGACGTGCAAGCGGCCACTCCTTTCACCCACCTTCGGTCACCGCGCGTCCGTGAGCCACTCTGGATTATCCCATAATGGAATACTGCATTGAGTAAGCGATTGAGATCATGAGGGAGCAGTGACGAGACTTTTTTTTTTTTGCGTTTTGTATACATTATAGCTGCTAATCAATACATCTATATATATAATAAGGTGTAATTTTTCCTTAATTACACTGCACTAGAATGAGTGTTCTATTGTTATATGAACATTTTAGTCCTTTAATACTATTTGAATTTACATTATACAAATTATCTTGCTTGCTTTATATAAGGGTGGTTCAAATTCATGGCAAACATTTTTTTTTTTTAATTATTACTAACATCCTCGTTAAAAATAAAATGCAATCGGCATCAATTTGAAAATTAACCCACGTGAACAATTTTAAAAATTAAAGGGAGCTGTCCCTTATAATAACGTTGTTCATGTTCATATTGAAGTTATTCAGTAATATGCCCAGAACGAAGAGAATTGTTTATCCATCTTTTTATGCTGCAACGAAGTATATGTTTTGTTTTTTATCTTTAAGAACACCCACTCTCTTGTTGTGTTTTTTGGTGCATTCAACCGGAAGGAAGCCCTTGAGATTATTTTAATTGTGTCGGGCCCATTAGTTTTTCTTCCAGGCAACACGCCCGCCCTGCTAGATCAGCAGCAGACTTGAAGTTTGCTGGCCACCAAGTCAAAATAACTTTTATTTAACTTCATGTTCGCTTAATTAACTGTGAAATTTTAAAATATAACATCAGTTTTATGAAACTATATATCATTAAAGATTCAGACTTATAAAGGTATATTATTAAAGAAATTTAACCTTATAATTTTTTGTTATTTAATATCATTTTTTATAAAAATCTCTGTATTAAAAATTTGTTTTGCTTGCTATGTCTTTTATATATTTATATAAAGAAATTTGTACTTCAAAAGAATGTTTCGTTTGAAAGCTGTATCCAATTTAAATAAAAGATCCATAAAAAGTATTTTAAAAATGATGCCTTTGACTGAAATAAGGTGATTCAACCTATAAAGATTATAGGCTTTATGTATTTTTCTAAATAATACACTCAAATTAAAGATACATTTTATTGCAATATTATGGTACCGATAATAATCAATAATGATTTACATAAAAAATTTATATCGTCAAGAATTTTACATAGTTTTATCAAATTACATGTATATTCAAATTACTAAATTTTATAGTTTGAACTATAACTGAAAATAAAAAATGGGTGCTGTTTCTAATGTTGAAGTATATTTTATAATTTTTAAGCATTATTATATTAAACATAATATAATATAGTGGGAGGTGTGGCGCAGTGCGCTTGACCGGGTCTCGTCAGATCACCGAAGTCAAGCAACGCCGCGCGTGGTTAGTAGTTGGATGAGTGACCATTTTCAACAAAAACCACGTTTCCCACCCAGGGGTAAAACGTTGCGCTTTTCCACTATGTGGTTCCCCTGGCTTTGGACCATTGCACTTCCGGTTCATTGACAAAAGCTGTAGCGTCCATCCTGGCTGAGGTTTCCACGTTTCCCTCAGCCGCAGGCAAATGCCGGGATGGATTTGCAAGGCCGTGGCCGCCCCCGTTCCAGAAGAGCCCGCGAAACGCTCAAGTTAGGGTTTCGGAAGGTTCGGGGTTTCAAAGTAGTATGTAATTAGTAAATAGAAGTATACCCAATAGGGTTTGATTAAAAAAAAAATATTAAACATAATTTAATAATTATAGAAAAGAAACATATTTTGTCATAAATTAATATAATCGTAATTATTTTGTTTACTGAAAACACAATGTCATTTTAATCACTCCACACTCCTTAAAGAGAAACTACAAAAATAACTCATATAAAAATAATTATTATCAGTAAATTAATACTATAATAAATATATACATTTAATATGATAAACATTTTTTATTCTTCCATGATTCTTTCATTACATTAAATTATGTACATTATATTCACATTAAAAAAAGGAACTTTAGAGTATAAACAGCAAGTTAAAAATTATTGTTATGTGTATTTAATTGCGAGGGGTTTATGCCTCAATTAAAATGATTTCTTTAGCATTTCACTTGATTGATGTACATTAGTGAATCGAGGCAATGAACTTGGGACAAAGGCACGCCCGTGATCGCGCTCTGAGACGACCCACGCACGCTGAGGAAGACCCCCCGTCCGAGAAGTACCTCTCAAGTTTCCACGCTCACGACCAGAATTGTTAATAATTCAAAACTTAAAGAATCGTAACTGAATTTCCTGTGGAGAATATCAAAATAATTACCTAAGGAAATAATAAAGAATGTCAAGAAAAAAACAAGACAACATTTGAAGTAACAAAAGAATATGTTTTCTTATTAATTTATCTTATTTGAGCAATATTTTTTTTATTTGTTTATAATAAAAGAATTTTCTAACCAAATGAATATCCTTATATATTTTTTTTATGAATGAATAAAAAAAAGTAAAAAAATACGTTTAAAAACAAGGTGATTTATATTATTGTATTTTCAGTTACAAAATAAAATAAAAATAACTAATTGATTAAATAATACAGTAAAAATATTTTTATAAAGCAATTTATATAGTTGTATATTTATCTGTTATAAATGTCAGTAATTTGTGTTGTATATTTGTGATGGTAAATTTATATGCAGAACATCACGAATCAAGTTCTTGCTATGTTTCCTTATGAAGAACCAACTGATGAGTATATCATTGACTGTTATGTGTAATAAACCACGCATTTACTTGACGTCACATTGCATAGCTAGTGAAGTAAAAGAGAGAAAAAAAAGAGATGGTGATCTTATAAGAAGCTGAAGGACATCAAGCAAACCATCGTGGAAGTAAAGAATTGACGTAAGTTGATTCAAATAGACGTCAGGATTTTGCATGCAGTGTGTTTTAAATTCAAGTAGTATAGGTGATCGTTGTCTGTGATGTAGCCGCAGGAGGGTGAGAGAGAGAGAGAGAGAGAGAGAGAGAGAGAGAGAGAGAGAGAGAGAGAGAGAGAGAGAGAGAGAGAGAGAGAGAGAGAGAGAGAGAGAGAGAGAGAGAGAGAGAGAGAGAGAGAGAGAACGCGTGGGTGGATGCTTAGCAAAGCGTGATGCACTTTATATAAGGGATCATCGAAGTGTTGCATTTTGTTTGTAACAACAACATTATTATTTATTATTATTATAAATGCACTTTCGCTGCGGGGGTGGGCGGGGGATTTAAAACTTTCACTACAGCTACACCACTTTCCTTATCATTATCTATAATGCTATATGTACGTACGTACATTCAGTAATTATGAACAAGAATTTGCCACTAAAATACACACAATTGAATATTATTCTGTCAGTTTTTATAGCTTGCGTGCATTAACAACTTTTGACTTCTTAATGTACAACCTTTTTAACCTTTAAACAAACACGCAATCAATTAGTTAAGATTATTCGATTTTCAATGGAAAAATTATTTTACGGGACAGTCTACTACTTCAATGTTGAGTTATAACAAGGAAGCTTCAACTCTCTATATATATAATGTTTTTTTAACCCATTATTATTACTATTAGGAAAATAACAACACAAATTGAGCTATTACTTCTTATTAATAATTAATTCTAATATATGTTTGTTTAAAGACTTTAAAAACAGCTAGTATTTCATCATGGTATAATTGGTAATTATATTTGAACATGCACAAACACAATTTTAATTAAATTTGACACAAAAATATGAGGAAATAACTAAATTAAACAAAATTAAGAATAAAAACAAAGAAATTCTTGTTAAAATTTAAAATTAAAATTTTACTCTATAATTATATGCACACTATAGGCCTGTTCGTAAACCCTGCTCGGTGTACACTTTCTACACCCAATCGACCTTATGTACATGCGATATAAGGTCAATTGGGTGCAGAAAGTGTACACCGAGCAGGGTTTACGAACAGGCCTTATATTTCTAGATAACTTCATAAATATTAAACTATTCCTCGTTGTATCAATATACACAGTATATGTAACTATTTATAAAACAAATAACATTAAAGAAGCAATAATAAAACATTATATATTTCTTAGAAATTAAAACCACTAATTAATTAGCTAATGCAACAATGATAACATTCCATGGACTTTTGATTGCATTCCAAAGCTTAATTACAATAATGATTTTACTGTCACTCGATATTTTTATACATAAAATTTCTAATTATAACAATCTGTGTAATATAACCCTATGTTCCAGTTTGTACATAATTACTAAAGTAATTACCAATGACCTTGTATAGAGAAAAAAAAATTCAAAGACTTGTAGTACTTACAAGGATCTAATTAAAAAGTTAGTACTTGAAATCTTTATGTACAGTGTTATTTTAAAGTAGCCATTGTTGGATCCATCAGAAACAAGAAGCTGTTGAAAGATAGTAATTATCCTTCACCTTGCCTGCTAGCTGCTTACTTTTTATTTAATATTATATCATCCATCGGTGCCTAATAATGAGATATTCTGGGAAGTTGTATGGCTTGCAGACTTTCACCTCGAGGTCAAGTTGACCTTTCAGGTCGGCAGCTATAAGACTCGTGCCAAGGGGTCAGCGACTGGTCACATCGTGGGCGTACGAAACAACTCCGTGTCGTCTTTTAAATATGCAAACTACATCTTGAATGTAATGCACGTTGCAAATCATCTATCCTTTTATATAATAATGTCTTTTTGTTTTATGTTTTCTTCGTATCTTATTAAATAAAAGCTTTTTAATTCCTTTTTGTACATGATTATTAAAGTTAAGAAAATAAATGACTCAAGTTTTTTTTTACATTCATTTAATTCAATGTAATGCAATTTGTCTTAATATCTTGAAATTAATTTAAACATTTGTTTTTTATATTCATATTATATTAATTTTTATTTAACATTTCCCGCATAGAAAATCAATGCAATACTTAATGAAACAAATCATAAGTATACAACATCTACTGATTCCTATTGGATATCTACTGAGAGAACTAATTTAATTTCATTTCAAGAGAAAATATATCTTAGATATATATTTTTTTTCTGATGCCAGAGTAAAAACACAATGTGAAGATAGTAATACAGATAGGAGATACTTTTGTATACAATTTACTTTTAAATTGTACTACATAATTGTGTAGTTTTTTTTTAAACTCTAATGTGAAAGCAGAACAATACCAAAGATGTTAGTTTTAAAATATTATTATTATATTTGAAGAAACTGGTGATGAGAAAATAATGTTACATTGTTTTTTTTTGCAATCATTATCAACTCTCCCTGCCAAGTTATAGCAGAGGTTCTCTCAACTTGATGCCAGCTTATGGGAAATTTGCTGCGGATGTACCAATACAGTAATATCACTTCGAGTTTACCACCGGAAGTGTATGGTTCTAGATCACATGTTTCGATATAACAAAAATTCAAATCAAAATCAAAATGAATGAATCTTAATGGTGAAAAATTAAGCATTTAAATAACAAGCTTAGCACTTAATTACAATTATCTTATCGATATCGAGGGACTTGAGCTATTTTTCTAGCAACCGTAAGTTATATCAAAACGGCAGTACAGTACATTTGATAATCAAATTGGTAATATCTGCTTGACTGCAATTTACATCCGTTGAGGGACTTTCAGATGGATTGACTGAAGCTAAGGTGAGAGTGCAGCCAGGTAATTTCTTTGTGCACAACGGGAGCCCCCATGCACGATCATCCAGCATACAGATTCCCTTTCTCCCATCGCATGCAAGCAAGCTAACCCGACACGACCCATCAAACAGTTTTTTTCTTACGTAAAAAACACAACGATCAATTTTCACTGACATTGCTTTCGTGTTTATTGTAATCAACGTGTATTTTTTGTGTGGCATTTTTTTATTTTATTTTTTTTTTTTTTTAGAAATTGAGTATGTTGCATGAATAAAATTCTATACGTCATCTATAATTTGGTGAAATTAATTTATTTTGTAAATCATGTACCGTTAATTGAATTTATCAATATATATATATAAATTAATTTTAAATTTCATTTAAATTTTTGAACTATCCATAATTGAATACAAAAAGTTGGGTTATTGATAAATTAATCATATATTGAAATAAAAATTAATTTATTTATTTATTTATTTATTTATTATTTATTTTTTTTTTTCAAAATTTGAAAATAAGTTTACGGTATCAATTCAAATTTTCGTACTGAACAAACAATTTTTAATCACAAAATCCGTTATATTGCAAGTAAAATACAATCAAGCTATATTGTAAAACATACTGAGTTAATCAGTTGAAATTTTTGCTTGTTAAATTGAATACTAATTCAGTTAGGAGGATAAGAGGTTGATGCTTGGGCTTCCAAGAATAGAATTAAATCAGAAACACCATCGCAAGAGCAGCAAAGTGATTCTCCGATATAACTGTGCACATTTGTGTGTGACATGATATTCAGCATTAAACAATGGTACACAGCAAAATTAGATTCTAGTTTATCGCTCGTGCATTTACCGTTCTCATCTCCAAATACTTTTATTTTTACATCAATAAATCACGCTAGCTACAAAAGTCTAATTTCAAAGACATCTTATCTAATCGAATAAGAATGCATGGAATTTTTAAAACAATGAGTATGCATACTACGTAAAACACAATACATTCTTTTATAGTAATTTGTTATAACAGTAATATTATACTATACAAAAGGTTTAGATGTAACATAGTAAAATTAAAAGTCATTGATTAGAAGTATATATTGTCATCAATCAATTAAATTATCATTATGAATTATTTTTCGCAATATTATGCACACATGTCTGCATCACGTGAATTCGTGAATATGAGTGAGTACTATAAGAGTGAACTTTATCGTCTATAAATAAACAAAAAAAATGGAATAAAAAAATAAAATGTTGATAAAAATGAAATATTATAATTATAATAAGGTGGGTAAAGATTATTACAGAACACCTCAATATTCCGTCATTTTTTTCCAATCGATCCCATGATTGTGCATTTTTTCACTCATTAGCACTTGTGAGAAATTAAAAAAAAATAATACATATATTAATTAATCTGGCGGCACTATATATAAAAGTTTAATTTACTATATATATTAGTAAATATATAAGAAGAGACACCAAGAGGATTCAAGATAGGTGATGGGTTTAGGGTGTAGTGGCAATAATTTAATTGATTATTTCATTCAGGACCCTCAGCACACGTTCCTTCTATACATTGCCCTGCTGGAAACACCCCTAAGTGTATAGGTCAATGATTTTTTTTACGGTTGAAAAAGAATCTTTAATCGTAGATGATGTTAAAATTTTATGTAATATGCTAATCCCAAGTTATAATATTCGCTGCATGAATACTTTCAGAAGGCAGAAAGGTAGTTACATATTTGAGCAGTCGCCAGGCCGTGGTCCACCGCAGCGCGGGAATGCAGCAGAGGGCGGGGTTCGATCCCGGCCGCCGCCACAGACGCGCTGACCTTGCCGCAGAGCGGGCGGAGACCAGAGGAATGTAGTTTGTCGAGACAGCCGGCCCAGGAGGAGGACTCTGCAGACGCTGCACGTAATAACTACTGCAAATAGCACCAAAACTATGCGGACATCGTAGACATTTACCTATTCTAGGAAAATAAATACCCTAAAGAAATTAATTAAAAAAAAAATGTAATGGAACTTTTACATTCTTGCTATAATTAAAAGCTCGTCCTTCATTGTGATAAAGAAATAAGGTCGAAAACTATGTATTATTTTTACCAGTTTTAGCAGTGACAGTGAAAAACATTTTAAAAACAGTACACATTGGCACATTGCAAATTCAGAATTGCTTATGTAAACTGATTTTTTTAAAATACACTGGCTATAACATTTTATTATATTACAACGAGTATTTTTTTTTTATTATTATTTCAGCAAATAACATGGTCGTTTTCATTTATATGATATGATGAATTATAAATTTAAAATAAAAAAGTTTAGTGAAATTTATTAAATATTGCAAATTTTAAAACAAAATAAAAAAAGTATGAAATTCTTATATAAAAAGCCTTTAATGAAACTTATTATTAAAAATAAAATTTAATATCATAACCTGTTATTTTTATTTTTTACTGTACGTGTAATAGAATGTAGCTTAAATTGGTGTTCATTCATACCATGTAGATATATACTTTGTACTGCTACAAGATTAATAATATGAACGGTGCACCAATTAAGTTTGATTGAATGTCAGGTGGTAGGGGGAGTTGATTGTTGCAAAGAATGTGTTCGCATCAACTTGTCCCTCTACCTCCCTCTTCCACATCATCGACAAACACAATGAAGCCGACGATTGTAATTGATGAAGAAAATATGAGATAACAAAGTGACTTAAATGAACTCATTTTCATCATACAAGACACATGACGAGGACTATAGTCTAATTAATTTAATACTTCACTAAGGAAGTTTAAAGTTTTCTCGATAAATTTCAATTTTAAAACAATTTTCAATCAAATTTTCACACCTTTTGCTACAATTTTTGGGTTTATTTCTAAAATAACTAAAAAAGAGCACTTCCAAGATTATTTCCGGTAAAAATTTTACGTTGATCCGATTGTATAGTAGAAGCAGTACACAATGTTGTAATTATAAAACCCACCCCCACATTCTCTACTTCTCGTATATATAAGCAATGACACGGCATGAGATCTGATGGTACCGTTACTCACGCATGTCTTGCTATAAGAGTAATAATAATAACGGCCTGTACTCATGTTTTAGATGACCATCATGGGTCAAAGAGGTTGCATCCTAATAAAGAATAACCCCTACTGAGTAAACGCGCGTGGTTATAATAGACAGCATGCATCTCATGATGCTTATAATGTAGGATTTGATCGATTACTGCATGGAAGTTAGAAATATAATTTCTTTATATACAAGGTTTGCTGGTATAACGAGGAACATTTGTTTAAATACAAGTTTTTTTTTATTTATATTATAAATAATGTTATGAGAAAAGTCATTGACTTCTATACTTTTTTTAATATTTTAAAGTTATATATTGTATTAAAATTCAAAATTTAATATAGATACTTCACTTTAGAGTGAATCACCTCAATAATCTATAAATATCATAACCTAACTTAATTAATACTAGTTTTAATCTTTAAAAAAAATCATATATTGCATTCGTTAAGCTGATAGCATAACATTATAAATCGAGAAAATGGCTCATAATAAATAAATTTCCATCAAATTTAATAATAATATTGATCAAAATTTGAGAATCTTGCATGATTTTGACTGCATGCAGCAAAAAACTTGCATTTTCGTTAGGATTTTATTTATCATGTTCATCAAAACTACTCTCCTAATTTTCTTATAAAAATAAAAATATTTAAAATTAGTGCATGAGGTGATGGATAATAATTTATTATTTCATTCAATTAAACATAATATATTGGAGATCTTCACGGTTACTTTCATACAAAATTTCTCCATAATTATGTTCAAGTAGAATATCTATAGCTATTTGCATGCATTGAAATCCCCACGGTGCAAGATTGACAGTTAATAAAAAAGGATTTATAAAAAATAAAAAATGCCAAGTATTATCATATTGAAATATATTATTTATGAAGATTACATAAAAGAATTTAGCACCGTTTATTTATTTGAATTCTCTGAAAGAATTTCATTGTTTCGTTATTAATACAGTTCTGCAGTATTTTGCTAATTTTCTCAATTCGAGAATTTAAGTTTTTTTTCTACCTAACCCTCCCACTTTGTTATTTTCTGAATTGAATAATATTTTCTGCATTTTTATAAATAAAACAATATATATAATATATATATCCTAAAAAATAAGAAAAAAACAATATTTTTACATACATTCTCTTTTTGATTCTTAATTCCAAATAATAAAAAATCATAATAAATTTGAAACACAAATGAACTCATAATTATTAATTTGGTGACCTTGTAATATCAGAGTGAAAAATCATGTTTAATGTGTCACTCTGATTATACGAACAACTTTGCATTCTCGTTATCAACTCAACTTAAACAAATTTATTCTGATGCTAGACCGTTTACATCAAGTCACGACCAAGTCCATATATTCCAGCAGTCAAGGCGGACTTGCTAATAGCTATGATAAGTCAGGTTAATGAGTTTAGCACGCCGGATGTATTATTAAAATATAACGGTTATGAGTTTGTATTGCTACCGTCGTTGTCAGCTGGCACGTGAAATAGCTCTATCATATTGTGAGGTCACCAAAATTCTAATCTGAAGCTGTCAGACGCGCCAAGATAGACGATCAGACAGCTGCAATATTACATATTTCTATTTTCAATTCTTGTATGCTAAGATTTATGCATTTGAATAAAACACAGTTACTTTTATAATTTTAAAACAACAAAACAGAAAGATTTTTTTATATAATATATTATAATCTTGATCTTTTATAATGCTTAAAAAGATTGTGTTTATATTGTTAATTAACCTTTTTGTGGCTTTTGAATGTTAATAAATTAAAATTTAACTCATTAATTTGATATATATTATGTAATTATTACGTAATATAAGCTTCATAAAAGTATTTCTCTCTTTTTTTTTTTTACTTTTTGGGATTCTATTTAAAGCAAAAATGTGATAAAAAAATAACAAAGAGAATACATTAATAGAAAATTAATTTAATGCAAAATTATTTGATGCTAGATTAATTTTTATTCTACATAAATTAAACTCCTCCTCCTCCTGTCTCCTTATAAATGTATAATAGATTGATTTTCGATGGAAATCTGAAAGGTGGCATACAATGGAGTCCGTGTCAACGCACTGCAGTGATCTGATCGCCGTGCGGACAAAGGCATTGCGTGGGAACGCCGCACCGAGATCAAAGTCTTCTAGGCGGTGCGTGAGGAGCAGCAGATATCTTCTGTCGATCCTGGCATGCACTCAGCAGAACCCTCGAGTCGCGACGAGGAATCGACCGAAAGATCAGCCGAGTGGAGCCGTCCTCCATTCCAATTACTATCTAGTGTTTGTAACAGGAGCTGCGCGTTAATTGATAGTTTTTTTTATTGGCAAGATTCGATGTACCTAATTAATTAAAATAGCACTGGTTCTTAAATTTATAATCTATGCTTACCTATTTGTATAAGTTTGATTGAATTATTTTACATATTTATGAATATTGCATTATTATATATTATATTTTTTCATGGTTCAATAAAAATAATTTATTGTATTGCTGATTGGCAAAATATTCAAAATATAAAAAAAAAAATTGAAATCAGACTTCGCTTGATGGCGTTGGATTAAGTTGATTAATCACTGCCATAAAATTATGTGGTTATTTTTCATTGCAATATATATAATACATGACATGCATGAATCATCTGAATGCAGTATTTCAATTTAAATCCACCGTTCATATAACCTATATCAACGCATTAGGCAGAAAAACAGCGTATTCTTTAATTAATTCTATCACTTCTATATACATAGTATATACATATACAATTCTGCCTTCAATATGTTTTATTATAAGTTTTATAAAATGCTCGAAGTTTATAGACATGCAGTATATTACATAGAGTATAGATAGCGAATTATTCATTTAACAGAGAAATTAATATGCAGTAAGGGATAAGTTTTCAACTAAAATTTGAAAATTGATTGTTCCGAAGTTCAAGTAACTGCATCGCTCATGCATGTATTATTTGTATTAAAAATTTTGTAGACAAATGCATTATGATGAATTATATTATAGTTTGAAAACTGTTAAGTGTTTTAATTTTATGATTAGGGCAATTAAAAGACTGCAAATTAGATAACTTTTAATGAAGTGAAAATCTACCAACAGTAATAATACTTATTTTTATAAATGCCATATAATTTTGAGTAAACTTAAACTATTTTATAAATAGTACATTATTTTCTAACACAAAAAGCTTGAGGCTGTATAATTATAATTTTATTAAAACGCTCTCTTTAACTTTGCTACCATGATTTTAGTAGGACAAAAGATTAAAAGCTATTATAGTAAAAGTTTTCATAAGAGATGAGCCACAGACAGCCGTCATATTATGTAAAAATGACTAAATGCTGGCAGTGCATTTTAGAGAAAGTTACAAAATCAAGTCAGTCGGTATTTAAGCTCCATAGTAAAGTGCTGTCCAATTTTAGTGTCCGACCTTCCCGGACTAATTTCTTGTTTGGAACGACCATACGCTGATGTATCACACAAATATATCAACTCATCTGAACCAACGTAATTGCTATGTACGGTGATCTAACATTAAAATGTTTGATAATATTTCAAGAGTCGAAAGTTTAAAAAAATGATAAATCTGTATATAGAATTAACCTTGACCAAATCAAGACTGATTGACATCATCAACTTATGACTGCTGCAAGTCAAAACTTCTTAATAATATGTATCTTATTTATAATATACGTATTTTCTCTTTGTAATAATATTATAAAACCTTTTTCTTATGAATATAAATTTAGTATACAGATCGAATTTTCAGACATATATTTCTTTATTGTACTATTTTTTTTTCTTTCAATAATTTATATAATATATTTATATTTTTTATAAATATATAGCTTCTGTTATATAGTATTATTAATTATATACAATGTTTATTACAGGCGTATGTTGCACAATTAATATCATCTAAACCATATATTAAACATATAGCATAATTATGTTCTATGCTGTATGATGGCTTACAGAAAATAACAAATTTGTTAAATAGATTAGATAGATTTATCAATTTAATTTTCATCACCTGCATGATAAAATTAAAAAGTGAAAGTTCGAGAATATCTAAATTTAAATTTTTAATCTGTGCATACAAAAATATAATATTGTACTATAACTCTCCTTTAGATTGCAGTTGACTTTTTATAATAATTGTTTATTTATTTTAATTTTGTTCCTCATTTGCAATGATTTTATACATAAGTTAATTTATCCTAAATCTGTCAAATATTTATTCTTAATTGTATCGTTGCAATGCTCTTCAATAATATTATATTCAACATCATTACATAGAACATGCAGCAAAAGTTGCCTACTTTCACGGGGCTATACAAGATAAGCAAATTTTAAAAAGTCAACTCTGAATACCTTTAATAAGAACAGACACAAAATGAATGTCCCTGCATATCAGTGGACAGAATTCCTTTAAGGCAAGCTAGCTTGTTAGTAGTTATATATTCATGCAGTAGCTGGCATGCAGCAGCAGAGTGAGGGCGATAGAATTTACATGAGGAACATTATATGAGTGATGGGAAGACGCGATAACAACATATCATCTTGGTGGCTAGCTCTCTCAGTCAAAGTGTCAGCTAGGCTTTCCAGGAGATATTTATTCTTTGATAACCTTGTTGTGTTTTTTTACCATTATGAATATACGACGAAAAAAAAAATAAAATTTCATGATCATTAGTTTTGTTTGTCAGCAACAACTGCGTTCGTATGACTCGTGTTGTGTACAATAAGAAAGATATAAATGTAATAAATACAATTCTAACTGAGAAGATGTCACGTAGAGATTGTATTTATATTTGGTATTTCTTTACCATTTATTATTATTAAGAAAAAAATCATGCTGATTTTACAAGTTTGTATAGAAAATTTGATGTTGATGTTGTTAAAAAAAAATACAACTAAAGATAGAAAAAAAATAGTGTATCACGTTTTTTGTTATAAAAAAGCAGGAACGCGGAATAAAACTTAACAAAAGATAAGTAAAGAAACAATTAAAAGTGGTGTTTATTGGCCTTGGTGTATTTTTATGCTACTTGCACATCAATTTTTTTATTCCGCGTATTTGATTTTGAGCAAACATTGACACTATCTATAATATATAGTGACAAAACAAACAAATAGTGTGAAAATACTAAAAAGAGACCTTGATTTCTAGACTTTATTTGTGCTGCCAATAAATGGATGGTTAATATTTACTTACAGCGTTGAAATATAATTTGTATGTACGTATAAAATACATGAAGTCGAAGTATTTTCAGAGAATATCCTAAGTGCTTATTTGATTTATTATGGAGAGTATAATATTACTAATAGTATATAGTGAGTTCAGTAGGCTTTTAATGATATATAGAATATAGAGAATAGAATCGTCGTCTTTATTAATGGCGAGGTTAAGACATTAATATATAGATTGTTAAACTACAATGACACAAAAACTATCAAACAAAAGTGAAATTCACCAGTTCAGTTGACCATCTTCATGTCTTTAATATCAAATTATGTTCTTTGCTTCTTTTCCTGGCTTGCAGTCTTTTACAAAGGAAAAATTAGCATCAGATTTTTGGAAGGTTTTCTTGTCCAGAAATTCACAAGAATATGTATTTTATATGTAGTGGTACCCGGAAGTGCAATGTGACATTTTGAATTTTTGATCCCTCTACCTGGTTTGCAAAGTCCATATGTCCAATAAATAAAAGGATACTACTTTCGATGTTTAGGATTATTTGTTACATTAGATTAAAATAATAAATTTAATTTAATGTAATATTATTTTTAAATAGAACTTATTGTCAAAAAAAATATAATATATATGAATAGCAACTTTTGTAATACATTTTAACAATTTTGATGACTCGTAAGTTTATTACTAAAATGCATTTAAAAATTCAATTTAATTTTACTACGTAATAATTCTTTTATTATTTATTTATATTATAATAAAGTGTGTTTAAAACCTTTTCGGTATGTGGAACAATATGATGAGATTAAGATTATATATGTTTTCCTTTTTCATATTTCAATTATATAAATAATAAAAAAATATATCGCTTTTAAAATTTTGATAATGCATGCACTGCAAGTTTCTCTTTGTAATATAGGATAAGAGTTATACAATCGGATACTGAGAGCTAGTGTAACAATGACATGATCATATTGTTGAATGAAAAATAGAATGGGATGTAAATATGTTGATATGAATGATAAAACTTTCACTCTTCAGCATATTATAATTATTTTATTTACTTATTTTTTTGGCATATTTATTGTTATTGAATGTTTATACTCAATACAAAATGAAAAGATTATACAAAAAGTGAAGTCAATGTATAATCTAATTTTGCAATCTTTTTACTTCATTATAGCATATATTATCATGCATATAAAGGTGTGGTAATGCATTCAAGCGCGGTTTACGACACTTTTTGTGATTTTCTGTTTATAACATTGTTTGGTTATAATATATATATATATATATATATAATATATATTTTTAAATATCAATACTATTACCTGTTTCTGTTTTGAAATATCAACTATCTCAATTATCAAATTACTAAAATTGTGCTATCCTAACTGCAATTTAGTTATCAAAAATGTGATATGAATACTAATTATTATCTATATAAACATAAAATCCAGGATGGTTCGAGTGATTCTCTCTCTATCGTTATTCTTCAATTCCTGCTGCTTTAGTTATTATACAACAGACCAATTTACTCTACATTGCAGCATAATTGCGTTTAAAATTCTTCAAAAAGGATGTCAAAATACTGCATGCGTGCATATTTATATTCCTTGTCAAAAATGTAAGGACATGTAGGTGTGGACATGTAGGTTCAATCATTCAGAGAAATTAATTTTTATAAGCTGCTTAATCCTATTTTGCAATAATAATTGTAATTAATTATATTTAAAAAAAAAAAAAGCTTGCGGTTTACATCAATGTTATTATCATTTAAAAGAAGTTGCGACAAAACTTGAGCCATGACAACTATATACAGGAATAAATACGTTATACGTAATCAGCTTATAACTTGATTTGACTGAACATTCCGTCTCTATTTTATTATATTATATAATGATAGTGCATCAAAACACTTGCATGTGTCATCCTTAAAATACTTTCTCGCATTCCCCAGCATTATAATATTTATAATAATAAAGAGAAGCCTAGGTTGCACAGCAATATAACGTTATAAGATTTAACATCTTAAAAAGACGTTAAAACTTAAAACATTGTAGCAAATTCCAGTGAAGAAATTAACTCCATAAGCTTTCTGTGAATAAGATAAAGTATATAAGGTCAATTTGTAGCCATGACTTTGTGTCACAGCTGATGATAATTTGACACTTTTACTTTCAATGGTTTCATTGTGTCATAGTATAACAATACAATTTAATTACAATAATTATAGCTCTATACAGTTATGTGTATTTAAAGATATTCACCATTAACTTTCATCTATAAAATATTTATATAAAATTTGAAATAATATAAATTTTATTAATAAAGGGTGAGAAAATTTAATAATTATTTTATTGTTTAAAAATATTTTAATGTTTCTATTCCTTTTCTGATTTTTTTTAATTCAAAATATTAAATTAATTTTTTAAGTATTATCATAAATGTATAATTCTTTTATTAATAATTATTGATAATTTGCATTTAGAAACAAAAAAATCATTACACATGCTAATCTCATTAATAAATAATGCTGGTGTTGTAATTAAAGTCTTGCTAAGAATGTAGTGACATATGACATGATATTATTTGTACATCTGCAGGCTGACGAATGTTCAAGTCAGCTTTGGAATGCGTTTTCACGCATGTAGCCACATGTGTGGTCCTGTATGTTATATAATAACTTGCTTGATGAATAAAAAAAATGCAGGTGCAGCGGAATGCAGTTGCTGCAATGCAATTTTCTCTGCTGTGTTCAGAATATATTCGAAACTTTATATCACGCTAATAGCGTCATAAACAAGACTAATACAAGAGTGTATATCCCCCTCTGTGTATTGTATAAACCCGTTTTAAATTCTCTTAAATTATGATTTCATATAGCAAATACTATATTGTATATTATAAAGTTCATTATATGATTTAAATAATTATTTCTTCTTACATACAACATATTATAAATGTAATACTGTAAGCTAGGATTACAGTAAGCAATTAATTATTATTTGCTATTTTTACTATAAGAAATGAATAACAAATAATATAATTATTTATAATATCTGTCTATAATATATATATTATATAGATAAAATGAAAGTTTCATTTCTATAAATAAAATTATGACTTATTTAAATGGTCTTATTTAATGTGATAAATAATGAAATTTTCCAGCAGTTGTTGCGGGGGAAGGAAGGACTGGAATGCATTCCTGGAGGATTAGATCAGATTGATTCTCCAGCAGCCCATAGCGTGCAGCAGCCACTTCAGCTGACGTCCAAATCTCACTTTCTCTAAGTCACTCTCCGGACCAGAAAACCCACCACAAACAAAATATTTAATATATTATAATTACTATAAACATTTTGTTAACTGACAACATGAATTTCTCTAATTTAAATAAAAAAAAAATAAGTGTTGGAATTAATTTTTTTAAACAAATAAACAAGTGGATATTTAAAATTAAAAATATTATAGTACAGCTGATAATTTATTATAGATACATACAAAATTTAACTATTGAATTATAAAGTTTCCTTACATGTGTTATCATACAGTGTACACTAATGTTGACATAAATTTTTGTATGTTTTGTCCTAATTTAAGTTACTTTTTTAATTATGACGTGATCCATGTTATTTGTTTAATAAGAATTAACTTTTACGCGATAATTTTGTGTACGTTTATTTTGTAGCTATAAACAATTAAAATCAAATTTTATTTACTGAAACGAGAAAATATCCTATCAGATTCGAATAAAATAGTAATCTATATAATATAATATACTTAATATTATAATCAGAATATATTGAGTGTAATATGTAATTATCTATATATAGTTAGATCATCTCAGCTCATCAGCTGTAAATTAAAATATTCAATGAATTTATATTTGATGACAATTAATTGTAGATATAGTCTACAAATTATAGACCACCAATATATTATTGTAAGTACTACATACAAAGCATGGTGCATTAGATCACGTACTGAAGTCAAGCAACGTATACGTCGAGGATGGTCAGTACTTAGAAGGGTGCATGATATAGTTTCAAATGAAAATTGCAAGTCCATCCCTGGGTTAATTCATCTCGCTTTCCACTCACAATCAGTGCAGTCATGCACGTGTGCGTAGTTCCCCACAGGCTTTGGGCATCACCTTGGCCCATTGATTTAAAGAAGAGAGGTGTCCGTCCTGATCAATATTTTCCACAGTTCTCGCAGTCAGATTTCAGCGAATGCTGCATGGGACGCCGGACGTCTAAGAGGTCGTGGCCACAATCTTTTTCTTCCCTTCCGATCGCTGCTTAGTATCCCACCTCGCGCGCTCGCACGCGAGCTTCAAGCTCATAGGGGTATATACATCCTTAAAAAAAATAATATAATATACAATAATTAAAAATACGGAGTAAATAAAATCAAATTTCATCTCATGGAAACTAGTAGATATTATAGATCCCAGCAATCTAGAATTATTGTATCTATATGGCTGCGTTACTCGAATGGAGAACATCATGAATTATATGGCAGTTTGGAGGTGAAAGCATCAGGTGCCGCAAAAGTGAGCACCAATTATATTCTGAAATACTAATTGGAGTTTGGAAAACATCAAGAATATGCATATTCTAGGTGAGCATGTTCCAAAAGTAAGTTCGAAAAGTAAGCATTAATAACAATTTGACTGGAGAACATGCATTCTGATAGTATGGATGAGGTGACAATGCATCAGGTACCTCGAATGAGCACCACGAAGAGGACACCACGCGGCTGTGGCGGCCACGATTCTTGGAACACGCCACTCGCTCACGACTTAGCAGCTTGCTGCACGTAAATAAAAAATAGTTTGGACGTAGCTGCTGGCAAGGTGGCTGCCTGATGGCGTCCCGAGTTTTTTTTACGGCTGCAGCGGCGGTGGCGAGAGAGAGAGAGGTGAACGGCCGACCTCTGGAGGACGGCCTGCAGGGCTTGTATACATCAGACCAGCCATAGCCAGCATGGATGCACGGGAAATTAAATAAAAGTTAGGTAAAAAAAAAAGGTAACTGAATAAGTAATGTACGTGCAACCATCACATTATTATACCTGGTATAACAATTTACAAACTTTAATGTTTATTTTAAATTTTAATTAAATAGGTTAAACTTAAATGATAAAAAATTAGTTTTATAAAAATTTAAAGTTATTTTATCAAATTTCGTGGCAGATAAAACGAGTTATAAGGATATTATTTTTATTGTATTTAAATATGTTTCTCAACTTAATTTTCAGCAGCTAGTATTCATTTTCTCACTCTTCTTTTCTTAAATAGGAATGTTCTATTTTCGTATTATAAAAATAATCACGAGCAGAAAATTTGATGTAAAAAAACTTCTTTTTAAGTCTGTAAAAATTATATAAAGAAAAAAAAGTGAAGGTTAAAATTGATAACGTAACAATGCATGGAAGAGAGAATACGGTGTAAGATAATATATGGTCGTGGCAAGATGAAAAAAAATAATAATAACAAAAGAAAGCATCACATCCAAAAGCTTTTTGGCCACTACACATACGTAGCTGTAGGGCATAAAATGTAGCAGAAGGAGAGGGCGACTGGGCATGACAGGCGGATTTGGTGGCCCATGAGCCACGCTAGAGCGCGCACGGGGCCAAAGACACTGCGACCAGGGGTGAAGGACGTACGCTGGCCAGAGAGACTCAAGATTCAAGATGTGCCTAGCTAGTTTCAGGGTACCAAAAAGAGCTCAGAGCTTTTACGTTGCATGTAACATGACTAATATGTAAATATATAAATATATTTACATATTTACATATATATATATATGTAAATATATATGTTAATATGTAAATGTGCATGCACTGCATGCTGATCTATAATCTGACGTGAGATGAGCATTTATATTTTTTTAATTTTTTTAATCATTTTCTTTAAAGATCGAGAATTACTTTTATAAAATTAAAAATGATAATAAATAATAATTTATTTATTGCGTGGCGCAGTGCATTGACCGGTTCTCGTTAGATCACCGAAGTCAGGCTACGTCGAGCGTGGTTAGTACTTGGATGGGTGACCGTTTCAAGTAAAAAATACGCTGCTCCCTCCCTGGGGTAAATTCGTCTCGCTTTCCACCCAGTGCAGTAATGCACTTGTGTGTGGTTCCCCAGGCTTTGGACATCGCTTTGGTCCATTGAGAAAAAGTAGAGGTGTCCGTCCTGACTGAGGTTTTCCACGGTTCCCTCAGTCTCACCTCAGCGAATGCTGGGACGCGTAAGCATGCAGGCCGTGGCCACTATCCGTTCCCTACCTTATCCCTACCCAGTACCCCGCCGCGAGCTGTAAGCTCTTAGGGGTGTATCCTTGTAAAAAAAAAAATAATAATAATAATAATAAAAGTGATTCTCTCTTGAGAAAATTCTCGTTTCTACATAATGTAGCATAAATAAAAATAAAATATAAAGGTAATCTCAATATGAATTATATATATACACACACACATATATATATATATATATATATATATATATATATATATATATATATATATATATATATATATATATATATATATATATATATATATATATATATAACTACTGTATAATATATTATATAGTTTTTGTTGCTGAAAACCATTTTTTTCTTATTCCATAATAATTATACTAACTGCATCATGGTTATGAAAATTGTGAAAATTTTAAAAATTAAGTAGAAAATTTATAGTATGACGCCATAAATGTGCATTGTGCATGCCAAAATATAATATAAATGCGATATACTGCAACACATAAATAAATATTATATGTACAGAATACTGTATTATAATACATAATATTTATTTATTTTATTTATTTTTATTCCATCCAAATTACAAAAGAAAAATACAAGTAAAAAGGATGCGGATAACCATCAAAGCACCACAGGCACTATTTCACTAATGTGGCTGATACCCTTAACTATAATTAAATATAACAGCTAAACTAGCTTTTGTCATATATACATAAGTATTAGGAACTATTTTTTAACAAGTAATAGTTTTTTAGTGCAGAAAAAAACTGCTTGTCAGAACAATTCTTTACATTGAATGGAAGCTGATTCCATTTGCAAACAGATCTAATTACAAAACCATTTTTATATAAATTAATTCTAGCCTTTGAAGGAATAAGCAGCACTGCACCATCTTGACCTCTCTAATAGGACGGCCAGTGCCTACTATTTCTGTGATTTTTAAATCTGCCTGCCCATTTTGACACTTTTTAAAGAACTTGAGATCAATTAAATCAAACTGGTCTTTAATTGGTACTATATGTGATTTGGAACAGTCAGGCACAGAGTTATTATAGACAAATTTCAAGGCTTTTTTCTCCAAACTTACAAATTTAGACATATTAGAACTAGTTGTTGGGTGCCACGCAGGAGCTGCATAAGTGAGAACAGATCTCACATAATAGATAATGTGTCACAGAACAGATAATATGTCTCAAAATTTAAAAAAAAATAATATATAGATATACCTGGTTGAATTATTTTAGCAATTATTGTCATTATTCATTTATTAACAGTAATTATATTAATTTACACCATATGGCACATTACTATAAAAATTATAAAAGTACGACGAAGCATTTAAATACGTACGTACATTTATATTTATTTTATTTAAGTGCAGAATGTATATAATATTATATATGTTATTAAATATTATACAGAAAATTTATGCAGGCCGGAAGAAGGAATAGAAGATGAAATACACTTTTAATTAAAATATTTGAAGTACCAACAAGTTCCGATTTGCTATTTATGTTAATAATTTGAATCCTGAAATTATTGTAGCCATTAATCATTAATATGTGCGCTTATAAGTCCAACGTTGAAGAGTTTTTATCTACATTTTCAGAGATCCACAAGCTTATTGTAGTGTAGCGATAGAGCGAGATATGGATCTTAATTATATGACGAAGGATATATAAGATGGGTACGTTGTTTTGTCTTTTGCTTTACACATCCATCTCCCGACCTAGCTATAGCTGCCAGACTCCCAGCAAAAAGTGATGTGTCATATTTTTATAATATATATATAATGTATACCTGCAAGATACTCTCTCGTTATAATAGATGGACCAGAGATGAGTTTGCTATTAACTGCATATAATATATATCAGGTGCTGCACATATGTATATAAAAAATAAATTAATAATACATTGTTTTGTTTTTGTCAAATTAATTGATCATGCAATTATTCTTTATATATTATATATTTAAAAGATGTTCTCTATTACAAAATAGCTATAATAAATTATAGTGCAATTTCAATTATTGTGAAAATTTCCATGGCAATTAAAATAATTAAATAAATAAACAATTAAATAAAAGTATCCGATTCTTATAAAATTAAATAACATATAAGTTTACAATTAAGTCTCTCGAAATCAATCGGAAGAAATAAATATAATGTTAGAAAAAATGTTCGATTCCATGCAGTTTTATATATACCATATAATATTCTATAGTTCTGTTATTTTGATAAGTAATGTTATAACAGTATAATGTAAAATTTACATATTTTTAAATAAATACTTCATATATTTCATACGTGCACCAGCAGATATATACCGTGCATCAGGTACATATATTATATTATATTTATACTGCAGGTTTAAAATTTTCTCTAACTCTCTTTATTTATACGTTTAATATACGCCCTAGAAAAGGACAATATTGGAGGTACCAATCCCAAAATTTAGCTCAGGGTGATATATAGCAGAGAAGAACCAAATTGAAGGGTGATTTAAAAGAAATTTGAAGAACTGAACTTCCCTTTTGTTATGATGTTATGATGTTGCAAGAGGGTTATTATAGTGCATGGTTAAATACATTTTTACTACCTTTAAAGTTTAAAGAAATTTCAAATTTCATTTTAACATGGATTTATCGGCTATGTCAATTTTAAATTTTCAGTTCCACCCCCAGTAACATCTTAACAAGGGCAGTTCTTCAAATTTCCTTAAGTTACCTTCAAGTTTGTTTTTTAGCTACCCTGTCCTATATTTTAGGCCTTTCTAGGGTGCATTAAGGGTAACCTAAAACTCGCCCAATGTTAAAGTAAATCCCTCACATGAAAATAATAAAAAAAAATTGAAATGTTCTCCTCTACATCCCCTATTATAAAGGAGTATCGACCTCAATTTTTTTTATTGCAGAAATGGATAGAGCGTGCAAAATTATGCTACCCTAGCTGATTTTTTTCAGATTTTAAATTTTAGAGCCCAGAAACTATTTTTAAAAAATTGTTGAAAGTTCTTTTTGTGACGTCACGAGACACTGCACCTTAACAAAAAGATAGGACTTGCCGCCGCGTGACGTCACAAAAATGACTTTCAATAATTTTTTAAAAATAGTTCCCGGGCTCAAAAAAATCTGAAAAAAATCAGGGGAGCATAACTTTGCACGGCGCTCTATCCATTTCTGCAATAAAAAATTTGGAGGTCGATACTCCATAGTAGCTAAAATATCAGGTATACAAATTCAAGCTGGTTTTTAAGTTATGAATTTTTAAAATAGACTACTTTAACATGGAGAAATGGAACTTCCATGTTAAATTAGTCAACTTTAAAAATTAATAACTAAATATCTAACAATTGGTATACCTGATATTTTAGTTATATGATAGGGGATAGAGGATAGGAGATTTTTTTTTTTTTCATAATTTTCATGTTTTTTTTTTTTTTTTTTTGTTTTTGTTACAAGGATACACCCCTAAGAGCTTACAGCTCGCGGCGGGGTAATGGGTAGGGATAAGGTAGGGAACAGATGCCACGGCCTGTTACGCGTCCCAGCATTCGCTGAGGTGAGACTTAGGGAACCGTGGAAAACCTCAGTCAGGACGGACACCTCTACTTTTTCTCAATGAACCAAAGCGATGTCCAAAGCCTGGGGAACCACACACAAGTGCGCATCACTGCACTGGGTGGAAAGCAAGACGAATTTACCCCAGGGAGGGAGCAGCGTATTTTTTACTTGAAACAGTCACCCATCCAAGTACTAACCACGCTCGACGTAGCCTGACTTCGGTGATGTAACGAGAACCGGTTAACGTTATCTTCCCCTTAAACATGTAAAGGGAGTTTCATGGAACATCCAGATTACAAACTATAAATATGTAAGTGTGCATTAAATCAGCAGAGCACAGCATTATTACCTCCTATTAGTCGGTCGGTGGAAAACGGGCAACGCTAACCCGACCCTTGAGACAGTTCCTGCAGCAGGAATCCTGGCTCAAGGGAATAAGTACATTGTCTCGGTGGGTCAGCGGCTAAATTAGCCAAAGTCTGGTCGGCAGGGCATGCAAGCTGTGAATTAGCACAGTAGCAATAAGTTATAATAAGCAGTAACAAATTACCTTGGACATCGACGAACAAGGTAATAATGCTGCTGGCTTACCCCGCAAGGGATATGGTGTCAAGTTGTGTGTGTATAATATCCTTAACATTTTATTCTATATAGCAGCTGTCATACAAAAGTGTATCAAAGTATAATGCTAAAAATTATAACATTTTTATATGTATATGTATTTTTAATGTATATAAATTTATATGGTATATATATATATATATATATATATATATATATATATATATATATATATTATAACTAAATAAAATTTTACAAAATTGCTATAAAAAAGAACATTTATTTACAAAATTTATTTTTCAACAAAAAAATATAAACTAAATTATTGTAATTTTTATACATTTTATTAGTGGTCAGGCGCGGATCCAGGGGGGGGGGGGGCTGGGGGGCTTCAGCCCCTCCCCCCCCCCCGAAAATTTGGATTTAACATGGGCAATATAGGCATTTCTCCCACTCCAAATTTTTTTTTTTACGTTGGCCTTATGGAGGTAGTCTTCCCCCCCCCCCCCCCAATTTTTTTTTTCTGGATCCGCGCCTGTTAGTGGTTGCAGTGTCATATTATCATAATACATACATTAATTATTGTCCAGTAACATTTTATAATAATTTTCAAATTATTTTAACTAAATGACACTGACTGAATTGTCAGCTCAATCAACAAATTTAGAGCTTATATAAATTTCAACTGCAATATAATATGTACCATTCAATTTATTTCATTGCTTAAATATATATTACAAGAAGTGCATTTTTTATTATTATCCTTAGGGCTTAATTATGATAAACGGAAATTAAATTAATACAGCAACTCACTTCTAAGGTGCAAATTTTATTACTTTTGCATGCAGATATTGAGTATATACAGTTCTTAAAAGTTGAAAATTGGAATACACTCGTTAGAATGTAACTCATGATTTCCAATTTTTAACTTTAAGAACTGTGTATAATTACATGCATGTGCATTACAGAATAATCAAGCCAGAGCAGGTTAATTAATTATATTCTACCTTTGCAAATTCTGTTGATTTGGAATGTCTTAATATTAGCATATTTAACTCTATTGAGCATGATTCATAAATGGGTTATCCAGAAAAATAATCAGGTATCCCACTATCCACAGTTAGTGTCATTTTGAGCTGGCTGCCACTTAATTACCACGGTTAGTGAGAAACCTGGTTCCATAATATATCATCCTTCATGAATCATTTTCATTAATCAGTTAACTCTAAATTAAATTATTCTGACCAAATTAAGTTATAAAATACAGCTGTAAACAATTAATTTAATTAAGTGCAATTTTTATTATAAAAGTGAGTGCAACAATGAGCTTTATGCTTTACCAATTTACAGCCCAACCTGAATTAGTATTATTGTTCACGAGATCGTAAAAGGCTGATAGCCCATTATTCCGGACAAGGAACAATATGCTGATATATGCATATGTGCAACAGCAAAACTTGTCCCAAACTATTTTTTAACTGTATGCTTTGACTAGCAGTTATAAAATCACATTGGTGCATAAAAAACATACATGCAAATACACACAACACTGGCAATAATTATAATACTAAACATCCATTTGAAACACATTGGTTTAATGACGTACTGTATGATAAAGTTGCAGGATATTTTTTAGTCAGTATTGTAGGTACTCTTCTTCAAAAACCCAAAATCTGACTTATCGATTACAAATACATGTACAGTATATTGAATTACAGGATAATTTTATCCCTCATTTACATTCCAAAGACTCTGATAAAAGTCCTTTGTTCTTATTTGACATTATAAATATGACCTTGCTTTATATATAACACCTGGCCTATACACAATCACAGATATCTTGGCAAAGTAATAAAAGGCAATAAATGGGCTAAAATTACAGTAAATACTGTATATATGACTTTTTTTTTTATTTACATGACTAGCAGACAAGATTAGGGAATTGCAAAGAAATCATAAAATATCTGTGACAGCTTTCTCTTCAACACCAATGAATCTGATACAAGCTAATTTTTTTACTTAGTGACTTTTAACAATGTTAACATCCCATTATTTATATTTTGTAATAATAAACATCAAACTATTGCAACAAACATTGAAAATTGTAGCAGTTTACAAATACATTGTATTCTGCAAACTAGATTAAAAAAACATAGTGGACTACAATTGGTAAAACTATAACACAAACAAATGACTTGCAGTATTAAATTGAGTTAATTATGCTAAATGATGATGGTAACAGTCCGTGGAGGGGGGCACTTGGTGACTAGAAGTGTTATTCTCGCAGCTTCTTGCTCTTTACTTCTTCTTTGACTTGATGAGAGCTGCCTTGAGTTGCTGCAGTTCTTTTTCCTGCAGGTGCGACTCTGCTGTCGTCTCTGTCAGCTATAACACAATTCCACAATCAGGAAACGTAACAGAGAATGCCAAGATCAGAAACTGTAAAACTGTGACACAATTTACAGAAATGTCATGAACTAAAATTTTTTTTGGGATGGCAATATAGACTATGTACTGTATTCTTCTTAACTCTCCTAAAATTGCAAAAATGCAGCTCAACTTTCTTATGAGAGCTGCAACTCCAGTAACGTTCAATCTAATACATAGTATTTTAAGTTCAAAAAGAAAAACTAAATCCAAAACTAAAGATTTATTAATGTAAATACTCTAAAGGCATTAGCTTTTGGCTATCTTTTTAGTATTATACAGTATAATACAGTGTATGATACGGTTTAAAAAGTTGTAGTTTTTACCCAGAGTTAGGTAGAATATGTTATAACTGCAATAAAAGTACAGGCCACCTGCTAGCTGTACTAATTGGCAATGTCTCTTTGTTTTACATGTTTGATGGGATGTTTAGCTTGGCCTTCAGTGTACTAGCTATACCACACGGTGGGGTGATTTTGTGACTTTCTAGGAAAGGGAATGAATACAGGAGGGACATGAGGGTCACATGAGTCCCATGAGGGAGGTACGTAGTGTGTACAGTCATGGGGGGAGAAACGGTGAAGCTAAAAACTGGATGTAGTAATTAATGGATAACAGAGGTTTAAAGTTTTAAACATATAGTATGCATACATAATTAATTACTTTTTTAGCAAAAATATGCACTATTAGAAATATGGACTATGCATATAATTTAAGATAAAAAATGAAGGGAAAGATGCAGACAAATATGAAAAGTTAGTGTTTAAAACTTATAAATACAAACTCTATAGAGTACTGTACATATCACTGAAAATGGCTTACGATGTCCATGACGACTTCAAGTTTGATGCGCAGCAAGTTGTTTTCTTCCTCTAGCTTCTGGAGTCTTTCCTTCAACTTGCTGTTATCTCTATGAGTTCCAGCCACAGCATTTGAGTCTATAAAATATAAATATCAATTATTAACACACCGATAAAAACTAAAAAGGTTGAGCTTACCGAGAACCCATTGGCCATCCTCAAAGACCATAGCATGGTCCCCTGGTGCAAAACTAATTTCATCTGGAATTTTTGTGCTCAAATCTTCTTGAATATCATCACCATTTATATCTTTAGAAGCAATATTTGTACTAGACTTTCTTACACTTATCTTAGGCATAGAAAATTTGTTTGAAAGTAAAGGCATTATTGTAAAAATAAGAAACAATTTTTGAAATTAGAGTCGATCAGCAGAGTGATCAGAGGGTGTAGTCCGTATTATGTTCTGAACGTTCGGAACCTTCGATTTGGCGTCCCGTAATTATGTTCTGAATGTTCAGAACCATTTCCGAGGTTACCCGAAGTGAGTCAGCTGACTTCAAAAAAGAGGTTCCGAGTGTTGCGAACTTTTCCTCCGAACCATCGGAACTAGAGTCAGCTGATCACAATTTTTTGGGGGAAATTTGAAAAGTACGTAACAAACCTGTGCAACCTACGTGATAAACTGTTTGATTTGAGGTAAATCTTTGCTTAATTGGTGAACAATAACTGTTACGTGAGTTTTATGTTAAAATTTCTGAAGCCAGTGAACAGTTCTCTCTTTTTCGTATTTTTTTTTAAACTGATGCGTATTACCGCGAAAAAGATGTTCTTAAAGTGGTCCGTTATCTGATGTTCTGAAGTCAATGTTTTTGTTCAGAGTCGGTCCGTAATCACTCATATGTTCTGAACGTTCGGAACATAATATGGACTACACCCAGAGTTAAATCTTGTAAACAAGCAGCAGACAGCTGCATTTGACAGAAAACAGCTGATTTTAGCAATCGCGCAGCAAAATGCGCACTGCAGCTGAGCCGATAATTTTTTTTTTTATTGAACGTCAAAAATGCCACGAGTGAAAGTTAGTTCCATCACTTCCATCTGCTGCTGTTTATTTTGCTCTCTATATCACAGTGCATCATTGCTTTTAATTAATGGAAAACATTAGGGGACGTGTACCGGTATCAATATGTCTTTACGCGACTGGAGGCAAGCTATTCGCACACCGCCTGCTTACCGTGTGGGTAACAGCACACTTAGGATTCAGACTCAGTTCATTACTGTGATTGCTGTGATAGGTTTGGTTGCTTTAATTGTTTTATACGCTATTTCTTCCTATGGAGGAGGTACTAGAGCTAGCTTAACAAATGATATTCGACTTCATAATGAAGAATATGATCACCAACATATCATTTCAAAGCCCAGACCGAGTTCTTCAGATCACATTCAAGATCGGTACAATTATAATTATACTTATCCATTGTCAAAACCTGTTAAATCTAGAATGGGTATAAAATATAGAATAGGAATTATTAGTGATTTAGACACTGCCTCAAAGAGTGAAATCAATGGGGAGGCATCATGGGTGAGCTACTATCAACGAGGGTACCTGCTCTGGAATCCTTTAACTCACAAGGTTTCCGTGACGTGGGATCCTGGTCCTGCCATTGAGTTACGCTCATCAATGGCTCAAGCAGGTCGAGGCATGGAGCTTTCTGAGCTATTAGTGTTTGACGGTCGGTTACTGGCGCTGGACGACAGAACTGGTGTCATCTACGAGATAGTGGATCAAGCAAAACCAAGAGTTGTACCTTGGGTGCTACTACCGGATGGAGATGGCCATGTTTCTAAAGGTTTGTTACTATAGTCCAGCAAGCGAGAGTTTGACCACGGAAATGACGTAATTTCAGTAGTTTTTGCTTCCGGTTGCCATGGTATAACCCGCAATCAGAAGTTCCCGAACGTAATTTCCGGCAATTTCCATGGTCAAACTCTCGCTTGCTGGACTGTATGTCTGTAATTTTATAATTGCCAACTGCAATTGGAGTATTGGCCTCCAATACAATAAGATAAAAAAGTGCTTTCACTTTTTTATAAAGAACTTTATTTTAAAATTCTCTAAGTATATATACATTATAAAAGGTCATGTCCTGATGTTTGTCTCAGGGTTCAAGAGTGAGTGGGCGACAGTGTGCCGGCAGCAGATGTACGTCGGAGGTCTGGGTAAGGAGTGGACCACAAGCAAGGGCGAGCTCGTCAACTTGAACCCCATGTTCGTGAAGCGAGTCACGCCCTCCGGCGCAGTCGAGCACCTCAATTGGAAAGAGAACTACATCTCACTCAGGCGGACCCTCGGAATTGAGTTCCCAGGTACCATAATTTTATTTTTTATATAGTGGGCTACTATCTATAATTTTTATATGTACATAGTGCACTTTGTTACTTCAAAGAAATCTTTCATGAAGATAAATTGCAAATGCAGTATACAGTACTGTAATAAAAGCAAGTAAACTCTACAGCATTAAATTATTGCAGTCCTAAAACAGTTTGCAAGTAGTATCTATGCTGAAGTACCGTATATAGTGGTACCTTCTCAAATTAAAAATTTAGCAGCAGATCCCTAATTAATTAATGCAACAGAAATGTTGCTTGAAACCTGCTTCCTTGATACATACAACAGTTCGCTTGTAGCAATTTTTTCCTTTTTTTACATTACTATGGTATTATGTCTACTCTATTACGGCGCAGATCTACTGTTAATTTTGTAATTGATAGTTCAACTGCCATAAAATGTCTTATCAGTCTCTCAATGAGTGCTTGTATAGTATCTAGTGTCCAGTAATATGAAATTAAAGCATACATACAGTATATGAACATGTGATAAAAGTTAAAGTATGCATTCTTATGAGATAAGAATACAGAACTCTTGAATTTTGCTGTTTGTAGCATTATTCAAATTCACCGCAAATATGCATATCAACCTTAGCTGATGCTTTAAAAATACTGTACTTTTAAGTTTTTGTTTGAGAAATAGTTCAGTTGTTTATTGATTGTCACAACTGGCGGATAAAAAAGTAAATTAAAATATTGTAGCAATGAATACTGATATACAAAATGCTATTTTAATGAGAAGTTTCAACTCTGAAGATACTATTTTCTCAAATAAAACTCTAGCTCAAAAACTGCAAGTAACAACATCTACCAATTCAATTCTTTTGCAGCAGTACTTGTTTTTTGTTTTTTTTCTCCAACGGTTGTGATAAAGGGTATAATAGAAACAACATTTTACACAACATTCAAAATATTCAATATTTTGTGCAGCATAGAATTGAATAACAAAAATTGCCCTTTTTTTCCCCCCTAACAAACCTTTTGAAGCTAACCTTTTATATAAGAACGTGGCGCCGCGACATTTACTTGTAGAAGCTTCTTATTTTCATTTGATTTTTATGGAATATTTTGAAATGTACTGCAGTATATCTTTTTTAGTTTTTGGGACTAATCCTCACAAGTTTATCTTCTAAGAGTCCCATCATCTATGAATGTATAGAACACTAAATCTTCACATTTTTACCGTCATTATTGTGTAATCACATTTGAAAACACCTCCCCATTGCTTCTGAGGAATATTATAAAAATTAAAAAAAAAGAATCAGTTAATCTCTCCACCGATGCTGACTGTCTGTGCTGTGCAGGCTACGTGATCCATGAGGCGGTGGGCTGGAGTGAGGTGAAACAACGCTGGTTCTTCCTGCCACGCCGAGCCAGCAAAGACCGCTATGATGAGGACGAGGATGAGAAGAAGGGCACCAACGTCCTCCTCTCGTCAAATGAGCATTTCACAGACATTCAGGCGAGTCACTTACTTTGCTGTACCTGACCAACAGCTTTTATTTTATTAATTTAGGCTACCATTGCAGTCTAAGATCTGTTGTAACTCAAAAAGCTAGTTTCATCTTGTTTAAGAGTCCCCCAGTATTAGTGCCATTGACCTGAGCTAAATTTTTTAAAGAATTACAGAAAGGTGTGCCGTCTTTAATTCATACACAAATAGAATACTTCCTAGTATTATCCCAAAACAATACACAAATAGTATTCCAGCTAAAACATGTGTTAAAAAAAAAAAAAAAAAAATCTATTGAAAAATTACGACAGACTTTGTTTAGATTTATGCCTTAATCAAATAAATAAACAAAACAGTAAAAAATTGTTATTACGTAAAGTCAAGAGACCCAGGAAATTAGGTTTACCTTATAAAGAGTTTTTCCTATACCACACAGGGTTAATTATTTTTGACAGGACCGCAATCTCCTTTACTCAAAATAGAGTTTTACCTAAGAACAAGTTGTGCGATATTTGTCCTGCAGGTTTCCTACATCGGAGAAGTGGTGCCAACGCATGGTTTCTCCAGCTTCAAGTTCATTCCTGACACGGGAGACGAGTTCATGGTGGCCCTTAAGTCTGAGGAGAACCAGGGCAAGGCTGCCACCTACATCATGGCCTTCAGCACCAAGGGCCAGGTCCTCATGCCAGAGACCAAGGTAGCAGACTTCAAGTATGAGGGCATAGAGTTCATATGTAAGTTCACCTTCTTGTTAAATCTACCTGTTTGATGCTATTCCCCTACCCTATAATATCTCCCAAACTAATTTTGTAACGTTAAAAATGTTTAGTAATTACACTAGATACTGGGATCTCTTATGGCCGTAAGTTGCAGCCAACCTATCTTAGAAAAATCCGATAATTATCCGAGAATTTTAATGTTAATTAGTAAATAATCCACGGATAATCCTCGGATTATTCTTGGATAGGTGGCTGCAACTTACGGCCATTAGTGTCTAAATTTAACTCCCATTGCTATTTATTTTGAACTAGAAGTCATATTTAATAACAGTGGCGTAACTACAGAGGGGGCCAAGGGCTCCGGGCCCGTGCATCAAAGGGGGCCTTTTCAGTTAAGCTCATTGAAGAAATTTCAATTAAGCGTGACAAAAAAACAAAAATTAATTTTTTTAAAATAGACATGTTTTAATTTTTTTCCGTAAACAAAACTTTTTAAATGTTTGTCAAAAATATGAAGACCGGGAGCGAGCATTATCATTATCACTTGGAGATGGGGAGAACAAAATCTCACACGTACTCCTCATCTGACTCATATCTTCCTGTTTTATGACATTTAAAATTCGAATGAACGAATGAACCACCCCAAATTCAGTTCACCATGTCGTCGAAGCACGCGCGACACACACTCGTGTGCAGTTGAAACTGAACTAATACCAATTTTAATATTTTTACAACACCATACTTTGTTATTTTTTATAATTTGTTTTAAAATTGCCAATTGCTGCATAAAACTAGTCATTATGCATTGAATGCAAAATATGTATTTCAGATCTGGCAGATTTAAATTAATAAGGAATTTAACAATTTATAAATTTTGTGCAAATCTAATATTTTGCGTTAAATTATGTAATTTTCTTAATTAAAAAAAAATTGCCACTCTCACATTTTCTAAAAAAAATAGCCTCTGGCGAGGATTCCGTCCCCCCCCCCCCTCCCCGGGGCCACGGCCGCTTCGCGGTGAAGGGGCCCGAACGGGCCTTCGGCCCCCGGGCCCACATTTTGTAGTTACGCCACTGTTTAATAATTTCAATGATATTATAATTTTTTAAACTGTTGAACCATATATATCCCAATTAAAATTACTTTATGTGGTTAATGCATAACCATGTATTTACTCAAGAGTATACCAAATACAAATAATGAGGAAAGATATTAATCCTATGCTTTTTATGTTTTTGTTGCAGGAACTTCATTTTAACATCTTTCAAATTTAAAGTAAGCGCTGAATAAAACTGCCGTGCTGATTAAATAAAAACCTGTACCTATACAAACAAGTTTCTTAATGTTTGTTGATTTATTAATTTATCTTGTTGTACTAATTAGAAGTATATATGTAATTTAACTATTATGAATGCCATAATAGTTAAAAAAATTTAACTGTACTTTATATATTATTTATTTATTCTTTCATTTTTATAGATCAATTACAAATGTAGTGAAATGTTTATTCAATTGAATGAATTAAAAGTGTAGTTTAATTGTTGAATGGATGTTCAAACAATTTATAATTGTTTCAAGGAAACCAAATATTGTGCATTTTTCTTCGTTATGAAAATAAAGTTGTTTTGCTAATATTAGGCATAAATTTTTTATTATTTATGTTGTTCGTCCAGTAAAATAATCCATGGGTTTTTGTTTTGCTTTTCCTTAATTGCCTTTACTTTCATATTTTATTATATTTTGTGTCTGTAGCTAGGGCAAACAAGACAAACCTTCACAGCAGGACATTGGACAACTTGCACAATTATTTTTATTTCATATTTGGATAGAGCACCAGCATTGTCATTTTTTCTTCAGGTTTTTTTGAACCTCTTAACATATCCTCAAAGCTGTGCTGCAAAGCTATGTGACGCCACAGTCATGCAGCATTTAACACTCGATCCCTTTATGCTTGAGTGTTAAATGGTTGTATGACTGATATCACAGCCTGGCAAGTACAGCTAGTACCCTTGGCTCTCGTCTGAGAGGTCCCCGATTCAAATCTCAAACACAGCAGACTTTTCGCAACTTGGGATGGGTGTTTATCGTAAGGGTATACTGAAAATTTAAACAATTAATTTAAAAAATTGGATCGTCCGATTGTTTTGAAATTTTTTCCACATTTTTTTGGTGCTATATAAGAAATGTCTCTAAAAAAAAATCAGAATTATTATGAGGTTGCTAAGGTTTACTTGTTAATTAATCAAATGGGACTACAACAATCGATGTTTCACATTATCTTGCCCTGAAAGGGACAGGAGACCATAAAAATAAGTATTTTTTTATTTAAAAGTTACCCATCAACTGAGTATGAATACAATATGCCGCACGGTGGCGAATGCCTCAGGGTAAACGCCCAGCGAGTAACTTAAGTGTGGATTGCTGACGTCAGCAATCACGAAAGGCAACACAGCTGCCTCTTTTCCATGGAACTCAATTCCCCGGCCCTCCTCCCGCCCAGCCATACTCAGTGTGATGTTGCCTGTGCAATGCCCTGCGGCTGTCTATATTATTTATTTAATTTTTAAAATTCGGGGGATGGTCCGAAAACGGAAATTAAATTAACTCATTTCTCGCATTAACATATCTTACATGAACTTTTTATGCATTCATGATGTTATTGTCCCATGTCCCTTTAAGATATGTTTCATATATATGTGGAATTTTTTTTAACATAGTAGGCGTGTTACGACCTTACCCTTTCTCCTCTACATCCCCTATCAGTAGCTAAAATACATATCAGGTATACAAATGGGAGCTAGTTTTTGAGTGATGAATTTTTAAAATTGACTATAATTTAACACGGAAACGACTGAAATTATGTTCAGTTGTGCATTTTGGCACATTATTATACAATCCTCAAATTTAAATAAGCAAATCTGTGTCATGTATTTTAAATTTTATATATTGAACTAATTGATATTAAAAAAAAAACGCTAAATTCTAAGCTCTATGCATATAATAATTATGCTTAATTATTATATTATATGTGGTTATTTTATTCTAATTACATCAAGAAGCTAGAGAGGAATAAGCAAAAGCTACTATAGTCCATTGCAGCAAGCGAGAGTTCGACCATGAAAATTGCAGGAAATGACGTACGAGAACTTCCGATTGCGGGTTATACCATGGCAACCAGAAGCAAGAACTACTGAAATTACATCATTTTCGTGGTCCAACTCTCGCTTGCTGGACTATATTCAATTGATTTATTCTATATTTCAGGTCTTAATTCTGACCTCTTTTGTGTACTATGAATGTTTTAATTTACATTTTACTCAAGCAAGGTATGATAAGAATAAAATATTTTTTCTTTCTTTTTTTACGTATATTTTTTGCAATCCAACAAAATATTTTTGACACTCAAGACACAAAATATTTAAAAAAAAAAAAACTTATGTGCATCCTACAATTAATATATTCATGACTTGCAATTAAATTTAATTAATGATATAAACAGTGTAAGCTGAAGACAGAAACGTTTATATTGCTGCCTTGTTTCTACTAACTAAAACACATGCACCCTTGTCAATTCCTTTTGGACATATATTTATGTTCCACATGTACAAAATATATTTTTGCAGCAGACCGAAACCTATTAATTAAAATATTAGTTTATGTTATTTCTCCTTAATAAAGAGTGTTATTATGAAGAAATTGACATTGGAACATGGAATATTCAAAGAATTAAAAAAGAACCAGAGATGCTCTTCTAATATAAGGAGCAATCTAAAACTTAAATAATTATCTTTAAATTGACTGAAACAGAAAAAAAGGTCATGAAGATAGATACCAGACTACGGCCCACAAGGCTTACAGATTTTTCTTAACCAGTGTCACTAACACAAGAGCTTTCACTCACACAAAATTCCCATTATTAATTTTATACTGGGAAACATAAAATCACAGGTTTATGGCCTTATCAAGGATTCTGAAAGAATGCACAGAGTGGGGGTATAAAACCAGCCAAAGTAATGCATGAATTCAGTTGTTGCTGTTATTTTTTTACACAAGAACTCGATGAAGAATAAAAAAAATAGTCTCTTCAATTCACCCAGAATTAGAACAGTTCAAATGAGTCACTAGCGACACAACTGCTAACCAGTATGCAACTTTAGGTGGACTTGCCAGCTGAGGATGGAATGCTCCTCTGAAACACAAAGAATAGAGGGTTACTTACTAGTCTTGTAGATTTCAATAGTGACTTCCTGAGGGCAAAATTTTATAATTTTATCCTTCCCCATTTTTTTTTAGTATTTTTATAATTTATATGAATATTTAACATTTTATTAATTTTTAAAACATGCCTAACCCCTCCCTCATTCTTAAGTCAAAATAAGGCTTAGCAGCGCTGATGCCTGTGCACTTGACGACATAAGCCCCACTATTCTCGGTGCCTTTTTTTGAACGCCAAACACTGAGACATTTTTTTTTTCGTAGCATTTTTAAGTTTGACCTTAATTATAAATAATATAAATCAATAAAAACATAAAAGTTGAAGATTTTTCACTTTTTTAAAGAAAATTATTGACTTCAGAAAGAAAAATACAGTTACCAAATTAGTCTACCTTCTTATTACTTTAATCATGAATACTTAAAAAAATACAATCATTGATTAGAGGATAGCCTAGCTTTACTGACAACAAAGACTGAAAATACTTATCAGCAAATAAGAATGAGAGATAGCATCGTGAAGAACATACAGCTAACTAACTACTATATGTATTAATAATGTATTATGTAGCAAATATTATATTTTTTACCTTGTGAGCTGGACAGCAAGAGATGTAACCCTCCTCGTCCAACTGCCAGCCAAGACCCCTAGCACAGTTGTAGTGTGCACGCTCATTACACGTACGGCGCACACAGCCCAAGTTGGCACCACTCTGCCCACAGTCTCCACAAACCTGAAGAACAAAACAGCATCTCGGTTAAATCACACCTTACGATGATAGTGACTAAAAGCTTACCGAGTTAGCAGCGCCCCACACAGCCTCCTGCAGCCCCACCATGCGAGCACCAACCAGGTGCACTCCGGCAGCCCAGATGGCACACGGTTCGTGAACCCACACCTCCCATGGTCCAGGCTCTGCTAACTCTCCCCTTGTAGCATCTGCTGCAGCACTCTGCTGGCCTTTGGACTGCAACATTACAATTTCACATGTTTTTATTGAACAACTAAAGGAGAACTCTCACTATAAAATATAAATATAATATTGGCATTAGGATAATAAATAAGAATATACAGTATAAAATTACATATTGGGGGGCATTCACAAAGCACTTAAACCCCAACTTTAGCCCCAAGTTTTATCCCTGGTACTAAATATGGTGCTAAACCAGGGGCTAACCATGTCTAGCTCCTAGTTTAGCACCATGTTTAGTACCAGGGATAAAACTTGGGGCTAAAGTTGGGGTTAAAGTGCTTTGTGAATGTCCCCCACAGATTTATATTTTTATTATTACACATTATTTGTTATATTTTTTGATACCAGTATATCCTCTGTATATTTGTTTGACAAATTGTTTGATAAGACAATACTTTTATATTTTGTCCAACAATATATATATATATACATATGGCTCCGTCTAACTAGAAAATAGGTGGGGCTTTTTTGCACTTATTCTATTGCAGTTAGTCTAAAAGTATTGTAAACTGTATTTCACTGAGATAATGATAAAGTATCTCTACAAGTACTCTGTAAACTAACCTTCTTTGAGCTTTTCTGTGTCTCGTCTGTAGACTTGCGTCTTTTTTTCTTGCTCTTGCTCTTCTTTCCCTCTTCTGTCTGCTGAACAGCTGTCTGCTCTGCTACCGTCTTCTCCTGTTGGATGAAGTAGGGGCCAAAAAGGTCTCCAAGACCATCAGAATGTGAGCCTCTTTTACAGAAGGCGCAGCGCCATGACTCATCAGCTGTGAAGGCGTCGTAGTGTGAGGCCATGGTGCTGCTGAAACCGAGACCCTGCACTCTGTTCCTCAGCTCTCGCTCGTTGTGCCAGCTCAGCTTCTTACGGTTGTATTTGAGTGCACAGGACGCAGCAGGCCTCTCTCCATCCTCGTCATCTCCACGGGTGGAATTGAACACAGACACGTTGTTCGGCAAGTCCTTTGGTCCCTCAATCCTCACGTACGGGCCTCGACAACGCTCAACCACAGGAGTCTGTTGCCTCACAGGAGTGTCTTGAGCATTTTTCTTACCATCGCCTTTTACAGCTTTGCCATCAGATTTTCTTTTCTTCTTTTTCTTTGATGATGTTGAAGGTAATTCTGATATAAATTCATCTTCTAATGGAACCTTTGATTTAGAACGCTTCCTTTTAACTGCTTTAGGAGTCTCACCATCTTTGTTATCTTTCTTAGTTTTCTTCTGCTTCTTAGGAGTAGGTGTTGGTGTATCTGCAGCACTATCTGACAGTTCTTTCTTTCCTTTAGGTCGACCTCGTTTGCCTTTAGAAGGAGTTGAAGGGTTACTTGAGCTTGGTCCAGCCTTAGGTTCATTGTCTGTACTCACTTCTTTAGATGGAGAATCATTTGTTCCACTAGCTGGGCTTGCTTCATTTTCTATACCTTCAAACATCTTTGCCAACTCATTTTCTACTTCTATGAATGGAGTTTTTGGCTCTGTTTTATTGGCTGGGGGAGAAGGAGGAGTTACCTCAGTTGCAGACACTGCTGAAGAAATGTCATCTACTTTGGGCTCAGGAGTTGGGTCAGGGACTTGCTTAATAGACAGGTCAACTGCTGACGAGGTTTCTTGAGTATTGTCTTTCTTCAAAGGAGTTGGATTTCCACTCTTCTGGGGGGGTTCAGATACAACTTTTTCTTCAGGAGCGGGAGTGTCTACATCAATAGCCACAGCAGTAACTGCTGGCTGTAATTGAGCTGCTGTAGCCACTCCTTCTCCTTCAGTTTTAGTCTTACCCTCTTCAGTTGTTTTCAGCCTTGTTGGATTGTCTGGTTTTCTTTTACGACGAGGTTTGCTATCCTGAGAAGCGTCGTCAAAGGCTGGGGAGACTGTATCTTCTCTGGATGTAGGGGAACGAGATCGGGATACTTTGTTAGGGGAGTTGGGGCAGCTTGTGGAGCCTTCCATGCCACTGTCTTCACTAGGAGGCACACAGATCACTGGAGGAAGGACTTCAGACACAAGAGGAGGGGTCGTTGCACGCTTCTTTTTAGTACCACTTTCTACTAGATTCTCCAAAATTGAATCTACTTTTCTAGCACGCTTCATGCTGGCCTTAGTTCTTGCTTCACGAGGCAAGGGAGACGGACTGCCTTCAGGTTCACTGGGAGGCTCAGGATTCTGAAGTCTGTTTGCAATAGAGGCTTGCACTTTGTTCAGGTTAAGAGCAGAGTTGTGTTCGGGGGCTATTGGAGATTGAGGGGAAGGAGTAGTTCTTAGTTGAGCCCTTGCTGCTTGCCTTTCTGCCTCTGCTGCAAGGCGTTGAGGGGATTTAACGCTGATTCTAGGACCTGCTGGTTTATCAGGTGGATGAAGATGGGTCATCATTGGACTGCTTATACCACTATCTGCCCCAGAACTCAAATCACCATTTAATGCAGGTGGTGACGATGTTGTAGCAGATGTATTTCCATTCCTGAGCTCTTCAGGCTTGCCAGATTGGTGTGGAGTATTTCCTCTTGGTAGTGAAAGGTCCACCATTCCCTGAGAATTCGGAGGGTAGGCTGCTGCTGAAGCTTGACGATTCATATCTTGGTTTACGAGCATCTGCAGGCTTGCCAAAGGACTGCTACCACCTCCCCCTCCTCCTGAAGGGTTCCTAGGCCAGGGTCCAGCAGGCCCAGGAGAGTGTAGGGCGGGGCCAGGAGAGTGAAGATCTACAGGCTGGTGAGGTGAAGAGCACGACAGATCCAGCTGTTGAGGTGACACAGCCTACAAGCAAACAAACAACATGTAGTTACACTAACACTAAGCATTCGGTGCACCTCTTACTGCTTTACCTGTGGGTTTGGAGGTTGGTAATACTGAGCTTGAGATTGCAGAGATTGTGGCGGTGGGGACATGTTGGCCACCATACTCTGGTTACTACCCTGATGCATGGAGTGACCTAGAACAGAAACCCAATTTCTTTAATATGAATGCAATGGTAGGAAGGCACACTTCTTTCTTCTAATGACATTTTTCAGTGTTTTAACTTTACTATCCTTTTCTTAAATTAAATAATAACCAAGATGGCTATTTTCATTTCATATTTTAAGTTAAGTATACCATAAATTTTAATGTCAAGAAAAATGGTAAAAATGCTGTCTTTCTTATTTAATTTATCAATTATTTTGAATGTTATTTATTATTATTTTTAAACTATTTTAAAAATATTCAGTAAAATTTAAAAAAAAAAAAGTTTTCTTAATTGTCGTTCATTAAAGATTCCACTCTGTATTATTGTGCAGTTGTATTCAGAAAGACTGGGAAACAGCTAGTGAGTGTTAGTATCTGTCAAGAAAGAGCTAGTTCTCTCCCCAAGCCCCAGGTGACATGATGTGGCAACACTGCAGCCAGCAGCTGATGGTCAAAGCACAGGTGGAGTGACTCACAAATTCCCCTTTCTCTTCTCTGGACCTGTGATGTGTTGTCATATCAAATGACCTCAAGGATACTTTAAACTCACTCACTCTTCAAAGTGTTCAATTCTTTTTTACCATGCTATAGATAGTCATAGTCATAAACAGTGGGACAGGCGATTGGAGCAGTGCTTACACAATGTCCCACTACATTTGACAGCGCCTGTACATCTGATAGTGTCTGAGGTACAATTAGGCTGACAAAGGTGCTTACCATGTGCCTGGTGTCCCTGCCAGTGTCCTGACGTTGGCTGGGCTTGAGCGGGAGGCCCCTGGGAGAACTGGCCTGACATGGATGCTTGAGGCGCTGGCGAGAGAGGAGGGTTGTTGGAGCGAGCAGGGGAGGGGCTGCCCATCACAGGGCTCTGGCCAGGAGAAGGAGCATAGCTTCCACCCCACTGCTGGTGCTGAGTTGTGGTGGGGGCAGGATAGCTGTGCTGGCCTGCAATATCAATCTTAGGTTAGACTACAGCATAAACTTCTATTAAATTCTTATATACAGTATATTGAATATTTAACATTTTGCTTATTTTTGTTTTTAACAGTCAAAATTTAAATGCATAGATTTCAACTTAACTTACTTGATTTAAAACTGAAATTTGATATATTACTTTAAGGAATCTCAAAGTTAAAATCTGTACTAAAGATAAGTTCTTTCTTCTCCCAAGTATTAATTTAAAGCACCCACCTGAGTGCCTGTGATTGTTGGCAGCGTAGTGTGTTGCAGCCTGGGCGGGGGCTGCTGCGGAGGAGTACGCCCCCTGCTGTTGCTGCTGGTTGCCACTGAAACTCATGTGCGCGGCCACTTGCTGCTGACTTGCTGGAGACGAGCCAGACTGCTCAGCATAATGGTAAGGAGACGCCACGGGGCTGGGCGAGGGAGAGTAGTGCTGCTGGTACGACGGACTGGGTGGAGGGTACGGACGCTGCTCAGAACCAGAGTAGCTTGGGGTACTGCCTCCTGCAAATCAACAACAAGAGTCAGCTGTCACCCTGACCAACAATCTTGCCAACAACGTGCTAGATGTTATAGGAACTCAAGAATTGTGTTCTTAAGTTGGAGCAGGAATTACAAATAAAATTTAAACAACATAAAATGTTTAAGCAAACATTCTGTTCTATAAATTGTCCCTCGTCTGAAATAAAGAGCTATCTGCCCCCATGATTGTGTGCAAGAATGACCTCTCTACCTGGAACAGCAGAAGCTCATTGTTGCACATGTTTGTGGAGGCAGACAGGACATTATTTCAGATGAAGGACAATATAACATACAGTACAAGAGGAATTAAACATTTATTGGAAGAACAAATTTAATAATTAAATACTGGTTAAAATAAGAGAATGAAACATTTAGTACTGTACCTGCTACATACACTGTTTCACTATCTGTGCCTAACTCTTTACATTAACCAAGCTAGTTATTATTGAAAGAAACATGGAATATTAGCATGCTATATTAACTTAATCTAAGTTATTTGCAGAAACTTAAAATATACCATGCGTAATTTTTTTAGATTTTATTAAATAAAATTTTGGTTTGAAATCTCTAAAATGAGAGTAGTTTTGTAGTAGCTCTTTATGCAATTGCTTTAATGATAGCATTTGACATTGTGATACAGTTGGTTTTATAGCTTCAAGTACTCAAATATTAGTGTAAATAGAGCAACTACTGAGAAATGTTGTGAGATATAAAGCTGGAGTTTGAACAGAGATTAGCTAGGCACACACCTTGGTTTACTGGGTAGTAACCGTAGCCCGAGCCGCTGTAGTGCGTCTGGTCAAAAGGAGAGGCTGCGTGGTGACGACTGTAGGGGGGCAGCTCAGGGTAGGCGTTGTTTGCTGCTTCACTACCCCCTAGCCCTGCAACATACAGCAAAAATTTGTTTAGTTAGTAAATATCATTACATAATAAAAATATTAAAATATCATATATTATGATCTGTGGTAATAAAAAATGCATAATTTAATGTTTAAATCAAATGTGAACAATGGTTGAGGAGGAAGGAATTTAGTTGCTACAGTTGTCTCTAGATTATCTTTCTTGTGAAGCTGTGATAAAATGGTTGACAATTTTATATTTTTTTTTTTTTTTTTGACACCTTTAAGTTTTTATTTTATGTTTAGTTTTTACAATAATAAGGCAATATTGCTGCCTAAAATATAAGCGCTCCTTTATTCATCAACTGCAATTTCTCCACGAAATATATTCAGGTCTCAATGTGTCTAGATAAAAATTGAAAGTTGACATCAGGGGATATGGACATATATTTTTTTTAATAATGATCCATATCAATTTAAAGTTTACATTTAAGTAATCAGAAAATAATGTGCCCACTTAGAAATACTTCATTGCAACTAAAAAATATTCTTAAAGTTGGCCATTTAACATAAAGTATAAAATCATTAGTGTAAAATGGAGCATAATTTATATGGCCTTGAAATTTAATTAATGATGTGATATTGTGTAATTTACGATTTATAACTGATCACAAGGTTCACAAGTAAATGAGAATACGAGAATATAGTTTCATTTTTTTACGGTAATTAAGGCAAACTTGAATGTGAAATTACTTTGTTGACAACAGCAAATCATTAACACATTATTTCTTAATTAAAGGAAATGCACTCGGGTCTAAAAAAAAAAAACTACGTCTTATTAGTTATATTTTATATTAATTTTATTACATCAAAGACCTTTTTTATATAGTACGCATATTTAACTATCAGGGCGACAACTTGGCTTAAATTAATAAGTTTTCCAATTTTCATCAATTTGGGTGATTTCAACATACGGGCAATGCAAGACAGAGATACGAGGAGAAAATTCGCTAAAAAATACGTACGGTACACAAACCGGTATTATTATGACGCGAGAAAATGAGAATAATTCGCTTGTTTTTCTCGACTTGAAATAACAAAATCAATACAGTACCAACAGTTACACAGAAAATAAAAATACAGCTTTAAGATAGTATGAGAGAAGTAAAACTGTTAAATAATTGAATACAAAAGAAGATAAGTTAGATTTACATTCCATCTGATTATAACGTCATTGAAAAAATATAGAATGGCCGCATTCACAGACAACTTTAAAAATAATTATTTTAAAGCAGTCCTCTTCAATATAAGAAGCTTTTAGATTAATTACAGGTTAATGAAGATCCAACAGATGTTTGCACTTAACAATGTTGGGTATTCAATTAGCATGGACGCACATACTCGAGCACTGAAATCTCACGTAAATACGTAATACCCCGAGGAGTAGAGTTCCCCGCCCCTAACTCTCGTCTCGCCGTCTCGTCTGTCTCGCTAAACTTTGGTTGGGACACGCGCATTTCCGTATGTAAAGAAAAAGCCGTAAAGGGAATGTTTACTCTCCGTATCATTTTATCATTTACAGTATGCATAATATATTAAATATTTTCCTGTAAACTTTTTCAGTTAAAATTACCAGGAAAAATTTAATTGTATCATACATAACTTTGTACATGCATGTAGAAATATTAGCAACTTATTAATTCCATGCCTATTATAACCAAATATATTATATCCATAATGCTTATTACATGCCAATCATGCTACGTTAAGTCAAGGACAATCATTGCATAAAAAAATAATATTTTTTCCACCTTCCTTTCCTTGCGAAAGATCGATCTTCGCATAAAATGTAGGCCTTTGGAGGCCTACACCACGCGCTTTATAAAAAAAAAGGATTACTGCTTTAAATAATGTTCCTCAATGCTTGTCACTCAAAATTATGTGCTTCACAATTTATAATTCTTACCAAAAAACAGGTATTGGTAAAATGTAGACTTCGTTAAATTTTAATTTACACTTTATCCATTCTTCTCTAGTCTTCCGACATCATAACACAGGGAGAAACAAAGATGGCCGTATTTTTTGCCATCTCTTGGCGCTCAAGCGAACTACTGAACATTTAAATGGAAACTCGGGAGTCGGGACGGAATCGTCGGTCGTCGGAACTGTCGGAAGACTCGGAAGTTCGGAACTATATATAATAATATAATGTTAAATCATAAATGTTATATTATATTATTATATTCTATAGAAATAGAAACGTGTTTCATTTAATTAAAGTTAAATGATAAAATTCATTTTAACAGTTTTGTCTTTTTATTTTATAATTTAATTATAATTATATAGATATATACCGCATTTTGGGGGCATACAACATACAATCACATACATGACTAAAATATACGTGTCAATTAATTGCCCCAAATAAATATAAACCAATCAATCATATAAAATATACCGCATTTAAATATATATACCCAGCTATAGGTGATGAGCTTATAGGTGCACGATATACCGAGAGGTATAATAAATAAGATCATTGCATGCAATGCAAGGAATTTAATTAAAAAAAATCTGACAAATAGGGGAAAAAATGTGGGTAAAAAATTACAATATTTTACTTCATATATAATTAATTGCATGATTCTCGCACGCAGTTTGTATTTTGTCTATTTGACATATAATATATATATATATATATATATATATATATATATATATATATATATATATTTAAAAAAAATGGGTTATAAAAAATAAATAACTTTATTTACTCAAAAATGACTTTAAAAATGCTTAATTTTTTTAATAGAGGAACCGCGCGTTCCCAATTTAATTTTCATTTATAAAATGTTTTTTTAATACAATTAACGAATGAATTAAATGTATTTAAGAGAATGAAAGTATAATTTGAAGTAATATTAATTATATATATGTATCCATAAATTGGCATTTCTGCATGCAGTAAATTCGTGTATTTGGATGGATTCAAAAATCAAATTAATAATAATTATACTTTTCTATACATGCAGCAACAAAAACTACATGAAAAAATCCAGTCTCCACTACTTATGAATGTGACAGGCTGTTTGTAAATTTAATCAGCGAGCGATGTCGAGGGTGCAATAAGTTTCTCCATGGTAGTGGTGTTGTGAGTCGCTCCACGCGGCGCGCGGGTGCATCGCATTGATCGGAGGACCGTCCGTCACTCCACAAGAGCAACAAACTCAATTCGACAGTGTGCGGCACAAATGAGAAACATTATAATAAATTTGTGGTACATACAACAGTAGAGTATTGTCCTCAATTTTTTTTATTGCCGAAATGGATAGAGGGTGCAAAGTTATGCTACCCTGATTTTTTTCAGATTTTTTAGAGCCCGAGAACTATTTTTAAAAAATTATTGAAAGTCCTTTTAGTGACGTCACGAGACGCCGCTCCTTAAGAAAAAGATAGGACTTGCCGCCGCGTGACGTCACAAAAAGGACTTTCAATAATTTTTTAAAAATACTTCCTGGGCTCTAAAAAATCTGAAAAAAATCAGGGTAGCATAACTTTGCACCCTCTATCCATTTCTGCAATAAAAAAAATTGAGGACAATACTCCGTTATAGAATTATTATTATTGAATATTATAATTATAACTCTAATGAGAGCTTAGTTTGTACAACAGTCCCATTTCTCATTATAATTCATGTTGGTTTATCGTGGTGGCTTCATTAATATTAGTGCATGTGTTGGTCACTGCCCTTAATACTTTCACACACCGCAAAATATATTTGATCATAATTATATTATAATATAATAATATTGAAATTTAATTGGTAATTTCAAGTTGTGGATGTATACTTTCAAAATGTTAATAACCATTATTATCATATTTATCATGATATGTCCGCATTGTCCGCATACATCATGCAGCGCTATATAATATATTATGCAATTTCATTAATATCAAGGACTTAAAATTTAACCTTTATTTTTACGAAATAAAATTATTAATTATGATTGTTTATTTGTTTAACATGATATAAATATACGTATAATACACCAGTAATTTGACGACCATGCAAGTAATATTGTGTATAGACGCAGTGAGTCGAACTGATGTATAATATATAATATGCATGAATATGCAGCTATCTGAAGCTGTATTTATAAAATTTTATTTATATAATAAAGTATTCAACTATTCACTGCAGGTACTCCCTATTATTATAATATATATGTCATGTATAAATAAAATATATTAATTTTTAGGAACGGGTTCAATTTAATTTGTACTGCGAAAATAATATAAAAAATAATCAAGCTCAAAAAATTAGCCGCAAGGCAATGTAGATGAGGAAATTAAATTTCATTAAAATATATATCACAAGCATTTTTGTTTAATTTAAAAGTATGTTATATCAACTATATTGAGTTAATTAGTTTTTGTTTCTCATATATCAATATAACGTCATGTCCTTATTTTTGACCGTTTTATTACGTAATAACCGGTTCAAGAAAACAACCTTCAACTTTTCCTATATCCCATACCGAAGATCATACAATTTTCGCTATATAATAACAGCATGTTTTTGCGTGTTTACAAACAAGAGCTGGCTGATAAAATTAATGAAAAATCGTCAGAATTTGAAGTGAATTGCGAGCGGGTCGGCACTGCAGCGGCTGGCCCGGTCCTCGCGGCGGCGGGCAGCAGCAGGGAGGAGGTTGGTTGCCATAGCGACGCGGAGACAGGTCGGCGAGCGAGCAGCACGGGCGTCGGCAGATAAATTGGGGCTCGAGAGAAGCATCGCACCTTCTTCAAGACATTTTCATAATTAAAACTTAAAAATATTGTTTTTATAAAAGTAAAATTCTGTGGAAAGCAAAGGTGCAAAAACGTTATATCAGAACAATAAAACAAAGACGTGCATATATGGCTTCACTCTGACAATGTGCATGAGGCTGATATAATTATACAGAAGGAACAGAATCGATCGTCCAAATAAGGTGAAGGCGATCATATATTCTATACCATCATAAAACAAATTGGGGTGGTTGGGCAGCCTTATATTACAAGTATTTTTATAATATTATATTGTATAGTACAAGGGTATACAGTACGAGGGCTTTACATAAAACATAATTATATAGAAAATATATAAAATATATATATTTTCTATATATAATTATATATAGAAAATATTGAAATTAAAAATAATTAAATATACGTTACAAAAATGCGAACTCGCTTTTGCATTCATAATTAATTATTTCTGTGCATTTTTTTTTTTAATTATTATTAAAGTTTATATTGAACACTCTTACAGTGTACATAATATTATATATATTACATAAACATAAAAATCTTATATTATATAGCACAAAATAGAAAATAAAAACATCTACACAACGATACAATTCAAGAACAGCTGTGGTGCTTGTTGATTAAACCTGAGCTTGATATTATACAATTAATGTGTGGGATAATTCTATAATTGGTCCATGTTAACCATATTATATGAAATATTATGCAGGTAAATGTATTTTATAATTATATAGTTTTCTTCATGAAAAATTAAGGAATATATAACACGTATAATATGCAAATTTATTTATACCGCACATTGTACGAGTATAGGGTAAACACCACATAATGTAATTATATAAAAATAACAAGACTGTTGGAAAGTAAATAACAATAAAGCTGATGAGGCACAAAATTTGTGGAATATCTTAATGTTTTTCTTTGCGCAATGTTCGTTGAAATGTTTTACTTTGAGTCCCGCTTCAAGATCTTTATAAAGGGTACATTTTTCGAATAATATGTTATTTTCATAAGGGAGGGGTTAATCTTAAAAAGAAAGTAATAAACTTGATGCTAAATAACTTTAAAAAAGTATATGTACTCAATTAAGTTCATAAAAAATACAACAAGATAAAACTGATAAAAGAAAAGAACTTTCAATATAATTAATTATAACCACGCAAACGCCTTTAAAATATTCTTGTAAATTTGACCCCCTTTCGATAATCATAACTGGTTTCATTATTGTGAGTAAAAATTTATGCATACATTCCACGCATAAACAATAATTATATTAATAATTATCCTGTATGATATAAAAATATATTTTTGTATAATAGAAAATGTCACATTCATTTCACTGCGATTTCACTTTTATGCAAAAATTATGCCTACTTTAAAAAAATAGTGAAAAATACCATGCCAAAATACGTACATTATTTATTTTTATTTTATTTGTGTTAAAAGGGATTTGAGAATGGATCTAGTCTATAAGATTGCAATATGAATCGACTATATAGTATATACTGCATAACAGTCATATGAGCCATAAGACTGACTTTATATTCTGATTATTTTTATTACGATGAGAACTTACTCATTAATAGTAACCTTTAACATAACTATGAATGAACGTCAAATACGGACCAAAAACAGAACAGGTTTAAGTTGAAATAACAAAGGACGAGCGACGTGATGCGCAATCAAATTACGAACGATATAACTTTTAAATAACATCATTAAATCCACGGGAACACAGCTGTGCACCCAGCAGCATAGCAAAGAGAGCTACAGTAGCTATACAATAACGAGAAGGGTCCGAAGATTAATCCATCTTTCTTCTCTTGCATGGCTGACATGGTCGTCGTCGTAATATCGCTCTAGCTGCAGATCAATACCCAGGCAATCATCAATTATTAGTGACATTTTATTAGTTCCTAAAAATATCACAAAAAATACACTTCTTAAAGTAAAATCAATAGCTAATCTTCTGACAACATCATTTGTCGAATGAATTGGACAAGATAATAATTATTATATGAAGAGAATGAAATGAAACTGAAAATGACGGTATATAGGGAAGAGTAATTAAATGTGTATTCAATCTCTTTTGAGAGTATATTTATAGAGATGAAGGTTTATTTATGTAAGGCCGGCTCTATATTTAATGAAAGACTCGAAATTTCATGTGTAGTAAACATCACTCTGCAGTAAAATATAGTGTGGAACCAATAAAAATGCATTATTCATTCTAATAAACACAATTCCTTTATATATATATATATATATATATATATTATCATGCAAGATTCACCAATCAGGCAATCAACATTAAAGTCTGATATACCCTAAATTATGCATTTTCTGCAGTACATTAAAAAAATGTCTTTCGGTTTGAAGCCTCAAAATGTAAAACCACCTCTACAGCCTGCTGCAGTGTTTCCCCTGTCAGCAGGATGGCAATCGCCAGTCAACAAGCAGCTGACAGCAAGAAAGTTGACAAATCGCAGCGCCGACAAAGACTAAAGAAAACACCCACCTGGTGGTACTTCTGGCACCTTCAAAAACATACCTGGAAAAATAATTCATGGCAATAAATTCAATTTATTTTATTACAATATCACCATCGCAAACGTAGAATGATCTCAAAACGCATTTTTAATAAATTATTTCATAATTTATTTTTTTGACTGCAATGGATGATTTATGGAAAATTATTTTCTTTTGTCCCATAACATGCTGTTACAATAGCTCAAGGTATTAATGGTACAGTAAATAAATATTATAATGGTATATACATATTATAGAAGGTGAGATAATTAATTGACACTTATGTCAAATGGACAGGTATAGTACTGCAATATACAGCAGGCCATGCTTAAAATTAAACAGCATTTTAAACAGCAAATAATTTTATAAAATATAAACACATAATTATGCTATAGTAAATGTAAATTTTAATTATCTATAAATTATAATATTATCAACATTATTCATAATTATATTATAGTTATTCCTTTATTGACTTCATTTCCTCGTAAGAATATTTGACTGAGGGGTTGCGGTGATTTAAAAGAATTCTAATTACTGCAGTACCATTTAATTAAACAATGCAAAGAAAACAAAAGTGCATATAAAAAATAAATCAATAAATGCAAAGTGAAATCTTATCATCGGATGCAACGTAAAACGTCATTTTCACCCCCAACAAATGTTTATATAGTTCTCAATGTGTTTTCTCCCCTTTTACTTAAGAACTTATCGTCAATCGTTTCTTGCATGGAGAATGTTACGTTTTATTCTACATATTTAGTTTTGCTGAATGTTCAGCTGTTTCTACAATGCATTAAATTTGCAGATTGTAATTATATCGAGTAGCTGTAGTGCGTAAACTTAAGTGGTGGCGCCCCCACCCGGCGCCTGAGCAGGAGAGTGATGTGCTCTCTGCGCTACGATCAATGAGGAGGCCCCAACGTTATGCGAGGCGACAGTTGGCAAAGAACGACCGGCCGTTCAACTCTCATGAGTTCCCTCGAGGGGCTGCTGCCTCGTGGTATACGTAGCCAGACGCCAGGGGGCGCCACAACAGGTGCCATGGTGCCGAACGTCAAGCTGACACTGCACAACTGCACGCAGAACAATCGACCAATGTGTCAACCAATCATGGAATCAAACTTGTCAGTGAACATTTTTTGTTAAAGAGTAATTGTAAATTTATTAGATATTTGAGGGTGAAAATTTGAATACGTAATTAAAAACTGGAAATTATTTTTCGTATATATAATCAATACGGAATATAATAGAAAAATATAATTAGACCTTAATTAACAATTAGTAAAATGAAGTGCAAATAAAATCAATGAAATAAATTAATTTAATAAATTAATAATGGTGATTTTATATCACATGCAAAATTTGTATATTTAATATATTACTTAATTTTTGAACTCTGTGTACAAAGTTGATGTAATGAAAATATACACTCCTAAAAATTTTAATTAAAATTTTGACATCCCAATTCAATATAATTTTTATGAGACTATAATATATTTTATGTATAAAACTTTGCTTTTTCAACATTATATCGTCCATAGAATTTACTTACAAAATTATATTATATGTACACATAAATTATGTCAGTCTTAACTAATGATATATTATGTCATTGTGGCCACATAGACTCAACACGCCCCGTCGAGGTATAGCCACAATGTAATTATGTATGACACATCACACTGCAGAATAATTCTATACATGCATGCAGTATCTCATTATTCTAATTACGTGTGCTTGGCTAATAATATATTACTGTGAAAACTGCATCATGCCACCGATCATTTGATATTCGATGGGAGGCAGCAGACCCTACGGTTATAACGAGCAGCGTGTTGGGAGGAGAGGGCTTAAAATATATCGATCTCGCGTGCCTGCTATATTTACGTGCTGCCGCGATCAAAAGTAACATGAAATTGCATTTGCGTATAAAAAATAAAACCACAGTAAAGGATTTTATTGAGTTTTAATTTAAAAAATAAATGTCATAAAGTTAAATGAATGAACTCTGCATAAATAATTGATGAATATATTTAACTGAGCTTATAATTTGTAAAGTGAATATATTAAATTATTTATCAATTTAATTGAATAATTTTACATTTTTTCTCCTTATAGTTTATATTGTAATTTATATAATATATTTTCCAGAATTATACCATATACGTAATATTGTCTAAAAATATTAACATTTCCAAATAACAACAGACATGCAGTTTTTCACATTATTCATCAACATGCATGCAATAATGTTAAAAGAAAATTTTCATTTCATACATTCATTTCATTGTTACAGCTTGTCAACAGCATACACTATACCATTTTGAATGGTTTTTTAAAAAAAATAATAACCATAAAACAATTAAGGTTAAATAAAATACATTACATAAATAAACTTTTTTTTTCTATTCTTAACTGAAGTACGAACAAATAAAAAATAAATAAATTAAGTTATGAATAACAAAGCAGCTATATAGAAATGTTTGATATGACGTACTGTATAGGACAGGTGGTGCTAATATTTAAAAAGAGACACGTTAGCGTCAAATTATATGATGAGTTGCCGTATTAGATTTGTGGCCCGCGTTCTAAATTGCGTTGTGTCGGGTAGGAAATTCGGTGGGGGTTGGCGGTAGCTCAGAGCGAGAGCTATAATATGGCATACAGCAGGCAAGTACAGTCTAATTAATTTGATATTCCTTCCGGAAGTAGCCAGAAGTTTGAACTTTGTGAGACAATTCTATTTGTAATTCAGTTTTGAAACTTTACAGAGTGATTTGTAGTAGAAATACTAAGCTTATTATGTAAAATTATAACGCTAAAATATGAATAGTAAGGCGAGAAACCTTACACTTCCGGCTACTTCCGGAGAAATATTATGTAAATTTGACTGTAGCAGAGGCAGCTAGAGCTGGTCCAGAGAGGGAGGAGGAGGAGGGAGGATCGATATTGGGTACAGTCAGTACGGGGGCGCAGTCATACAGGCTGCCACGCCAACCTCGACGTTATATGCAGCAAACTTCAACAATTAAACTGTCGCAGCAAAACAATTACTTGCTCGTTTCTTTGTATTGTACTATAGTTATATGGAGCGAAGTGTATATAAGAAACAACGTTTAAAACAAATTAAAATAAATAAAATTTAATTGTACTTTAAGGTAAATAAATACGCTGTATGCAGCCACTGCAGCATCAAATTATTATTACTTTATTTTTCATTGTATTTTCATTGCATTTCTTTATTAAATTACATAATTATATAACGTTGCTTAATTGAAAACCTTAGGCGACTTACTTGAAGGATAAAAAAATTTCATTGACTGAAAGACTGCATTAGAGAATTTATATAAATAATGAAAACTGCCATGCCTCTTTATTTCATGTATATTATTTTTTATAAAATAAAATATGTTAAAGATTGAAAGGTGTTGTGCAGATTTATCTTATATACTGAAAAATTGAAAATATTATATATTGTATATTATAATATATATCAAAGCAATTTTGAAGTTTACCTTTTTTGTTACTGATAGTAAAATTATTAATTATTCAAACTATCTTATTAATTATTTTACAATTTAAGGTAAATTAATGCTGCCAAAAAAAAAAAAAAAAAAAAAAAAAAAAACATGCATGGGCCTCCCTAACTCATACATGCACATTTCAGTTTTATATGTTTTAAGCTGTGTCTTGCCTCGATCAGCCAAAATTGACGTATATATAATATATATATTATATACAATATGTAAATGTTATACCCCTCGGGACAGGACGTACTTTACTACTGCTCATTTGCTGGCGCTGCAGCTCCAACAGACAAAGAGATGTAGATTTGCAATGTTGGATGAGGTAAGAAGAGCATAATATCCCATTTATTAGCCATTCCAAAAAATTCAAGTTCACCACGCCTCTATATTTATAGACTGCGAGACAACGCCTATAAAACAGATCAATAGGGTTCACAAAGGCCGATTTTAGGCTCAATTTTCCATTTTTCCATGTCAGAATTTAGTGAGCCCTAAATCGAGCCTTGCCTTTATGAATGCCCCTTGTAGTGTCCTGAGGTATACTGCTGTGCATTGAATTATAATTGACATACAATGTATAATTAACATAATTATCCAAAATATTTGAAGATCCGTTTCAAAATAAAAAAAAAAAAAAAAAAAAAATGCGACGGGGATGGTGTCTTCTTATATTCAAAGATCAAAGCGAAACATTTTCGCATCATATTTATCATATATGGATATTTCTATTGAGCTAAGATAGTTGAGATTTTTATTAATTTATGAACCTCGAAATTTGAAATTGAACGTTTCATAAAGTAGGGGATTGCTATAAAAAGTTTCCAACCAATAACAGCCCGGGTCTGACGGGGTTGAGATACAGTTTGTGTACAGCAGAACTCAGCACGAACTAAAACTGCCGAGTACGTACATTGTAATCTCGTGGTACGTCGATCGATATAACCCCGTGCAGCACTTCATTCCCAAATAATATAAAATTAATATTTTTTTATTGTCGTTGAAAAACTAAGAACAAATTAATTTTGTTTCTCTCTCGTCAGGATATTATAATTATAAAATTGTTATAAAATCAGTAGAATAGTCATCAATTAATAAACAATTATGTACTGAGCCACTGACTAGTATAATTATATAGGAATTGATAATGAGTTATGAGAATTTAACTTGCTTAACATTTTGAAGTTACTGCAAACAGTTTCTCTGCAAAAAATGGTGTCGTTAATTTAACCACACCATTTTTTGGAGTTCAGGTTAATTGAAAGAATATAAAAATAGAAAACTTAGCGGAACTGAGAGACTGAATTGTTTCCCTCCCCCCCCCCTTTCTTGAAATTTTTTATTTGACGTTGACGATATAATAGAGCGTATACCCCCCACGTCCATTAATTTCGCATTTCGCATGTGGACAAAATTCTGTACTGATAAAGATAAAACACTTCAATACATATATGAGAAAATAAATATTTTGTGTTTTTTAATTAACTTGTTTCTTCAGATCTCAGGTTATGTGTATAACACGTACGCCACCCCATATTTGATACGATGATATCACATTTTATAGGAACAACGAAATTTATTTTACTGCCAATATTTTCGCTCTCAATTGGAGAAAATTTAAAACTGTCATGCACTCACACATTGGAAATATTTTTTTCAGAGAATTTTATAAACGTGACTTTTGTGATGACAAAACAACTTAACATAAATCTGCATGGTGGCTTTTATATTTTTGACATCTAGATTGTGTGTGAAAAATGTTCAAAAATCTCTATTTTGTATACAGTTTACTAATAAAAATGTATCTATATATTGATAAACTGCATGATTTTCAAATCAATTTTATTCACAAGCCCAGCTAGCAGAGGTTAGCCAAAAAATGTCCTTCTTGCGTCACGAATATTATATACATGACGACGGATATGGACTAAATAGATTTTTTTTTTTTACAACAACTATTTTCGTCATACTTGCGAGAATGTCCCGATCTTTCAAGTCCGGAAATTAGAAAAGTCGTTGTCGTACCTCCCACTCTACAGGCGAAGTACGCAGTCCATATTGACCTAAACAGCGTTACTGCGGCCGTGATGCACGCCAGATAAAAGCAGGCGAGAGGCGCCAGGATCATGGGACGTTGTCATGGAAACTCGCGCCACAATCTTAACATTTTTTTCCCTACTTAATTTGGTTGTCTGCATGATACGTAAGATAATTCGAGCATCGTCAGTACTTTGGTTGAATTGTATAAGATTTTAGTAAAAAGTGTTGGGTTTTATCATTTTTTTGGGGAGGATTTGAAATTTTGATTTATTGAGACCATGCGATATATTTATATAATTCCTCTTTTTACATATAATTTTGTTTATTAGGGTTTACTGTAACTTTATAACGTTCAGTATAATCTTAATTTGTAAATAATTATAATTAACAATATTTGCTCTACATATACAGAGCTTAAAGTCTTTGTAGTTTTTATAGAACCACAATGATTATAAATGTATTTAATTATTTTAATTACATTACCATTATAGGATCTTGACATACTAATAGAGCACATTATACATGCATTTGATTTCCAAAATAACAATTTTTATGACCTTTTTTGTACAAATTAATCTTCATCGTATCGCATCATTAAATTTCATAATTTAAGCACATAAAGTAAGCGTATATAATTAAATAAATATAATCTAACCAATGTGTTTAATATTACGTTGTTGGGGGCTGTTTGCTGCATCCAGCCAGTTTCGATCTCTTTTGTCGCATGGGAATGATTGAAAATAATAATATTACAGTATATAATTCAAATTCATATATGATTCGTCTAATATTTTATGATGATTATATAATTTATTTTTTAAATTGACTATGAGATTTTCAGATACGAAACCGCGGCTAACTATTATTTACAAAATACACATCACTGTTTATTTTAAAACTTTTATAGCCAATTATAAATAATAATTATTTACAAATAAGACAAAACAGTATTTGAGCCTATTTTCCGGAAAATCTAAGCGCATCGAGTTTGAAATAAATTTTTAAGATGACATTATCTGTCAAGTTATGTGACTGATAATTAATATGATGTCATGATTTGATTTTTTATACTATTTGCAATTTCTCCAACCAGCATGCAGCTTTGTATTTTTCTATCAGTTTTTAAAATTATATTACGTATTATTATTTACTTTATATTTTAAGTTTGACTCAATACTTCAATACACAAAAATATAAGAATAAAACAAACCTAGATAATTAAATACAGTGTATGTACAATGCTTGCCTCGGAAAAAAATGTTACCTCTAAAACTGACAGTGTCATGTTAAAAAGCTAAAGAGCAAAGAACAATAAGCATTATTTAAAAGACAATATATTTATTTAAACGAGCTTATAATTGTATATTATTTTATATGTATTTTTACGCGATATTAAACATAATTGTCAAGGTCAACGTTATAATCGTTTTAATTTATTAAACACTTTAATTAATTTAATTATAAAAGGAGATATTCAGATAATTATTAATGTGCCTCCGAGTTAAGTTAATAATTATCTGCGAGCTCTATTTCCCATTTGGCCCCCCTCAATGATCATCAATTATATGTATTTTTAAAATATTCTGTCCATTCAGTATAGGTTGATGATCGTAAAACCAATTCCATTGCATGTATTGTTCATAGAAAGTAGAGCAATAAAATAAATTGCCGGAAATTTTACCGACACTTACAATTATTTTATTAAAATTATGATAGTGCGGAAATAATTGTTCTATTTTGGTCCATCAATATATTATAATTGAAGACCAAGGTCAACGCGAGCGAAGATTGAGACTGGCTGGACCGGCCAGCTGCATAATGAGAAGTTGATCTGCTGAGAAGAAAGGGCCGGGTAGCGAGAGCAGGTAGTGAAAATATTTCTGGTATTTTCTAATATAACTAAACCATGCCATCTCTCAAGCAATTGTCATATCCTTATGCGTCCGCACATCTTTCACTTTTTCATGTATTTTTTTTTTAGGAAAGTATTTAATTTTAATTAACATTACGTTTGTTTTTTCCAGAAAAATACAGAAAAATATTTTAAAAAAATCTCAACGCAACTAGATTTTTTTTTCTCGAAGTTCCGAGATGCGAGTGGAAGTGACTTTACGATCGTTAATTACAATCAAGGATCAAGCTCTTTTATTTGGACGGATTTATAATATTAGCGAGAGCCACTCGCCCTGTCGCCCTCAGCCCACACGTTTTAGGCAAGGACACGGGCCTGCTGCTTAGCTGTTGGCCTGCGCACGTACGGCAGGATTTTGTCGAGTTGCCCAAGAGCTCACCTTTTTGACCCGCGCTATATACCTCGATCCTCAAGGCTAAATAAATAGCGTAGCGGTTACTTTTACACGCTATGTCCCTGTGTATTTGTGATTAAGTAAAAAATAGCCCAGATTCGATCGTTAAATTATTTTGCAAACCCAATAATACCCTTGTTTAGTTAGTATAATTATTTATTAATTGTCATATTGTAATATTCATAATTAATTTAGTTCGATTGTTTTTGCTTCTGATATGTATTTATATTTTTAACAATTTTTAACTTATAATGAAAAATAATCCACGAAAAAAGTAACAAAATTATATAAAGTGAAAATCCTCTTTCTAAATAATTAAATTTGATAAATGATGATAACAAATAATTTTAGGTCGTTATATAAATAACGGCAGCATCCTGGAGATTCGAATCATACGTACCATACCATGTGGCTAGTGTGCGGCCGGGCATCGCCGACGCCGGGCCGCGCTGCTGTCCACCGCTACCTGCCTGAGCCGTGGTTGATGCAGCGCGGTGTGTACCTCGGCGACTAACTCCCGCCGTCGCCTTAGCTGAAGAAAGCACTTCCCTGTTAATACCCGCCACTGCGTCCACACATCAAAATCACACACGATTAATCCTAATACACCTGCGTGAAGACGAACGTCTCTTTGCAAACTGATGCTAGACAGCTAAATGAGCAAAGAAAGAGATCGGTTGGGCGGTGCGTAGTGGAGGCTGCGAGATCCTTCAGTTCTCCCGCATCCCGCGCACCCACACCACACCTCCCGCCTCGTCGCACCACCCGCAAAGAAGAAAAAGATAATGTAGTCACTAACGCCATCTATGGGCAATTTTTTATACTTTTCCAAGGGCAAAAGCTGTCCAGATAGATCTATGATCTATATGTATGTATCATGGTCCAGATTTGTCCATGCAGACGTGCGTGTCTATATAAAAAAATGTTTAGTATTAAATTTTTATTATTTTTTTTTTTATTATTTTTAATTTTATATTATAAGTGATATATATCCTCCGTTGCACAAAAATAATGCTTTAAAAATAATTAAATCATATTTATCTATAAATTTATATAGATATTTAATATATAGACAGAAAATTGCGATTTCAATATTTCTTTTTAATTTTGATTTATTTTATTCTCTTCTCTCTTACGGGTCGATTTGTATGCCATATGCTTTTACTCACATACATATAATATACTATTGAAATATTATATAATATATAAGGTGTGCGCTCCAACTTTGGAGGGCGTGCTGCCGTGCTGCAGATATAGGACGACATAGGATATATCACAGATTTTGACTGATGTTGAGGATTGTAAAAAATACTATTATTATATATGCAGTGGCACACACGTGACACACGCGCGCACGCGGCACGGAAGATTTTGGTAGCATATTATTTCTATATATTTTCAAATTCAAAATTATATAAAAATTTAGGAGAAAAATATGTAACGAAGGCATATATTATATGCTGGGCCATGCATGCAATTTTAGATTTTTAAACACTTTAATGTTATATATAATATATATGTACTATGTACCAAAATCGCACGACGCGTCTTTAAAAAAAAAATATTATATGACGTTAAAATTATTTCACGTTATGACAATTTTGGCGTTCATATATAAATAATAAGAAAGTTTATATACTCTCTTATCAAAATTATTTATTTATCATATATAATCATGTAGAGTAATTGAATTCCGTAAATTATTTTTTTTCACTTTAATAATTATTAGTTAATAAATAAAAATAAAAAAGTTTATACTATATTTAAATTACGCGTTCAGTCTCAGTATATACAGTCTGACTTTGGAATTTTTTTCCGAAAAATTTATTATGGAAGATACATTAAAAAAAATTGGCTCGGAAGATTAGAACTATTTTTAGAAAATACTGACTACAATTTTATTTTTATCCATATATTAAGTTGGTTTTGGCTTCTCTTTAAAAATGCAATTTTATCAAACTCTTGTAGCTTCATATTGCAAAACTAGTTCCATTTGTTTAAAATTAATGATAAATTGATTTTTGGAAGTTTTAATTGGAGAATTTTTCTATTAGAAAAAAATCATATCAAGTTCTGAACCCCTTTAATGTGTTTAGACTTATATTAGCCTTTTAATATTCACCAATTATTGGGTAATTATATTGTTTACCATTTATTTTACATGTTATTAATTCCTCTGACGAATGTTATATTCAATTAGTCTGATTAGTCATCAGCTATATTATAAGATAAATATTTCAACAAAAGTCATGAAGAGTATAATACTTTATTTAAACTATAACAAGTCTATTTTATTATTACATTTTTCTTGTATTTTATATTTTATTATTATTTTAGAGTTTATTTTTTATAGTTACAATAACACTTTTATAACATAACTGTGATAAGAAATAATATATTCTGCATGTGCATTTTTATTTTAAACAAATCTTACAAATCTTGTAAGATCTTCTTGTAATCTTGTAATCAAGGTTGGGTCGGTAGATATAATTAATGAATTAATCATATATTATGGCTCACCAGGCTCACGTCATATGACCATGGCTGCTTGTTATCTCGTCACAGAGCTATAGTGATAACAAACCATCAATCGTTTTGTTTCTGCTGTGAGCAACAGACGTGTAAATCGTACAATTGAGTACTGGTGGCCAAGATGGTCCTGGTGAAGTTCAAAATACTTCTCGGTGGCTCTCAAGAAGTTTTCTACAGCGGACAACCACTCCGCGGAGAGGTCGCAGTTGAGTTTGACTCTCCCAAGACGATGACAGGTATTATATATCTCTGGAGTCTGGACACCCCGAAATTTACTTCAGCTTTGTTTGTAACAAAGCAGCTAGTATATATATACTCTATAGATCGGGTCCACCAAGAGCCGAAAAGTTAAAGTCAAATGTCACTTCATTGTGACCAGTAATCGAATCTATAATACAGGGTGTCCACAGAAATTCGCACGAATTGACAGGCAAATTAAAGTATGAAGCAGGATTGTAACATGAACATGTTATACACCAAATTAAAGCTCAACAATCAACATTTTCAAAATTGTAAGCAAAAAAGCATTGTGTGGGCTTGTCTTCTTTTGAAACGAAAGAGGAACAAAAATGGCCGTTTCTGAGCTCCAAACTCCGCAGAATCAGCTGTCATCTCCTTATTTAATTATTTGCTTGAATAAAAATTTACCCACACAATTTACCACAAGGTTTCTCCCCATGATCATCGTTGGTACCCCGGCACACGTCCGGAAGGGCCTTTAGTTCTCATCACCACAACAATCAGATTAGTCACGCCGGTAATTCTGGCAACTTGTGGTGAGAACTCTCTGGAGGCCCGTCCGGGCGTGTGCCGGGTTTACCAACGGTACGGTGCTCATGCGGAGAAGCCTTGTGGTAAACTGTGTGGGTAAATTTTTTTCAAGCGAATAATTAATTAGGGACAGCTAATTCCCTAATTAGCTTTGAGATGACAGCTGATTCTGGGGCTCAGAAACGGCCATTTTTGTTCCTTTTTCGTCTCAAAACAAGACAAGCCCACACAATGCTTTTTTGCTTACAATTTTGAAAATGTTGATTGTTGAGCTTTAATTTGAAGTATAACATGTTCATGTTACAATCCTGCTTCATACTTTAATTTGCCTGTCAATGCGTGCGAATTTCTGTGGACACCCTGTACAACAGTTTTATTCAGTTGAAGCAAATATATATATATATATATATATATATATATATATATATATATATATATATATATATATATATATATAGATCAATTTATATTCTCCTATAAATCTTCTCTCTCTCTCTCTCTCTCTCTCTCTCTCTCTCTCTCTCTCTCTCTCTCTCTCTCTCTCTCTCTCTCTCTCTCTCTCTCTCTCTCTCTCTCTCTCTCTCTCTCTCTCTCTCTCTCTGTTCCCCAGATCTTACTTTATATATCCTTGGGAAAGCCAAAGTAAAGTGGGAAGCAAATGAAGACTCCTATCACAAAAGCAAGGAGATCTACTTCAATTACACCAAATCTCTTCATCATGGAGGTGAGTGATTTTCTGTATACTATATATATGTGGCATGTGTTAAGCATGAACACATGGCCCCCGCTTGATATTTATTGAAGCTGCAGATTTCCTATGGAGGAAATAAAATCACCTCCAAGGTCTAAAATAACATATACCTGTCCGGAAATGTACGTATGTCCATTTATATACTAATGATCGGCACGTCCCTTAGAGATGACACTGTCCACCGGTGAGCACAGATTTCCCTTCATCTTTGAGCTGCCCGCCAACATCCCTTCGTCCTTCAAGGACAAGTACGGCCGCGTGCGCTACACAGTGCGCTGCGAGTTGAAGCGGCCACGGAGGCTGCATCAGACCAAACAACGGGACTTCAGCGTCGTCTCCACCGTCGACCTTAACGCTCAGCCACTGCTGGCGGAGAGTGAACTAAGTGTCTTGTTGAAATATAACGCGTACTCTACAATTTCAATCGATCTCGCTAATCACCCCCTCTTTTACACTTTAAACTTCTCCTCTATACCTTATTTGCAAATATATACATATATACATACATACATTATTCATCATGCATACATAATATATACATATTAAGTATATTAACCCTCATAAATTCAGAAAATCAGACAAATACCAGCTGTTAAAAAATAAATACTTTAGAAAAATAATATTATACCATATTATATATCCCTTGCGGGGAAAGTCAGCAGCATAATGGGGAATTCTCCTGCATTTATTATTATTTTTTTTTTCAGATGCTCTATGCCTTGAAATTATATAAATGTCCCAAAACAAAAAAGTTTCAATTTTCAAAATTACACACAAGGGAATTTTTTAAAAATCTTCCTTCTTTTGAATTAAGCGCCAAAACGTGACGTAGAAACTGCCTAGCAGGCGAAATTTTCCTGCAATAAATTTATATTTTCGATTATCACTCTTAAAGTAAACTGATATTAGAGAAAAACTATTGATCCTAGGGTAGGAAAACCCGCTGAATTCGATCGTGTTACTAAAATTTATAGCCAATCGCTCCTTGACGCTTAAACTATGATATCAGGCAGTTGTTGTGTGTTAACTAGGGAGTTTCTATGTCACAATTTTCAGGTTTGCGCGCAGGTTGCATACTTTGCCCCTTTTCTAATAATCCCTTCAGAGTCCCCAAATTTGAGTTAAAAAAGTTGAAACTTAAGTCAAACTTATTGATAATATGTACCCTATTATAATATAGTAGTTAAATTAAAATTTGAGCTGTAAAAGAATTCCCCATTACCTCGATCGTCGATATTCAAGGCAATTTTTCTCCGCTTTTCAGCAAAAAATAAATAAGCAAACAAACAAAGAAATATATATGTTACAGCTTCCAAATCCAAAAATTCACACTTGTTGATTTGTGGGTACGCCATATAGAAGTTTACTTCTGTTGCAGCTCCCCGTGAGCAAAAGCGGCACCAAGTTCCTCTTGTGCCAGTTTTGCAGGAGCGGTCCCCTCTCCATGACTCTGTCTCTGCCCGCTAGTGGTACTGTGTCCGGGCAGGCGCTGCTGGCGTCGTGCGAGGTGGAGAACCTGACCCGAGACAGTTTTCTCGTCACCCTCAAAATCGTTAAGGTGAGAGGAGGGAACGGGGGTAGAGGGTTGTTTTAGTTAAATGGGTAAAATTTATGAATAAGGGTATAAGATTTCCATGTACTTTATTTCACCCACAATAACGCTTAACGGGTCGGCTCCGTTCTGACACTGTACCTTTCAGTTTTTAGTATACAAGTCCAAGAAGAATTCCCTCAAGAAGTCCAATTTAGTGTTGCATAAGACACTGGGCACGGTGAATTCGGGCTGTACGGGCAGCTGGGCCAACGAAGCGATGGTGGTGCCCGCTTTGCCTCCCTCCAACCTCAACTTCTGCTCCATCATCGACGTGAACTACCAACTCAAGGTATCATGGCCTAACTACGTGAACTTTAATTAAAGTCTGCGGGTCCAAACTACACCCTTGCTACACTTATGCATACAGACTGCAGAAATAAAATCTTGGACTCAATACATAATGTTTAGCTTACCTCGATCGTTTTAAGACCCGGCCAGGGGGATCTTCAAATAACACCACTTAATCTAAACTTAGCCAAAGACTGTCTTAGCGCAACAATGGATATAAAAGGCTCTCTAATTATAATAACACCCCTTATTTTCTATTTGCTAATGTAGTCACCCCTATGTACAAGGAGAATTGTTCTATTATTAACGCCATGTTCCCATGCAGTTATATTCTAACCAAAAAATTAAAGAGAAAATTCCTCCATGAGGTCATAAGGCAGTAAATATATTTTCTTGATGCTCAGTTGGTGTAGAACAAGTTGCCTAGCCTCACGGCGAAATGATCAGGCAAGCAGTCCTCTTACCCGCATGCCACGTGTGCAGTTGACCGCTCATCCATACGGTCTGCACAACAAGCTGGAGGTGTCTCTACCCGTGACGGTGGGCACCATTCCCTTCCACCAGCACTTCCAGAGTTTCCGGCCCAGTGACGAAGTGGACCCGCCCCCCTCGGGCTGGAACCTGGCCACGCCCCCTCCCGGCACCGACCAGCCGCCGGACTACAACGATCTGCGTGAGTGACTGCACTGACCATTAAATTTTAATTATATTAAAAAAAAAATTGCTTTTATTTTTATTAGATTTAAATTCAATGAAATCGCACCATCCATGCATGCAAAGATGAAACAAGAATTAAAGAACGTACTGCAGGTTTTCATATAAGAATTTTATATGTTTGTTTTATTTATGCTCTTCTTTCTAATAAATTAAAAAAAAAATCAAAGTTGATTAGTATTATATTTTTCTTATATAGATTTAAAAATTTCTTAATATGATAAAGTGGATGAGCGATTTTTTCAAAGCGATTTGATGTGAGTAATTAAAGTACGTAATTACTCTGAAATGACTGAAAGGCATCTGAATTGCTGACATTCGTCATATTCGTACCTTGCATGTTGTGGTTGCAGCGCCCCCCAGCTACCAGGAGTGTGTGCAGGATGAGCCTTCCCAGGACGGCGAGGAAGGACCGACCTTCCTGCCCAAGTACCCCGTCTACACAACGTCCTTCGGAGACCACTGATGACAATCGAACAATTTTTTTTTGAAGCCGATCAAGTTCATTGCCTCCAATATATAGATAATATATCTTCATGTCTTTTAAAGAAGAAACTAGCAAAACTATAGAAATACTGAAATAGAGAATTCCATGCAAAATGTCTGTACAGATATATATATATATATATATATATATATATATATATATATATATATATATATATATATATATATATATATATATATATATATATATATAATTTTGGTTTGTCATTTGATTTTTAGAAGTTAGCCAGGCCTAATAATAAATGCGCATATATTAATAAATGCTATAGCTCGATCTCGCAACTCACACTAGCACGCGCGTGACTTTATATAGTAAGAACAGGCCCCTGAGAAGGAAGGGGGGAGGGCTGAAGTGCAGGCCTAGTGTGGCTCCACCAGTTTCACTTGTTCCCGTAACGACGGCTCCACCCATGGCATACATATCGCTTCTACTACCTTCATACTCCCGAAACTCATGGTAGGCTCTCTTAACTCTGCAGTTTGATTGATTGCTCAGCTCTTCTCAACCTTCTCGATGGCTTGACCTTAAGCATTATATGCCATTATTATTATTATTATTATTATTATTATTATTATTTTTTTTAGAAAGTTTTTTATGTAACTTTTATTATACGGTTCAAATTTATTGTAATTTCTCGAAGCATTAAAAATTATAGCACTAAATAAGCCCTAGCTTATTTTCTACTAATATTTGGAATTGCTACTGCAAAGATGCGAGTCTTCAAATAATTCAAGCTAGCTAGCTTGCCCCTAGCGTTATAGGCAACTCTTTGTTCCGTTATGTAGAGTAAATTGCATACTTGTCAGGGGCTCAGTTGTTTTTTTTTTTTTTTTTTTTTTTTTTTTTTCACTGGCTAAAATAATAAAAGCCTTTTTGGACTGAATTAAAGTATTAATCAAGCATAATTTTTAAATTTTGAAAATGATGTATATCATATTATTTGTTTAAAACAATTTCTATAATTATCGTTATACTTTTTTTTTACCTGATTTGGTTAAAAAATCTTGTACTTGATAAATTACCAAAATTTGTATATTGTAATAATTATGTGTTTGTTTTATTAGTAAAAGCCTATTGAATCTGATTTATAAAGCTTATTAGTCAGAGGGGAATAAACTCACAAAATATGGGCATTTAGTGAGAAAATTGGGGGGGGGGGGGCTAAAATTTTTAGGGGTCCCCCTACAAATATTCCAAATAGAAAATTCCAAGAGAAAATCACTTTCAGTTGACCTCCAGTGATACATCTCAACTTAAACCCTTTTCGGCCATGGTTTTTATTTTTATGAAGCAAAATTTATCACTCCGATAAAATGTGTGATAACTAAACATCATCATAATTAATTTAGTTTGATTTATTTTTTAGAAAAAAAATCAGACAGAATTGATCAATTGTAGCAGCTCTAAGAGACTGACTCATTTTTAATTTTGGACCTGATGACCCTTTAATTTTAACTCTCTCATTCTCATATAATATACTCTGTATATATATATAATGATTATGCTGGATGGAAAATTGGGTTATAATTAAATCCTAACCCTCGATAAAGACGATTTATTTATTTGATAGAGGAGTTTGGAGATACACTCGTCGTCTTGGAGAAATTCCCACTTGCATCCATGTTTTTAGCTGTCTACATTCAGTTCCACGATTGCGATTCACTTTTGGTGTTAAAATGTTAATATACATAAAGCCCTGTCTAGATTTGTCCATGCAGACTTAATTAAGGATCAGGCTCCGGGACAGGCTCGAAATTCAGGGGAGTATAGCCGAGGAAAGGGAAGGGGGGGGGGGGGGTCGTACGAGTCTATATAAAAAATTGTTAAATGTAAAATTTTATTTTATTTTTAATTTTATATTACAAACGATATAATATATTCTGTGCACAAGAAAAAAATGCATTAAAAATAAATCATATTTTAGATAGAAAATTCTTTTCAATTTCTTTAATTTTTATTTTATTCTCTTCTGTTACAAGTCTATTCATATGCCGAATGCTTTTACTCAATAATCATCGTATTAAAAAATTAAGGTGTGCGCTCCAACTTTGGAGGGCTGTAGGACGCTGTACGATAAGATTTTGCCTATTGAGGATTGAAAAAAATACTAGCACACACGCACGGGTGATTTTGGTAGCATTATTAATTTCTATATATTTTCAAATTCAATATTCCAAAAAGTTAATTATTATGATGTTAAAATTATTCACGTTATGACAGTTTTGGCTATAATAAGAACGTTTATAATTTAACAAAGTTATTTTATTAATCATGCAGGGTAAATTAATTATTTTAACTTTAATTATTTGTTAATATACAACTAGGGGTGGGGTGTAAACTCGCCTACGCTCGTTTGGTTTCAAGTCTTTTAATTAATTTTGTCAATCATATGTTGCCATCTATATAAGTATTCAGTACGTGATATCATAACGGTATTTTAATGCAAAATGGACAACCTACATGAAAATTTTTTATTACAGAAATGATGTGAAGGTACCAAATTATGCTACTCTGATTTTTTCCAGATTTTTTTGAAACCCAGAACTATTTTTAAATAATTATTAAATGTGCTGCCACGCCCTCTGGCGGCGTCAACAGGCGTCTCTGTCCTATCCTTTTTATTAACGATTCAGGGGTGCCAACTTAAATTACAGAACTTTCAATAATTATTTAGAAATAGTTGCAGGACTCATAAAAATCTAAAAAAATTCAGAGTAATTCAGAGTAGAGGTGGAGCGTGGCGTTATGCATTGACCGGTTCTCGTTAGATCACTGAAGTCAGGCTACGTCAAGCGTGGTTAATACTTGGATGGGTGACCATTTCAAGTATAAAAATACGCCGCTCCCTCCCTGGGATAAATTCGTCTTGCTTTCCACCCAGTGCAGTGATGCACTTCCAAATCTCTCAGCCCTATGTTGACAGACATTATAGTTTTAAATTAGCGAAGATGAACAGGCTCAGATAACGACTCAGACACAGTTGTTAGGCCCCTACTATTTTATTATTATTATTTATTTTATTTTATTTTATTTAATAATTTTTTTAAGGAGTTTGGGGAGATTCGAGTTAATTATTTTCTTAGCGTCCGGTCGTGTTCGAGCGAGCAAGGCAATGGGCTTACTCCGGACACTGCCCATCTTCAACACAAAGAGGTGGCCAGTTGTAATTAAACCTCGTAATGCTATGATGTACCGAACGCAAATTGCCCCTGAAAGTAGGCAACCACAACCTACATGCCCCTGAAAGTATGCAACCTGCATTAAAAACACCTTAATTTGATAACCCCCCTAGACCTAATTGGGAGATGATCCGAGCATTATTTACGAAAATATTCATTTTTATATAAAGTTATTATAAGTTACCCCTAAAGGTAGGCAACCTTCACTTACATGCCCTTGAAAGTATGCAACCCAACCAAACTTCCCCTGAAAGTATGCAACCACAACCTACATGCCCCTGAAAGTATGCAACCCGCATTACTTGCACCTTAATTTTATAACCCCCCCTAGACCTAATTGGGAGTAAATCCGAGCATTATTTACGAAAATAATCAATTTTATATAAAGTTATAATAATTAAGTCACACCTGAAAGTAGTTTGCTTGGAACGTGCTACCGTGGCATCTCCATCTATGGGAAGAAGATCGAACTTCTGAATGTCTACAATATCTGTGATCACGTGATTCCATTTGCGGGCGGCCACCATCTTGAAACGATCTTACGCACATATGCGCGCACTTGCGCGGATATTCGCATGCGCATTTTCGCGGACCAATCTTCGCGCGAATTTCACATCACTGCACTGAGCAGTCAGATCCCCTTTTGCAATGCTGCCTCTAAACAGAAGCAGCCAATGGGATGGCAGCAGTCACACAAATAAAGGTAATAAATTATAATAATTTCAAAGCATTGACGATATGCAAAAGCTTCAGCCAATCCCAGTTAGCAGAACTCTTTCTACCAATGGTAGACTTGCCTTTTTCCACTAACATTCAAACTTAAACGACAAAGAAGCTGTTGAAGTTGGTAACCATAAACTTTCCAATGGCAGGAAACACTGTATGTATAAAAAATGGAAAAAGTAGCACTAGTACGTTGTGCGTTACATGTCTACGTATCAGAAAACACAAATCGAAAGCAACGAAAATATGAACTCAGGGAGGAGATCCCCTAGCCGTGGAGTCACGCGGCACAAGGTCACCCCGTGTCCACGATGTCCACATTTGTGATTCAAAGTGCATGATAGAGGGCCATAACACATCAAAGTGACACGTAATACGTCGCAATAGCATGACGTCCTCACTACACGGCCACGACAACACACCACGCACCAACACTCGAACACACGGTGATTCGGAACACAGACCACACGACACCGAAGAGCCGAAATTTCCAAACGTAACCTCACGGGCGGCGTGCGCTGCCGAAAGGGTGTCCGGTGTCCGGAACCGAACACGACTCGGCAGCAACAAAAGTTCACCGGGCAAAGACCTCCACCGGCCAAGGCCAGCGCAGGGCACCGGAAGAGCTCGGAGGCCGAAAAACCCCAAAAATGTAGATAAAAAAATTCACCCCCAGTCCCCCCCCGGACGTGGATTTTTTATTATTTTCCCGGTTACGGCGGCCACCCCCGGGAACTCCCAGGAAAAGTTTCGTCGAATTCCGACGAACCCAGACGCTCGCCCAAAGGAAGTGCGTCCCAGCATAGGAAAACGCTGGTTAATTTTGGGGTCCCGAAAGTGATGTTTAATAATAAGGACTAGGGGTGCGGGTGGTCGCCGGCCTTTTTTTTTTTTTTTTTTTTTATGTTCTTTTTGAGAAGGAGAGTCGCGACGACGTGGTGGTGGCCAAAAATTGCACGTGTCATGAAAATGGATTTGCGCGCCATCTGTGAACTTAGTGTAGAAGTATTTCGACGGCGATCGCCACTATATCTGGTGATTCTCCGAGCCGTGCTGCCACCTGGTGGCCTTTTCTCGTACCGCCCCGGAACCTTCCAGAATGTATGATAAATAGTGCACCCTTGTGTCGGACCGGCACGAGACTCCCCCAGGAAGTCTCTATCGAGAGTCCCGCTTCCGCCTCTCGGATGAGGCGAGTGAGACGTAGACCTAGCGACGACGTGGCATTACGCCCTGTCATGGCTGTCAACGTCGTGTAGATCCGTCCGTATGTGGGCGCGTCTGAATGCCACGACCTAACTTTTTTCCCGTCGACCGCACGGTCAGCTCGGGAACCGGAGCGTTTCAATCGAGTAAGTACGAAAAGTATTAAAATCGCGATGGAAAGGTGTCGCGACGTCATTCTCGCGAACACGCCCCTCGAACGGAGGCAGGATTTCAAATCGCGAAATGGCACCCGAAGTTGCTCAAAGAGAGGTGGGCCCGACTTTGACATCCCCGTTGACGGAAAGCAGGCCCGCTTTCGAAAAAAGCTCTCTGTTCATTTGTGGTCCGCTCGATCGGACGTGCCAATCAACCGATGTCGGACCTAACCTACTCTCGTGCCCGGATGAGTTAACAAACGTCGGGGGCGACCCCGATGATAAAGTTTCCGCGGTTCCCCCGCCCCGAGCGACCCCCCGACGGGACGCGCGTTCGCGGCGAGAGGCGCGAGAGACGCGACGGATCGGTCGCTTCGTCTCGAGGCGCGTCGGCGGGCCGCCGGTCGCGTGCCACGAGAACCGCGAGGTCCGACAGACGCCGCACCGTCCCGCGGGGTCGGGGTCGGTCTCGCCCCCGCCCCGTCGGAGGAGGGACGAAAGTGGAAAAAGGGCTTCATGAACCTCCGAGGGGACCGGTCCGCCCCTCCCGCGGCGCCGAGGACGGACGCCGGGGAGGGCCCCCGGAGGCCCGCAACTTCCCCGAAATCTCGTCCCCGGCTCGAGATTTCCGCCCTCTCTCGCCCTCCGGCGCCCCTCCCGGACGGAAACTCGATTTTAGGGAGGCGGTTCCGGAAACCTCGGGAGGCCCCCCACCCCGCGCCCCCGTCTCCCGGGTCGATTCCGGACGGGAACACCTCTGCCACGCGAAAAGAAAATCTCGCGGGCGTTTCTTACGAGGATCCCTACGCGCGAAAAGTGCCGCTTAACTAAGGGTTACTAGGGGTGCGGGGTGGTCGCCGGCCTTTTTTTTTTTCTTTTTTTTCTTTTCTTTTTGAGAAGGAGAGTCGCGATGACACAGTGGTGGCCAAAATTTGCACGTGTCATATAGATGGATTTGCGCGCCATCTGTGAACTTAGTGTAGAAGTATTTCAACGGCGATCGCCACTATATCTGGTGATTTTCCGAGCCGTGCTGCCACCTGGCGGCCTTTTCTCGTACGCCACGGAACCTGCCAGAATGTATAATAAATAGTGCACCCCTTGTGTCGGACCGGCACGAGACTCCCCCAGGAAGTCTCTATCGAGAGTCCCGTTTCCGCCTCTCGGATAAAGCGAGTGAGACGTAGACCTAGTGACGACGCGGCATTACGCCCTGTCATGGCTGTCAACGTCGTGTAGATCCGTCCGTATGTGGGCGCGTCTGAATGCCACGACCTAACTTTTTTCCCGTCGACCGCCCGGTCGGCTCAGGAAACGGAGCGTTTCAATCGAGTAAGTACGAAAAGTATGCAAATCGCGATGGGAAGGTGTCGCGACGTCATTCTCGCGAACACGCCCCTCGAACGGAGGCAGGATTTCAAATCGCGAAATGGCACCCGAAGTTGCTCAAAGAGAGGTGGGCCCGACTTTGACGTCCCCGTTGACAAAAAGCAGGCCCGTTTTCGAAAAAAGCTCTCTGCTCATTTGTGGTCCGCTCGATCGGCCGTGTCAATCGACCGATGTCGGACCTAACCTACTCTCGTGCCCGGATGAGTTAACAAACGTCGGGGGCGACCCCGATGATAAAGTTTCCGCGGTTCCCCCGCCCCGAGCGACCCCCCGACGGGACGCGCGTTCGCGGCGAGACGCGCGAGAGACGCGACGGATCGGTCGCTTCGTCTCGAGGCGCGTCGGCGGGCCGCCGGTCGCGTGCCACGAGAACCGCGAGGTCCGACAGACGCCGCACCGTCCCGCGGGGTCGGGGGCGGTCTCGCCCCCGCCCCGTCGGAGGAGGGGCGAAAGTGGAAAAAGGGCTTCATGAACCTCCGAGAGGACCGGTCCGCCCCTCCCGCGGCGCCGAGGACGGACGCCGGGGAGGGCCCCCGGAGGCCCGCAACTTCCCCGAAATCTCGTCCCCGGCTCGAGATTTCCGCCCTCTCTCGCCCTCCGGCGCCCCTCCCGAACGGAAACTCGATTTTAGGGAGGCGGTTCCGGAAACCTCGGGAGGCCCCCCACCCCGCGCCCCCGTCTCCCGGGTCGATTCCGGACGGGAACACCTCTGCCACGCGAAAAGAAAATCTCGCGGGCGTTTCTTACGAGGATCCCTACGCGCGAAAAGTGCCGCTTAACTAAGGGTTACTAGGGGTGCGGGTGGTCGCCGGCCTTTTTTTTTTTTGTTTTTTTTTTTTATTATTTTCTTTTTGAGAAGGAGAGTCGCGACGACGTGGTGGTGACCAAAAATTGCACGTGTCATAAAAATGGATTTGCGCGCCATCTGTGAACTTAGTGTAGAAGTATTTCGACGGCGATCGCCACTATATCTGGTGATTCTCCGAGCCGTGCTGCCACCTGGTGGCCTTTTCTCGTACCGCCCCGGAACCTTCCAGAATGTATGATAAATAGTGCACCCTTGTGTCGGACCGGCACGAGACTCCCCCAGGAAGTCTCTATCGAGAGTCCCGCTTCCGCCTCTCGGATGAAGCGAGTGAGACGTAGACCTAGCGACGACGCGGCATTACGCCCTGTCATGGCTGTCAACGTCATGTAGATCCGTCCGTATGTGAGCGCGTCTGAATGCCACGACCTAACTTTTTTCCCGTCGACCGCACGGTCAGCTCGGGAAACGGAGCGTTTCAATCGAGTAAGTACGAAAAGTATGCAAATCGCGATGGAAAGGTGTCGCGACGTCATTCTCGCGAACACGCCCCTCGAACGGAGGCAGGATTTCAAATCGCGAAATGGCACCCGACGTTGCTCAAAGAGAGGTGGGCCCGACTTTGACGTCCCCGTTGACGGAAAGCAGGCCCGTTTTCGAAAAAAGCTCTCTGCTCATTTGTGGTCCGCTCGATCGGCCGTGTCAATCGACCGACGTCGGACCTAACCTACTCTCGTGCCCAGACGAGTTAGCAAACGTCGGGGGCGACCCCGATGATAAAGTTTCCGCGGTTCCCCCGCCCCGAGCGACCCCCCGACGGGACGCGCGTTCGCGGCGAGACGCGCGAGAGACGCGACGGATCGGTCGCTTCGTCTCGAGGCGCGTCGGCGGGCCGCCGGTCGCGTGCCACGAGAACCGCGAGGTCCGACAGACGCCGCACCGTCCCGCGGGGTCGAGGGCGGTCTCGCCCCCGCCCCGTCGGAGGAGGGACGAAAGTGGGAAAAGGGCTTCATGAACCTCCGAGAGGACCGGTCCGCCCCTCCCGCGGCGCCGAGGACGGACGCCGGGGAGGGCCCCCGGAGGCCCGCAACTTCCCCGAAATCTCGTCCCCGGCTCGAGATTTCCGCCCTCTCTCGCCCTCCGGCGCCCCTCCCGAACGGAAACTCGATTTTAGGGAGGCGGTTCCGGAAACCTCGGGAGGCCCCCCACCCCGCGCCCCCGTCTCCCGGGTCGAATCCGGACGGGAACACCTCTGCCACGCGAAAAGAAAATCTCGCGGGCGTTTCTTACGAGGATCCCTACGCGCGAAAAGTGCCGCTTAACTAAGGGTTACTAGGGGTGCGGGTGGTCGCCGGCCTTTTTTTTTTGTTTTTTTTTTTTATTTTCTTTTTGAGAAGGAGAGTCGCGACGACGCGGTGGTGACCAAAAATTGCACGTGTCATAAAAATGGATTTGCGCGCCATCTGTGAACTTAGTGTAGAAGTATTTCGACGGCGATCGCCACTATATCTGGTGATTCTCCGAGCCGTGCTGCCACCTGGTGGCCTTTTCTCGTACCGCCCCGGAACCTTCCAGAATGTATGATAAATAGTGCACCCTTGTGTCGGACCGGCACGAGACTCCCCCAGGAAGTCTCTATCGAGAGTCCCGCTTCCGCCTCTCGGATGAAGCGAGTGAGACGTAGACCTAGCGACGACGCGGCATTACGCCCTGTCATGGCTGTCAACGTCATGTAGATCCGTCCGTATGTGAGCGCGTCTGAATGCCACGACCTAACTTTTTTCCCGTCGACCGCACGGTCAGCTCGGGAAACGGAGCGTTTCAATCGAGTAAGTACGAAAAGTATGCAAATCGCGATGGAAAGGTGTCGCGACGTCATTCTCGCGAACACGCCCCTCGAACGGAGGCAGGATTTCAAATCGCGAAATGGCACCCGACGTTGCTCAAAGAGAGGTGGGCCCGACTTTGACGTCCCCGTTGACGGAAAGCAGGCCCGCTTTCGAAAAAAGCTCTCTGTTCATTTGTGGTCCGCTCGATCGGCCGTGTCAATCGACCGATGTCGGACCTAACCTACTCTCGTGCCCGGACGAGTTAGCAAACGTCGGGGGCGACCCCGACGATAAAGTTTCCGCGGTTCCCCCGCCCCGAGCGACCCCCCGACGGGACGCGCGTTCGCGGCGAGACGCGCGAGAGACGCGACGGATCGGTCGCTTCGTCTCGAGGCGCGTCGGCGGGCCGCCGGTCGCGTGCCACGAGAACCGCGAGGTCCGACAGACGCCGCACCGTCCCGCGGGGTCGAGGGCGGTCTCGCCCCCGCCCCGTCGGAGGAGGGACGAAAGTGGAAAAAGGGCTTCATGAACCTCCGAGAGGACCGGTCCGCCCCTCCCGCGGCGCCGAGGACGGACGCCGGGGAGGGCCCCCGGAGGCCCGCAACTTCCCCGAAATCTCGTCCCCGGCTCGAGATTTCCGCCCTCCCTCGCCCTCCGGCGCCCCTCCCGAACGGAAACTCGATTTTAGGGAGGCGGTTCCGGAAACCTCGGGAGGCCCCCCACCCCGCGCCCCCGTCTCCCGGGTCGATTCCGGACGGGAACACCTCTGCCACGCGAAAAGAAAATCTCGCGGGCGTTTCTTACGAGGATCCCTACGCGCGAAAAGTGCCGCTTAACTAAGGGTTACTAGGGGTGCGGGTGGTCGCCGGTCCTTTTTTTTTTTTTTTTTCCTCTTCTTTTTGAGAAGGAGAGTCGCGACGACGCGGTGGTGGCCAAAAATTGCACGTGTCATGAAAATGGATTTGCGCACCATCTGTGAACTTAGTGTAGAAGTATTTCGACGGCGATCGCCACTATATCTGGTGATTCTCCGAGCCGTGCTGCCACCTGGTGGCCTTTTCTCGTACCGCCCCGGAACCTTCCAGAATGTATGATAAATAGTGCACCCTTGTGTCGGACCGGCACGAGACTCCCCCAGGAAGTCTCTATCGAGAGTCCCGCTTCCGCCTCTCGGATGAGGCGAGTGAGACGTAGACCTAGCGACGACGCGGCATTACGCCCTGTCATGGCTGTCAACGTCGTGTAGATCCGTCCGTATGTGGGCGCGTCTGAATGCCACGACCTAACTTTTTTCCCGTCGACCGCACGGTCAGCTCGGGAAACGGAGCGTTTCAATCGAGTAAGTACGAAAAGTATTAAAATCGGGATGGAAAGGTGTCGCGACGTCATTCTCGCGAACACGCCCCTCGAACGGAGGCAGGATTTCAAATCGCGAAATGGCACCCGAAGTTGCTCAAAGAGAGGTGGGCCCGACTTTGACGTCCCCGTTGACGGAAAGCAGGCCCGCTTTCGAAAAAAGCTCTCTGTTCATTTGTGGCCCGCTCGATCGGCCGTGTCAATCGACCGATGTCGGACCTAACCTACTCTCGTGCCCGGATGAGTTAGCAAACGTCGGGGGCGACCCCGATGATAAAGTTTCCGCGGTTCCCCCGCCCCGAGCGACCCCCCGACGGGACGCGCGTTCGCGGCGAGAGGCGCGAGAGACGCGACGGATCGGTCGCTTCGTCTCGAGGCGCGTCGGCGGGCCGCCGGTCGCGTGCCACGAGAACCGCGAGGTCCGATAGACGCCGCACCGTCCCGCGGGGTCGGGGGCGGTCTCGCCCCCGCCCCGTCGGAGGAGGGGCGAAAGTGGAAAAAGGGCTTCATGAACCTCCGAGAGGACCGGTCCGCCCCTCCCGCGGCGCCGAGGACGGACGCCGGGGAGGGCCCCCGGAGGCCCGCAACTTCCCCGAAATCTCGTCCCCGGCTCGAGATTTTCGCCCTCTCTCGCCCTCCGGCGCCCCTCCCGAACGGAAACTCGATTTTAGGGAGGCGGTTCCGGAAACCTCGGGAGGCCCCCCACCCCGCGCCCCCGTCTCCCGGGTCGATTCCGGACGGGAACACCTCTGCCACGCGAAAAGAAAATCTCGCGGGCGTTTCTTACGAGGATCCCTACGCGCGAAAAGTGCCGCTTAACTAAGGGTTATTATAAAAAAATAAAAAATAAAAAAGTTACATATATTTAAATGACGCGTTCAGTCTCAGTCTGACTTTGTAATTTTTTTACTTATATATGGAAGATACATTTAAAAAAAATGACTCGGAAGAGCATTTTAGAACAATATGTTTTTAGAAAACACGAACTTCAATTTTTTGTTATCCATTTATTAAGTTTGTTTTTTAGCTTCACTTAAAAAAATGCATTTTTTTCAAGCTCCTATTGTTTCAAAATTGCAAGTGGCGCAGTGCATTGGCCGTTTCTCGTTAGATGACCGAAGTCAGGCTACGTCGAGCGTGGTTAGTACTTGGATGGGTGACCATTTCAAGTAAAAATTACGTTGCTCCCTCCCTGGGATAAATTCGTCTCGCTTTCCACCCAGTGCAATGATACATTTGTGTGTGGTACCGTGGTACCCCAGGCTTTGGACATCGCTTTAACCTATTGTGAAAAAGTAGAAGTGTCCGTCCTGACTGAGGTTTTCCACGGTTCCCTCAGTCTCACCTCAGCGAATGCTGAGACGCGTAACAGGCCGTAGCCATCATCCGTTTCCTACCTTATCCCTACCCATTACCTTGCCGCGAGCTGTAAGCTCTTAGGGGTGTATCCTTGTAAAATAATAATAATAATAATAGTTTCATTTGTTTAATATTAACGATAAATTGATTTTAGAAGTCTTGCAGGGTTTTTCTAATAATTAGAAAAAAATTATATCAAGTTCTGGACCTCTTTAATGTGTTTAGGCTTATATTATAAATAGCCTTTTAATATTCACCAATTGGGTAATTGGGCGCGCAGATTGAAAGATATCACTCTTATACCAAGATTCATCCTTAAAAAAGAAAAAAAAAAAAAAAAAAAAAAAAAAAAAAAAAAGCAAACATGCATCAGCATGCCATACAGTAAAATTAGCGTAATTAAGGAATTGCATTCTGAAATATTATAAAAAATCATGAAATTGGTAAAAGTTTAATAATAAAATTTTATTTTATATTTTTATTGTTTAATTGCTTTTAGTTCCTCTCTGACGTATGTAGTCAATCTATATTATCAGATAATTATTTCAACAACAGTCATGAAGAGTATAATACTTCCTGCATGGGCCCAAATTATTTTGTCTTCTTTTGTAATCAAGGTTTGGTCGGTTATAGATATAATTAATTATATATGACTCACGTCATATGAACCGTGCCTGTTTGCTAATATATCTCGTCACAGAGCTATAATATAGCGATAACGAACTATCCTCAATTATCAATCGTTTTGTTTCTGCTGTGAGAAACAGACGTACAAATCGTACAATTGAGTACTGGTGGCCAAGATGGTCCTGGTGAAGTTCAAAATACTTCTCGGTGGCTCTCAAGAAGTTTTCTACAGCGGACAACCACTCCGCGGAGAGGTCGCAGTTGAGTTTGACTCTCCCAAGACGATGACAGGTATTATATATCTCTGGAGTCTGGACACCCCGAAATTTACTTCAGCTTTGTTTGTAACAAAGCAGCTAGTATATACTATATAGATCGGGTCCACCAAGAGCCGGGAAGTTGAAGTCAAATGTCACTTCATTGTGACTAGTTAGTACTCGAATCTATAGGCCTCAGAGTACACCGAGCAGAGTTTACGAACAAAAATCGTGACGTCATCTGCACTGCACTCCCTACACTGTCCCTACACCACCATCTGCGCTGATGTAAGAAAACGGTGTAAAAGTGTACACCGAGCAGGGTTTACGAACAGGCCTTATAATAAAACAGTGTTATTCAGTTGAAGCAGCAAAAAATAAATAAATAAATAAAAAAAAATAATAAAAAAAAAGAACAAAACAAAATATTATATTAATATCTCTCTTTCTCTGTTCCCCAGGCCTTACTTTATATTTTCTTGGGAAAGCCAAAGTAAAGTGGGAAAAAAATAATGTGTCCTCTGACGAAAGCAAAACCTATCACAAAAACAAAGAGATCTACTTCAATTACACTAACATCCTTCATCATGGAGGTGAGTGATTTTCTGTAAATATAAATATAGCTTTATGTATGTTCAGCTTGAACATGGTCCCCGCTGGATATTTGTTGAAGCTGCATGCAGATCTTCTATAATGTGGAGGAAATAAAATCACCTCCAAGGTCTAGCTATAATAACATAACAGTCCGGAAATGTACGTATGTCCATTTACTAATGATCGGCACGTCCCTTAGAGATGACACTGTCCACCGGTGAGCACAGATTCCCCTTCATCTTCGATCTGCCCGCCAACATCCCTTCGTCCTTCAAGGACAAGTACGGCCGCGTGCGCTACACAGTGCGCTGCGAGTTGAAGCGGCCACGGAGGCTGCATCAGACCAAACAACGGGACTTCAGCGTCGTCTCCACCGTCGACCTTAACGCTCAGCCACTGCTGGCGGTGAGTCTTGTTTAAAAAGAACGCGAACTCTTTAATTTTTCAATCGCTCTCGATCTCGATAATCATCACTCCCTTTTTTACATTTTAAATTTCTTCAACCTAATTTGCAAATATATATAGTATATATATATAATATATATATATATATATGTACATATTAACCCTCATAAATTCAGCAAATCAGACAAATACCAGCCGTCAAAAATAAATACATTAGAAAAATAAATACAAAACATGCAGCTATATATCCCTTGCGGGGTAAATCAGCAGCATTATTACTTATTACCTAGGTCGTCGATGTCCAAGGTAAATTTTCTCTGCTTTTCAGCAAAAAATAAATAAACAAACAAAGAAATATATTACATCAGCACGCACTTGATTTTTGGGTACACCATAGAAGTTTTTGTATTAAACGTTGCAGCTCCCCGTGAGCAAAAGCGGCACCAAGTTCCTCTCCTGCCAGTTCCGCAGGAGCGGTCCTCTCTCCATGACTCTGTCTCTGCCCGCTAGTGGTACTGTGTCCGGGCAGGCGCTGCTAGCGTCGTGCGAGGTGGAGAACCTGACCCGAGACAGTTTTCTCGTCACCCTCGAAATCGTTAAGGTGAGAGGAGGGAACGGGGGTAGAGGGTTGTTTTAGTTAAATGGGTCAAATTTATGAATAAGGGTATAAGATTTCCATGTACTTTATTTCACCCACAGTAACGCTCATCGGTTCGGTTCTGTTCTGACGCTGTACCTTTTTAGTTTTTAGTATACAAGTCCAAGAAACATTCTCTAAAGAAGTCCAATTCAGTGTTGCACAAAACACTGGGTACGGTGAATTCGGGGTGTACGGGCAGCTGGGCCAACGAAGCGATGGTGGTGCCCGCTTTGCCTCCCTCCAACCTCAACTTCTGCTCCATAATCGACGTGAACTACCAACTCAAGGTATCATGGCTTAACAACGTGAACTTAAATTAAAGTCTGCGGGTCCAAACTACATCCATAATATATAATTTAGCTTACCTCGTTTAAAGATCAGGATCACGTATCACTGCGGGATATCATATATAAAAGCTACCTAATTATAACACGTTCCCCTTATTTTCTATTGGTTGATATAGTTCATCCCTATGTATAAAGAGAATTTTTCTATAAACGCCATGTTCTCAGTTATATTCTAACAAAAAAATTCAAAGAGAAAATTCCTCCATGAGGTCATGAGGCAGTAAATATATTTTCTTGATGCTCGGTTGGTGTTGAGCAAGTTGTCTAGCCTCACGGCGAAATGATCAGGCAAGCAGTCCTCTTACCCGCATGCCACGTGTGCAGTTGATCGCTCACCCAAATGGTCTGCACAACAAGCTGGAGGTGTCTCTACCCGTGACGGTGGGCACCATTCCCTTCCACCAGCACTTCCAGAGCTTCCGGCCCAGTGACGAAGTGGAACCGCCCCCCTCGGGCTGGAACCTGGCCACACCCCCTCCCGGCACCGACCAGCCGCCGGACTACAACGATCTGCGTGAGTGACTGCACTGACCATTAAATTTTATATTAAAAAAAAATTGCTTTTATTTTTATTAGATTTATATTCACTGAAATCGCACCATCCATGCATGCAAAGATGAAACAAGAATTAAAGAACGTACTGCAGGTTTTCATTTCACTATTAGACTTTTATATTATGTTTGTTTTATTTATGCTGTTCTTTCTATTTTAATAACTTTAAAAAATATGTAAGTATTATATTTTTCTTTGGATTTAGAAATCTCTCAAGAAAAAGTAAATGAGCGATTTTTGTTCAAATCGATTTAACGTAAATATTATACGTAATTACTCTAAAATGCATATTAATTGTTGTATAGGTTAATCCATATTCATGTCATATGTTTTGGTTGCAGCGCCCCCCAGCTACCAGCAGTATGTGCAGGATGAGCCTCCCCAGGACGGCGAAGAAGGACCGACCTTCCTGCCCAAGTACCCCGTCTACACGACGTCCTTCCGAGACCACTGATGACAATCGAAACATTTTTTTTTTAAGACGATCAAGTTCATTGCCTCCAATATATAGATGTCTTGATGTCTTTATTGCTCTCAACAATATAATTGATCTCTATAAACTTATATACATAAAAAAAACACGCATCAGCAAGCCATACTGTAAAATTTGCGTAATTAAGGAATGGAGTATCGAGTATCGACCTCAATTGTTTTTATTGCAGAAATGGATAGAGGGTGCAAAGTTATGCTACCCTGATTTTTTTTCTGATTTTTTTTAGACCGGGAACTATTTTTAAAAAATTATTGAAATTCCTTTTCATGACGTCATGAGACGCCGCTCCTTAAAAAAAATAAAGGACTTGCCGCCTCGTGACGTCACAAAAAGGACTTTCAATAATTTTTTAAAAATAGTTCCTGGTTTCAAAAAAATCTGAAAAAAATCAGGGTAGCATAACTTTGCACCCTCTCTCCATTTCTGCAATAAAAAAATTGAGGTCGATATACTCCACTGAATTCTGAAATATTTTAAAAAATAGTAAAAGTTTAGTAATAAAATTTCAATGTATATTTTTATTGCTTAATTGCTTCTAATTCCTCTGACGTATGTAGTCAATTAGCCATCTATATTATAAGATAAATATTTCAACAAAAGTCATGAAGAGTATAATACTTTAAACTGTAATAAGCCTATTTTATTATTACATTTTTTTTATTATTATTATTATTATTATTTTAAAATTTATTTTTTATATTACAAAATAACATAACACTTATAATTACTATGATTAGAAATAATAAACGTGATTCAATATTCTGAATTGCATTATTTAAAACAAATCATTCGACTTTATGAGGTCTTTATTCTGCATGGACCTCAAGTATTTTTTGTCTTCTTGTAATTAAGGTTGTTCGGTAGATATAATTAATTATAAATGGCTCACGTTTTATGACCGTGCCTGCTTGTTATCTCGTCACAGAACTAATGATAACGAACTATCAATCATTTTGTTTCTGCTGTGAGCAACAGACGTGTAAATCGTACAATTGAGTACTGGTGGCCAAGATGGTCCTGGTGAAGTTCAAAATACTTCTCGGTGGCTCTCAAGAAGTTTTCTACAGCGGACAACCACTCCGCGGAGAGGTCGCAGTTGAGTTTGACTCTCCCAAGACGATGACAGGTACTTCTCTGGACATCCTGAAATTTACTTCAGTTTTGTTTGTAGGCCGAGATCATGATGTACATCATGGCCGAGATGCATCAGCTCTGTAGCAAATAAGGCAGGGTTCGTCCCGAGGAATATAACCTACACCTTAATTATATGCCTACACCATGCAGTTGCATGCAAGAGCTAGCTAGGTCTTATATAAGAAACTCTGAAACAAATTGTAATAGATATTTATGTTTTAAACTTCAATCACTATACATATTATTTTCAATCATGGAACAAAAATTATGTTGTATTTTATGTTAAAATTATATGTTACCTTTTTTTTAATGACTTTTTTTTATTTTTTTATTAATTTTTCAAATTGGTTTAGAAAGAAACCAAAATCATAGTAAAAAGCAGTATATATATTAGATCGGGTCCACGAAGAGCCGGGAAGTTAAAGTCAAATGTCACTTCATTGTGACTAGTACTCGAATCTATAATATAATACAACAGTGTTATTCAGTTGACGCAACAAAAAAACAAAATAATATATTATATATTATGATTATGCTCTAATTAATCTCTATATATAGTTTTCTCTCTCCCTCTCTGTTCCCCAGACCTTACCTTATATTTTCTTGGGAAAGTCGAAGTTATGCATCCAATTGGTGATACCTATATCGTAAGCAAGGAGATCTATTTCAATAACATCAACACTCTTCATCATGGAGGTGAGTGATCTATGTGTTCAGCTTGAACATAGCCCCTGCTTGATTTGTTAAAGCTGCAGATTTCCTATACTGTGAGTGTGGAGGAAATAAAATCACCTCCAATTAAGGCAGAGGTGGCGGATCCAGCTCGCGGCTTTGGGAAGGGGGGGGGGGGAAGCGGTGCCTTCTCCCACAATGTTAAAATTTGGAGTGGGAGGGATGTTGGGGGTGGGGGTGGTAACACCTTCAATGTATTTTGGGACCTTTTTTGGGGGGAGGGGGGCAATTGCCCCCCTCCTCCCATGGATCCGCGCCTGCTCCAAGGCCTATAATAATTAACATACCAATCCGGAGGTGTACGTATGTCCATTTACTAATGATCGGCAAGTCCCTTAGAGATGACGTTGTCCACCGGTGAGCACAGATTCCCCTTCATTTTCGAGCTGCCCGCCAACATACCCTCGTCCTTCAGGGACAAGTACGGCCGCGTGCGCTACACAGTGCGCTCCGAGTTGGAGCGGCCACGGAGGAGGCTGCACCAGACCAAACAACGGGACTTCAGCGTCGTCTCCACCGTCGACCTTAACGCTCAGCCACTGCTGGCGGTGAGTGAACCGAGCTCAAAGAATTTTTCAATCGCTCTCGCTTGCTAGTCATCCCTCATTAACCCTCATAAATTCGGCAAATCAGACAATACCAGCTGTCACAAACAAATAATGCATTAAAAAAATAAATTTGTTCATATTATGACGCCATATATCGACCCTCGTGGGGTATGCAGCATTATTACCTCGGTCGTCGATGTTCAAGGCAATTTTTCTCCACTTTTTACAAAAAATAAAGCAAAAATAAACAAACAAATATATTAAAGCCTCCAGATTCACACTTGATTTGTGGGTACAGCATAGAAGTTTTTGGACTAAACGTTGCAGCTCCCCGTGAGCAAAAGCGGCACCAAGTTCCTCTCGTGCCAGTTTTGCAGGAGCGGTCCCCTCTCCATGACTCTGTCTCTGCCCGCTAGTGGTACTGTGTCCGGGCAGGCGCTGCTGGCGTCGTGCGAGATGGAGAACCTGACCCGAGAAAGTTTTCTCGTCACCCTCGAAATCGTTAAGGTGAAAGGAGGGAACGGGGCCAACGGGGGTAGAGGGTTATTTTAGTTAAATGGGTCAAAATTATGATTAAGGTATAAGATAAGACTGTACCTTCCAGTTTTTAGTATACAAGTCCAAGAATAATTCTGCCAAGGAGTCCAATTCAGTGTTGCATAAGACACTGGGCACGGTGAATTCGGGCTGTACGGGCAGCTGGGCCAACGAGGTGATGGTGGTGCCCGCTTTACCTCCCTCCAACCTCAACTTCTGCTCCATCATCGACGTGAACTACCAACTCAAGGTATCATGGCTTATACGTGAACTTTAATTAAAGTCTGCGGGTCCAAAACTACACCCTTGCTATACACCCATGAATGCATGCATATACCCCTTATTTACCTTGCATCTTAGCATATAATGATATAAAATCTTGAACTCAATTAATACATAATGTTTAGCTTATCTCGTTTAAATATCAGGATCACGTGTATTACTCCGGGATATCATATATATATTATATAAGCTCCCTAATTATAACACGTACCCCCTATTTTCTATTTGTTAATGTAATTCATCCCTATATGTATAAAGAGAAAGAGACTTTTTCTATGAACGCTATGTTCCCAGTTATATTCTAACAAAAAAATTTCAAGAGAAAATTCCTCCCATGAGCCAGTAAATTATATATCTTCTTGATGCTCGGTTGGTGACGTTGGTGTTGAGCAAGTTGCCTAGCCTCACGGCGAAATGATCACAGGCAAGCAGTCCGTCCTCTTACCCGCATGCCACGTGTGCAGTTGATTGCTCATCCAAATGGTCTGCACAACAAACTGGAGGTGTCTCTGCCCGTGACGGTGGGCACCATTCCCTTCCACCAGCACTTCCAGAGCTTCCGGCCCAGTGACGAAGTGGACCCGCCCCCCTCGGGCTGGAACCTGGCCACGCCCCCTCCCGGCACCGACCAGCCGCCGGACTACAACGATCTGCGTGAGTGACTGCACTGACCATTAAATTTTATATGAAAAAAAAAAAAACTTTTATTTTTATGAGATTTAAATTTACTGAAATCGCACCATCAATGCATGCAAAGATGAAAAATAAATTAATTTAATGAATGCACTGCAAGTTTCCATTTCACCATTAGACCACGGATGACTTGTATCTTGTAAGTTGGTTTTATTTATGCTCTTCTTTGAATAACTTAAAAAAAAAAGTTTAAAAGTATAAATATATTTCTTTGATTTAGAAATTTCTCATGAATAAGTGGATTCAATGAGCGATTTTTCAAAGCGATTTGACATGAATATTGTACGTATTTACACTGAACTGCATCTTAATTAATTGTTGCTGTATAATATACATACCATACTCATGTCATATGTTTTGGTTGCAGCGCCCCCCAGCTACCAGCAGTGTGTGCAGGATGAGCCTCCCCAGGACGGCGAGGAAGGACCGACCTTCATGCCCAAGTACCCCGTCTACACGATGTCCTTCAGAGACCAGTGATGACGACCGAATTTTTTTTTTAAGTCGATTAAGTTCATTGCCTCCACTGCATAGATGTCTTCATGTCTTTTAGGGAAGAAATTAGCAAAAATATAGAAATATATACTGAAATAGCTAGAATGCAAAAAGTCTAGAATATATATATATATATATATATATATATATATATATATATATATATATATATATATATATATATATATATATATATTATTATTATTATTTTTGCTTATTTTGGTTCGTTATAATATTTAATCTTTAGAAGTTAGCCAGGTTACCCTTATTCATATCTCAATCTCACGACCCACACTTGCACGCGCGTGACCAGGCCCCTGGGAAGGGGCGGAAGAGGGGGGGCTGTAGCGCAGGGCCGAGTGCGGCTACACCGCGGTTTCACTTGTTCCCCTAACGTCAGCTCCGGCCATATATATCGCTTCTACTACCCTCATACTCCAGAAACTCATGGTCTTTTTTAAGGGGAAGGTTACACGTTTAATGTCAAAAATAATCCCTAACATGAAAGTTATGTTGAAAAATTAAAATGTTCTCTTCTATATATCAGTAGCTAAAATATCAGCTAGTTTTTAATTTACGAATTTTTAAAGTTAACTATAACTTTAACATGGAGAAATTAATCGGGAGAAATTAATGGAACTTCAATCTTAAATTAGTCAACTTTAATTATTCATAACTTAAAAACTAGCTCGAATTTGTATACCCTGATATTTTAGCTATTGATGGGGGATGCAGAGGAGAACATTTTAATTTTTTTGTTTCATAATTTTTATTTGAGGGATTTTGTTTTAACATTGGGCATGTTATCTTACCCTTAACTCTGCAGTTTGATTGATTGCTAAGCTCCTCTCAACCTTGGCTCCTAACGCATTATATATATGTAATGAATTATTTTAGAACGTTTTATATGCAACTTTTACGGTTCAAATTTAATGTAATTTCTCGAAGCATTGAAAATTATAGCACTAAATAAGGCCTAGATTATTTTCTACTGAAATTTGGAATTGCTACTGCAAAGATGCGAGTCTTCAAATAATTCTAGATGGATCGAGCTAGCTGTTCCCCCTGGCATTATAGGCAACTCTTTGTTCCGACATGTAGAGTAAATTGCATACTTGTCAGGGGCTTAGTTACTGGCTAAAATAATAAAAGCCTTTTTGGATTGAATTGAAATATTAAAGTATAATTTTTAAATTTTGAATATGATATGTATATCATATTAATTGTTTACAACAATTTCTATATAATATATAACATTATATTTTTTTTATCTGATTTGATAAAAAAAGTCTTGTACTAAATAAATTACCAAAATTTGTATATTGTAATAATCATGTTTTGTTTTATTAGTAAAAGCCTATTGAATCAGATTTATAAATGTTCCTAATTTCCTCACAGATGCCCATATTTGTGAGTTTATTCCCCTCTGACTAATATATATGCTTTATAATAATAATAACAATTATTATTATTATTATTATAAAGCATATATATATTAATCAGAGGGGAATAAACTCACAAATATGGGCATCTGTGAGGAAATTAGGAACATTTAATTTTAAAATTTAGGGGTCCTAACCTTTTTAGGGATCCCCCTAAAGATCATTTTTAGGGGAGGTGTCGAAAGAAAATCATTTTTGGTTGACCTCTCCAATTAATTAATAAACCCTTTTCGGCCATGTTTTTTTAAAAATTTGGAACAAAATTTATCACTATATATTATATTATATATATAGGGATATAATAAAAATGTGTGATAATACTGATAACTAAATATTATCATAATTAATTTAGTTTTATCTATTTTTTTAGAACAAATAGAATTAATGCTAGAAGCTCTCATATATTATGAAGTAGGCGCGGATCCAGGGGGTGGGGGGCTGCCCCCCGAAATTTTGGATTTAACATGGGCAATATAGGCGTTTCCTCCACTCCAATTTTTTTTAACATTAGACAGCCCCCCCCCCCCCCCCGACCCTTTAATATCAAATTTCAACTCTCTCTAATAATGATTATGAATGGGAGATGGGACTAATTAAATCTCACCCTCACTTATTTATTTGAAAGAGGAGTTTGGAGGTATACTCGTCTTCTCGGAAAATTTCCCACTTGCAGCCATGCTTTTAGAGATTCTACATCGTCTATCTACATATCCAGTTCCACGATTGCGGTTCATTTAGTGTTTTTGTTACATGTGGTGGCACGTACGCAAAAATCATGCAACCCTCGTGCCATATATATGTATGATTTCTGATGAACCGTCAAGTGAACGCGGAACGCATTACGTGCATGTACGTACTGTACATGAATCATCATAATGTATTTATATTTTCCTGTGGCTAGACGCATATACTGTAAATATAACGTGTTACTAACGTTGACTGCATATAAAATAATGATTCCGATAACAAAATTTATAAGAGTTTTATCATTTTCAAAAAATACTTGATGAAATATTTATTTTTTTCGCGTCGTCCCAAATTATTACAGCTTGCATGACTTCAATTTGATATAATTAATACTCTATCCCTTGCGAAAATCGCGATCTTTTTACCTTACACTCTTTCCTATATATTTTTTTTTTTCTTGTCTATTTTCATCTCTGCATGCTACTGGAATAAATCATTCGGTCCCTTCAACTTTGTAGAATCCAGGTGTAATATAATATTTTATATTATATTATAAAACCATATAATATTTTATATAGTTCTGTAAAAAGCTGGCTTATAATGATACACAACTTTAACTGAAGTTTATGTGCCATGCTTTATGGAATTGTGAAAGGTTCAATATTATATTGCATGGTTTCACAGTTATAGAAATCAAATTCTATTTTTCTTGTGGTGAAATTAATTCTCAATATTATTTAATTTGATATATTGTAATATATAACTGAAAATAATTTATTATGTTATCAAATGGCAGTCAAGAGTATTGTAATACAGAACGATTTCACTAATATTTTTTAAATATTTTTAATGTTCTACTTAAAATTATAAGTGCCTATTATAATTAAGTCTTATGACTGCTCATTGTTTTTGTAACTTTTAAGTATTGTTGAGTATTAATTCCATAGCTGTCCTTTGAAGGGAACAGCATAATTATATAGATTATAGGACAAATTTAATGTTGATTTACGTTACACCTTAAATCATGATAATGACTATATATATAATACTATACGTGTTGTATATTATATAGTATAATATAATAAAATTATTATCTATACATACTTTAATATATAACAGTAATTAATTGACTATATAGCACCAACAGTCATTTTGTTCTACCTACATTATGCTCTGGTGGGCGAAAGCATATGCATCATCCCTATAATAGAGCGTGAATCAACAGAAAACATTGATATAATATAATAATTTGTCAGCAACATTTTTTTTTTATTGCTAATCAAAATGACTGTTCATAACATAACCAAATCTAAGTCCTTGCCATATGCAGCACATTGTTGCTCAACAATATGCATATAATTATAGAGCCCTCAGTATATCATATGACTAGCTATACTTCTTAACTCTAATAATAATCAATTTAAATATTTTACTATCAATTTTAAAATAATGTTTGTAATCTAAAATAAAACCAATAAAAGTCAATTTTTCATAAATGCAAATTCAATATATTAAAGACAATTTTCCCCGACATAAAGTTGACCATATAATTACAAATTGAAAAATGTTTTATACAAAAAAGTTTTTTTTCCCCTAGGAGGCATAAGGAATCCAACAACATTGATTTATTTTAGTTGGAAAAAAAGTAACAGTTATATGAATAAAAAATAAAGTCCAACAACCCAATTTTCATTTGTTTCTAATATACATAAAATTAAATGGAAACAAAAACAAAACAAAAACTGTAAATGTTCATGCTGATTTTCATTAATTTTTCCATACCACAAAGTCATTCATTAAAATAATGACAACATTTTACAAATTCAATGTCATCTTATTCTTATTGTATGCCAATGAAAATCCTCCATAAGGCATTTCATGGTGACCCTTGCATCCATGTTAAAAAAAAAAAAAAAAAAAATACACAAAGTTAAAACAAAATTAAAGTCCAGATGTAAAGCTTATGGACTCAAGAATAAATCACCTTCACTTTTGTTTATTGCATGCAACATATACAGCCCCAGCCAGTATAGGGAATATTAGCTGTGAGATTTTTTTTATTATTATTAATTATATTCAATTATCTATTGTGGATATATGGAATGACCCTTTTTCTTTTTTTAAAAAAGGGGAATGTACTATTTGGCATCTGAAGTACCAGTATTAAAATATAAATGTATGCTCATGTTTATTTTTTTTTTTATATAAATCACAGAGAATACTGTATTAAACATATTATACTGATTTCAAATAGTCTGGGTTGTTGTTATTATTATTGTTATAGTTATTAATATTGTGTTAATTCAGTACTCAATGCCAAATAACTAGCAAAATATAATATAAAAAAAATTATAATAATAATATGCGAAAATTAGGATACTTCTGTACAACATGCTTTCTCTATTACATAACTTCCAAACAAATTTATATAATATATATTTTTTTTGTTATTATTTTTAAAAATATATTTTCATAATAATATACCTTCACATTTTTTTTTGGCACCCTAATTTTTCTTTAAAAAAAAAATATTTATCAGCATTTTATTTGATTTTTAAAACATAAATGCTCATGCATTACAAACTAAAGAATAAGAAGAAATGTTACGATGGTTAAGTCATGAGAGCAGTGTACACTAGTTGGATGCCTCCTCGCCGTCCATAGAGTCATCTTGGCCTGGGGTTCCAGCCATCGAGTCGTCACTGCCCGCAGGGATGGAACCTCGCTTGGCACCGCCCAATCGGGAGCTGCTCAGCCCCAGTCCGGCACCACCTGTCCTCCTGCAACAACAATTACAGAACATCACAACTCTTGCGTTTTTCATACAAAATTATATGAAAAATAAAACTAAAATTCAATCGTATGTGAAAAAATTATTGTTGACTCATGTATTTAATAAGAAATAATGTCAGAGTATGTTACATATCGTCCCTCGTTCGGAATAATGAGCTGTCTACCTCCCATGATCTCGTTGCAATAATGAGCTGTCTGCTATTTCAGGTGAGAGCAAAACTGAACTTCATTTTATAATGATTTATAGCTCATAATTGCTCTCACCTGAAATAGCAGATACTTCACTATTGCAATGAAATCGTGGTAAGCAGATAAATCATTCCGGATGAGAGACGATAGATTATGTAATAAAATTGCATTAAATAAACAGCCCCCCCCCCCCCTCCCTCCCAGTAATTTCCATTGATCATCTCAAATTTTGTTTATGCTTGTTACAATGCTTTTCTTCATCCTATGTTATGTTAAAAAGTAGAACTGCCCTTGATTAAAGTAGGTGAATAAAATCAACATTTTCATATCTTTTGAATAAGCAAAAACAAAACAAATTCTATAAGTACATCATATCCATCCATAAGTCGTAAAACCACAAGTTTCCTTAAATAAATGTCAATCAAAGTATGCATGCTTCAAATTATCCCTTATCCCATTTTTTCTAAAAAAAATAAATAAATAAATAAATAAATAAATATATAAAAAAAATAAATAATAATAAAAAAATAAATAAATAGTTTCCCTTGCATGCATAATGTCAATTATGCATGAATATTGAAAATCATACTCATGGAAAACTAAACTTATTTCTTCATGATCATACTAACCCATGATTGTACTGTACAATTCAGTCTAGCCCTGACTATATACTTTATAACAGAATAAATTCATTTGTACATTTTTTATTATCTAATTTAGGGAAAAAACAAAACTAGAAAAGCCAAGGTGCAAGCCTAGTTCTAAACAAGCCATCCAAACATATGAACAACATTTATAAATTACCTTTTTGATGGCATGGAAGGTACTCTGTGATACATGGCAAAGCATGTACAAAGGAGAGAAATACACATTGAAATTTTACAACAATATGTACAAAAGCTATTATTTGAATGATCTTATGAGACAAATTACATTACAACTACAATTATTATTATTTTTTTTTTAAATTTTTGGGAGCATTTTTTTATTTAGTCTGTCTGGCCAGTCTGACTTTGAGATATACACGAGCTCTTTATTTTATAGCAGGGAAGTGAACCACTTCCCTTTATTTTTATCCTGTTAGACCGACTAAAATAACACTCCCTTGTCCAGCACTACTTACTCTCATTGTTAAGTCATAAAACACTTCACTAAAGCAGAATGTTTCTTTATTTTTATTTTCATTAGCATTAATGTACGATAATAATGTACAATGAACACAGAGGAAGTGCTTACATTAAATTTTTGTAAATATTTTAATGTGGTTTATCATTGATTAATTTATTTCTAACAAGCAACAATCAGTACGGGTCCTCACCTCAGTTTGTTCTTGAGATTGTTGATTTCCCTCGACATGGATTCGTGGCTCTCGACCATGTCCTCCATCTCTCGCTGGGCCTTTCGCTTCTGAGCCTTCTCGCGGCTTATCTCCTCCTCTGCCTCGTCGAGCTGGCGCTTGAGGGCCTTCACGCGGTTGTTCACCTTCTCCACCTGCTCCTTGTACTGGTCTGCGTGCCGCCTCTCATCCTCCAACTGCAGCACCATCTCCTTCAGCTTCTTGTCCAGCTTACGGTTTGTCTTCTGCTGAGCAAGACGCTCCCTGAAACAAATTATATGATATTTTTAGTTCACTTATAAAAAAATATATATAAAAATACAATCAATAATTTTAAATTTATTTCTAAGTTTTTCATAGTATTTGAAACTTGTATGTACTGTACAAGTATTAGTAAAATTGGAAAGTACAATATTCTCTTGTGAAGTGGAAACTTCTCATTTTATTATTATTATTATTTTTCCATTATATTTTTTTATATTACATTAGAAAGGAGAGTATTCAGTCAGAATACGAGAAGAGAGAATGTTTGAAGGACTCACTTGGCTTCTGCCTCCAACTGTTCCTCCAGGTTGTTGATCTTGGTCTCGAGGGCTGAGATGGTGGCCTTGGTTTTGGTACGCTGGGCTGTCTCAAGCTCCGTCAGCTTGCTCTTCATCTCCTTGTTCTGACGCTCCAGCAGCATACGCTGGCTCTCCTGACGCTGCACGGTTGACCTCTCTGCTGCAAGGTCCGTCGTCAGTTGTTCGATGGACAGCTGGGCCTTGCGAGCTCGGTCCATCAGGATCTCAGAGTTGCTCTGCTCCTCCTCAAGCTCTTCCTCTAGAGCGGCAATACGAGCCTCTAGACGACGCTTCTCGTCAGCAAGCAGAGTCCTGGGGAAGAAAATCATCATTAGCAAACATTCTTATTTACATTAGTGTATGCAAAACAAAATATTTAGGTATGTTCTGTAATAAAACTCTAAACTTTATAAAATTATAAGCACTGTGCTGTTTCTCACTTACTACAATATTAGCAACAAATTAAGTTTATTTCAATCAAGGGAAAACAAAAGTTCCAAAATTGAATCTACTCTCAATAGTTCCTCTTGCTCAGAGTGCTTGCTGTATTCTACCCCCCACATGCTAGCCCCGACTAACCCCTTGTTGGAGGAGCTACTGATTTCCTCCTGCAGCTCGTCACGCTCGGCTTCTGCTGCTCGCCGGGCTCTCTCGGCCGCTGCTAAGTCCTCACTCAGCTGCAACAGCTCTGCCTCCAGAGACTTGAGCTTACGCTCCGCCTCCTTGGCCTGGGCCGCCAGCTCGTCACGGGATGCTCGCGCTTCCTCTGCATCTCGCTGGATGTCCTTGGTCTGAGCCTGCAGCTTCTTCAGCTGCTTTAGAGCATCCTCCTTCACCTGAGGAACACAACGACTTGCTTAGCATCAAACATTGCAATTTAACATTTAAAATGTTGAAAGAATGAAAATTAAGCTTAACCCATACATATGTTACTCTCTGTACTAAAGAAAAATACGCAATTTAAACTTTTTGGTTAGAATCTTTACGTCAAGTTTTTATAAGCATTACTTTTAACAAAAAAAATTGTAATGATGACGTAATTATAATTTGCTACATTAAACTTAATGTACAACAAAAGCTATATGATATGACTATCAACCCATGAGTTTGCTGTTGGCCATGAGCCCCACCTTGTTGTGCATCTCGAGCTGTTGCTCCAGGTCGCTGTAGTCAGCCTCGAGCTTCTTGCGGGTGGCGAGGGCGGCTGTTCGCTGCTTTCGTTCATCGTCCAGTTCTGCCTCAACATCACGCAGCTGCTTCACCAACCCACGACGTTTCTCCTCAGCCTGCTCCTCCTTGGCCTGTCAAACACACAATCGGATCAAACAATGTGCCAGCCCCGGTAGTTATTTTATAAATTAACTTCATATTTTTAAAAAGGGATTACAGTTGCCACCTGAGAAAACTTTCTTAACCAAGATAAGGTCGAAACATTGATGTACTGTTGTTTGAACAATACATTGAGCTTAATGCCATCTTTTACCAAGGCAAACTTTCTCATGTGATAAGTGTACATCATAACTTATTCAATAACATCAAATATTAATGGTTTAGACAAGAAAATTAAAAACAGAAAGTACTGTACAGTCAATATAATTTTAGATTTTCTGGCAGGACAAAATTGTTGGTCCTTCTCTGAATGGTTCCGTCACCTCCCTGCTAACTGAGTGCTGCTTACCTGTAGGTCTCGCTCGAACTGCTTGCGCAGAGCCTCCATGTTGACCTCCAGCCGCAGCTTGGCGTCCTCTGTGAGCTGCAGTTCGTCCTCAAGCTCCTCGTTCTGGGCCTTCTGCTCCGCCAGCATTATCTCTAACGCCCGCTTTGCCTTCTCCAGCTCGTGGACCTGAAAACCACACAGCAAGTAATATTACACACGAGGCAAGTAATAGTTGATGTAAGCTGCCAAACAATTAACTACTTTTTACTTTTGGATAAAGGTTTCAGTTAAGTTTTCCATCATTATACAATATTATAGTGGGAAAGGAAGGGGAAGGGGGAGATTAATTAGCCTGCAAAAGACTTAATTATGTAATGTTATTTTATTAACAGTAATAATCATCAGTACAGTAATGGAGTATTGTCCTCAATTTTTTTTTATTGCAGAAATGGATAGAGGGTGAAAAGTTATGCTACCCTGATTTTTTTCCGATTTTTTAGAGCCCGGGAAGTATTTATAAAAAATTATTGAAAGTCCTATTTGTGACGTCACGCGGCGTCAAGTCCTATCTTTTTCTTAAGGAGCGGCGTCTCGTGACGTCACAAAAAGAACTTTCAATAATTTTTTAAAAATAGTTTCCGGGCTCTAAAAAATCTGAAAAAAATCAGGGTAGCATAACTTTGCACGCTCTATCCATTTCTGCAATAAAAAAATTGAGGACAATACTCCATTAGCACAGAAATAATACGGCTAATAAGAAAGAAAAAAAATCTGCATACAGTAGTAGTAGTAATACGAGATTGTAGCCCAAGGATTTTGTATGTATGGATAGGTTATGGTACTGCCGTCGGTGAGGCACAGTCGTGAGGAAGAAGTGGGTGGCGGTTACAACAGTAACCAATGGGATGTCCGCCATCTTACGTTGGGGAACTTCCATTTAGTTTGCAATGCAGATGGTTGCGCTCGGTCGCCATCTTACGTTGGAGATTTGCCTCAGTAGCTCTAATGCTATTGGTATAGAGATAACCTATCCATACATACAAAATCCTTGTTGTAGCCTCTACATTTTAGTCAGCTGTATTTTTAAACCTTTTTTTACTTTGGCTCTTAAGAGTTGTAAAATATACAAGACATAATAGCCTGCAAGCAATAGAAATTATTTATTTTACTTATGACAGGTCTCATGTCTAAGTTATATTCGGACATTATTCTGCTAGCTTACATTCAAATCACTATCTACACTCTCTACAAAGTGAAATACTTTGGGTATCTACTTTAAATCATTCCTTACCTCGGCCTTCAAGCCAGAGTGAGGAGCAAACAACAAAAGAGTTAGAAATATCATGCACATTATAATAATTAATTATCCTGAGATAAATTTTAAGTTATCCATACTTTAAATAAAATTAAATGCAATTAGTCTCTTTCAATACATGCTTCATACAGTGAAATAATAAAATTAAAGTTTCACAGTTAAGATTTGCTGTTGTGTTGTTGATTAAATTGTCAACCAAAATCAATTATAAAACATGCATTCTGTGTTCAATTGAAGCTAAAAAAAAAAAACATTTTTTTTATGCAATTCAATGGGGAAGTGCAGACTCACGTTCTTGTCTGCCGTTCCCTGGGAGTTGGCAAGCTCGTCCAGCTCTGACTGCAACAGTCGCCGCCCCCTCTCCAGCTCCTCCACCTTCTCGTTGGTCTCGTCGAGCTCTCGGGTCAGGGAGAGCACCCTCGTCTCCTTCTCTCGTGCCTCTCTCTCTGCAGCATCACGTTCTTGGGCAATCTGCTCTGCCACAGCCTGCAACAATCCAGTGTTATAAAAACTTGTCTTGTGATGATGAATTTTTAAAAATAGTTTACTGTTATTTTAATAATTAAAGAAAAGGATACAAATTATTGAAAGATGATAAATGCTATATTCAGAGGGGTCATAGTTAAAATAATTAAACTAAATATTATATGGATGATTTTTCATAATAAAATAATGGTTAGAAAAAAATTTGTTATTAAATTAAAAAAAAAAGTGTATACATAATTATAAAATTAAAATATAAAATTATTATACATAATTATTTATTTATAATTATAAACCAAGTGTCCAAGTAAGAGCAAATTTTGAAGAGCTAGAAAGTGGTTACTTTATACCTTCTCCTCTGCAAGGACTTTGTCGAAGTTTCGCTGCTTCTTCTCCAGTTCCACGACTTTGCCTCGCTGGGTCTCGAGATCGATGGTGGTGTCCTCAAGCTCTGCCTGGAGCTTCTTCTTGGACTTGTCCAGTTTGTCGTTGGCGGCCTGCAGCTCCTCCACCTGGCGTTGCAGAGACTCCAGGTCCTTGGCCATCTTCTTTTTCTGCTCCTCGAGTTGAACCACCTGCTCTGACTCATCGTCAGCTCTCTTCTTGGCCTCAGCCAATGCCAAGTTGGCTGCGAGCACCTGCAAGCAAGAAATAATTAGTACTGCACTTTACTCTGTACAAATATTATCGAGATAATACAATACAGTAAAACAATAAAATATCTATTTTGAAAATATTAGTAAAACTCTTGAAATATAAATATTTTAAATTACAATGGAGTGTTAAGAAAAGGACTTGGCTTGGATTTTTGTCCAGGAATTTTAGTACAAAAAATATTAATGTTAAAATCTAAGCAAAGATCTAAGAGTTAGTACAAAACTTTACATCCTGCATTGGTAAGAACTTGCACGTACCTGCTTCTCCAAATTCCTCTTTGCCTCTTCTTCCTCTTCCAGTTGCTCGTGCAGAGTTTCCTTATCACTCTCCAGTTGTCGTAGTCTGGAGCTGAGGGACAGTTTCTGCTTGGTCTCCTCCTCTAGAAGAACCTGTCAAGTACATAAAGGTCAATTTCATAATCGCAGGTGTGTGGGGGCAAAAACTTTAAAACAGTGCTACAACAACTTTTCTTATTGAAAGAATTAAATTTAAAAATTACAATTTTATAATGACAGAAAGCAAAAGCCTTCAATAGCAAGAGAAATTTATATTTTTATTTAAATTTTGTTAGGTTCAAATTAATTAGCCTATGAAGAACTACAAATCATGTTCATCAAAGGTGTCTTGTCTCACCTGAGCCTCCGTCAGCTGTCCCTCCATGTTGGTGGCAGCCTTGACTGCTGCAGAGGCTCGCAGCTCTGCCTCCTTGAGCTGGGCAGCCGTGGTGTCGGTCTCTGCGGTGATCTTGGACACTCGCTCGGCCAGCTCGGCCCTCATGCGCTCTGCCTCTCCCAGCTTGGCCTGCAGTTCTGCTAGTTGGGCCTCTGCCTGCTTGCGTCGTCGCTCACTCTCTTGGCGATTAGCCCCGACCGAACGAAGCTCTGTTGCCAAATCGGCATTCTCAGCTTCCAGTTGCTGCTTGGTCTTCTCCAGACCAGCCTTGTTCTGTAAAATAAACACCAAGTTATAAATTGTTTACATCTTAGGATAGCATTAATTGTACTCGGGATTGAAAAAACTGTCCATAAATTTATAATTTTATTAATCAACTGAGACAATATGATAAAGATTGTACAGTACATATTTTATTTCTTACTGTAAACATTTAATTTTATGAAGTTGAAGATGCCAGAAATCAAGTACCGGTATAAAGTTTGTAAATTTTCGCTAATGAATAATGTCATAAAATGTAAGCTTGTATCAAAAAGTTTTTCAATAAAAAATTACTTGTGTGCTAGATTCGAGTAATAAAGAAACAAGCACAATAAAAATAAGCACAAGAGCACAAATTTGAAAAAAAAAAAAAAAAAAAAAAAAAAAAATCTTACTACTTTAAGTTACAAAATTTCTATTATTTATGTCTCAAGAAAACATCTTAACATTTTAGCAAACCCATATTACACTGAGAAAAGACAAATAAGAAATGCTGTACCTTCTTGACTGTCTCAAGTTGCTCGAGGATGGCAGACAGCTCCTGGCCGTGCTTGTGCCTCATCTCGGCCATGTGGTTCTCATGGCTGGAAGCGTCCTCCTCGAGGGACTTCTTGAGCGAGGCCAGTTCCTGCTCTCGCTTGCTGCGCAGCTCCTGCTGGGCCGCGGTGGTGTCCAGAGAGTCCAGCAGCTCGTTCTTTAATGCCTCTAGCTCTTCATTCAGGTCTCGTTTCTGTTTCTCAGCCTTGCTACGGGCCGCTTTCTCAGCCTCAAGGTCCTCTTGAAGCTACAGTCAAAATTGAAAAAATTAAAACTAAATGGCAAAATAAAGCAATGTGGGATAGATAATAAATAAAATTTAAATTTATAGAAGCTTTAGGAGTCAAAATGAGGATATTAATGATTACTAGTGAATATGTCTGCATTTTGAAACAATTTTTAAGGTTTTAAGCACCAGGAAATGAAATTAGCTTCAATTAGTGTAGTTCTCTATTTTCTATATTTTAATTTTCACAGTAAAGCTATATTTAGAATTATTATCAACTTACCTCTGTGAATTGAGATTCCAGCTCTCTAAGTTGTTTTTGTGATTGAGCTTTGCTGGCAGCCTCTTCGTCAATTTTCATCATGGCTTGAGCAAGCTCCTCTTCCCTCTTGCCGAGATGAAGTTGAAGTTCCTCAACCTAAACACATCATCATCAGTAATGTTGCCCTGGACAAACCATTAGTTTCCAGCTCACCTGTGTTTTCCTCTCGTTCAACTGCTCCTTGAGGTCACCGACTTCAGTCTCGAGTTTCCTCTTGCTGCGGTCCATTTCTTGTCTGACGGTGTGCTCCTTCAGCAGCCTCTCCTCCAGGTCTGCAATGGTGGTCTCGTGCTTGGCCTTGAGCTTGGCAAGGTGCTTGGCCTTTTCTTCCTCCTCGGCAAGAGTTTGGGACAGATCTGCAGAGCGTTCCTCCAGTAGCTTCTTCTCCTTAACCAACTGAATCAGATAAAAAAGAAAATTAGAAATGAAATAGACACTGCTTATTTGATCCCATCATCCCACACACTTTTAGTTCATTATCATTGTTGATTTCTCAATTTTTCTCCCTTTTGTTTTGATTGCCATAAAAATATGTATAATATATTATACTTGAACTGTAATTATGGGACAATAAAAATATGTTTCAAGAAGTCCTTTTGTCCCATACTTAAATTTTTTAGCAAACATTACAGACTGACCAGATAATCTAATGAACTACAAGAGTCCTCAACGTACCTTTTGGTTGGAGTCGTCTGCCACTGCCAGGTCCTCCTCCAGTTTCTTGAGCTTGGCGTCACATTGCACTTTCTCGAGCTGGAGTTTCTGCCGGGAGGCTTCCTCCTCTTCCAGCTGCTCCTCCAGGTCCTGTATGTTGAGCTGTAACTTCTTCTTCTCAGTGCTCAGCACCGAACAGCGCTCTTCCTCTTCCTCGATACGAGCCTCCAGGTCGTGCAAGATCTCCTCTAGCTCCTGCTTGCGGGCGGCCAAACGAGCTCGCATCTCCTCTGCCTCTGCACACAGCTCCGTCTCTGCTTGCAGCTGCTCCGCAAGTATGTTCTTCTCCTCGAGAGCCTAAACACAGCTGGTTAGTCTAATCTCAAGGCAAAGAGGCAAAGAAAACTTACCATGTCATACTTCTTCTGGTATTCCTGGCCTGTCCTTAGCTCCATCTCAAGCTTCTCCTTTACTTGCTTCAGCTCATCTTCTTTCTGGACCAGCTTTTCTTCTTGTTTGGTCACCTGGACATGACATAACATCAGACATATGGCTCTCGTTAGAAGCAAGGATGCAATTTATAGGATTATGAATCTTGTGTAATTAACTTGTTGTAACTAAAGTAAACATATAATTATGTAGATTGAGAGAGAATTTTAAAAGAAAAAATCAGAAAATAACAACCTATAATTTATTTTAGATCATAGAAATCATTTCAATCAAGTGATTTCAATGCATGCAAAAATGTAACATTTTTTCAATAAGAATTTTTAATTGATTATGGAATCAGTAAATTACCTGCAGCAGAGGCTTGACTTTGGTGTAGAGTCGCCACCACTGCCAGTTCCTCAGCTTGAGGTATGCAGCACAGTTACGTTGAATTATGCGAATGGCATTGAGCTGTTGCATTCTTCGTACATAATTTCTACAAAAAATACAAACGCATGAGACACAACAGGCATACTATACAACAATCCACTACATTTAAACAATGTAGTTGGTGTGATACTGATATATCAACTGTTAAATGCCTTTACCTGCGCGCAAGGAAGCCGCGGCAGTAGGCCTGGAAGTTGACGATGAGGTCTGTGATCTTATAATCTCTTTCTTCCTCCAGATGTGCCAGCACACCCGCACGGAAGAAGATCTTGGACTGTCCCACACGGTACAGGTTGGGGTCCAGTTCCAAAGCATGAATCTGCGACAAAAGAAAAATATTAATCACACTGCTTTTAATTTTTGTGGCGTATTCACTTACCATGTTTTCACATGCTTTCTTGCCATCCATGAAGCCCTTAGGAATCACATTTGGTGTGAGCAACTCATATCTAAAATATATTAAACATCCATGTTAGCAAAATATTCAACAGAATGAAAAATGTTATATGAATTATATTAGAATATTATACTAGAATATATGATACTCACCTCTGCCTGAACTCTTGGAAGGGAATACGATTGGGGAAGCCCTGTCTGCAAATACGAATACCCTCCAGAACACCATTGCAACGAAGCTGGTCCAATACAAGAGGTGCATCAATCTTGCCTGCACGCTTCTCATGGTTGGGAATGATGCAGCGTACGAAGTTGGGGTTGGTGTTACGTAGGGTCACCATCAGCTTGGCCAACTGTTCCTTGTACAGCTGGGATACAGTACGGAACATTCCCTTGCGAGTACGAGCACCAAACTGAGTGTCTGTCATTGCCTGCTGGGCCATGCCCACAATCTCAGCTAAGAGGAAGAGAGACAGAGCGTTAGTCAATGTGACCGCATTGTGCTGGAGTCAGCACAAAAAGAACTTTGTTATACCTTCACCTTCCCAAGCTCAAAATTGAGTCTGCCTTGTGTTAATTTAAGCAAAGTATACGTTCAACAGTCATATTGAACATCTGGGTAGAATAAAACATATTTACAACTTGCAAAAAAATATACTATAGGTTTACAAGCAGTATATAAGCAGGTTAAATTTAGCCTTTAGTCTATATATGTTTGTCTTAAATAATGTTAGCAAAGTAATAAAAATGGTTGATCACTACTCCAGTATACAACTTTTCTGTTTTACACTATACTTTAGCTTCTAAAGAGAGAGAAAAAAAAATGCAATATATTTACAAGCTTATTATAAATACAAGCAGTTAAATAATTATTAAAGCAATATTAGTTAGTTATTTTTTTGTTTCCAATGCAGAGTACCAAACTTTGTAGCGGTAGGAAGGCTGCTCTCACCATTACATTGGGACACGAACTCTTACCGTCCTTCCAAATATGGACAACGAAAGGATCTTGAGCGGTCTGCAGTAGCGAGACTATGTTCTCGTTGAGAGGGTCCATGTTCTTCATGAGCCACTTGGCCGCAGAGTAGTCAACCTTGCCGGCATAGTGGATGATGGCAAAGTCCGCCACGCCTCGGAAGTCTGTCTTCATGAACTTGGGGTGCACCGAGTGAGCACCAACTAACTTCTCAACGAATGACTTGTCCGTGGCCTTGGGGAACCAACATTCCTCGTCCAGAAGAGCCATGATGCCCATCGGCTGTGGACAATAGCATTGTTAGAACATTGAACTAGTGATGTTTAGCAAGCGTCATAAACAGTAAGTAACGTTATGTGATTTAAGCAATACCGGTAATAATAAAAAATAAATGTACTGTACTGCGGCATCTAGAAAATGAGCTTAGTACATGGGAAAACCAGATTGAAAATAAGATAAATCATATAAAAGCTTTTTATTTCCAATTGTTTTTAGCTTATTGGTCAATAAACTGTTATTTTATTTCAAAACTACTTACCAACAAAAGAGATGTTATAAATTTTAATACAAAATACACCATCAATTTAGGTTTTAAGGGGTCTCAAAATTTGAATGATTTTTTTGCTAAAATTATTGAAATAAAATGAACAAAATACACACATTTATTTATTTTTATTTTATTTTCTTTATTCGAACTTTTTCGATTGTACAAGACAACATATGTTCATGTCAAAAAAACTTAATATAATTAAGTATATTAATTAATATATATATATATATATATATATAATATATATATTTATATATATAAATAATATATTAATTATTATTTATAATTTTGATTAGTTAAGGATGAATCTCAGTAGGTTGATATCTCGTAATCGTACCGCCTGAATGCAACAAGACTTGCAGGAGACTTAGAACTCACAATCAATAGGTGGCATACAAATTTTGAAACGAATCTGTCTTATCAGTTTTGTGAAAACTGAGGTAGAAGCTTAACATTGGCCTTATGGACGGAAACCGGAAATGGAGCTGTTGTAAGAAAACTGCAAGACTGAATTTGCTCAAACCATAAGCGATTAAGTTTTAGAACATTATCGATTTTTTAAAATTTATTTCATTCGATTCGTTTGCATGGAAATATTCTTTGATTCCGAAGTAACTGAGATTAATCGTTACAACAATAAAATGGAGCATAAAATCAATTACAGCAACTGTTTTGTAAGTTATGAGAGTTATAATTGGAACAAACATATTAATTATTAACATATATATGCTGCTTTATTTCTATAGCCCGAAAGTAAACCCTTTCACAAATAAAAGAGATAAAATTCAATGCAAGTACTTGTAAAAATAAGTATGCTATTTACTAGCCTATTGAGAGTTCAAAGCCCTTTATGAATGCATTGTTCTTTGGTTACAAACATAAATAACATTTAATCTGAAGTAAACAAAGCTAATATCTGTACAATACATGGCAATATAATATAAGTATGCATAGACATCCTAATAGTATTTCATTTAGTTATTTTTATTGCAGTATTCTTTTTTTTATGTTACCATATTAGCAAATTAATTTAATAAACTTCCAATTAATGTGATAATCACCCTATTACCAAATTAATTTAATCAACTTCTAATTATTATGATAATCATTTTTTTAATATGCTTTTTTTAAATGTCTGAAAGTTGATCTTGAAAAGAAAAAAAAAATCACGATGATATCTTTATTGAGCAATAATTTTTTTTTATCGTTTCTACATTTAGATTGCGGGATGAATGACGGCATCATCATCAGCATATTTAGCACATCCTGGCCGAGGTACGGGAGGAAAGATGACTCAACAGGTAACAGCTAATAAAAACTGCCATTACTTTCCCGTCGTACGTACGACGCCACTGCTGCATCAAAACAGCGAGCTCCAAAATAAATGTTTGTTGATGTACTCTGACTTTAACGCAGGGCGCGGGGCACTCCCGACAAAATGACGTCATCTCATATTCACGTCTTCACGTGTACCGCAGCTGTCGGCCATGATGATGTCATAGACCTCCTCAAAGAGAATTAACACAACCATCACCCCCCTGACTTTTTTTTTTCTCTCATTTTATTTTTGGCAAAGGTACAAGTGAAAGAGTATAAGACTGCTCAACCGTCGCGAGCCTTGCGGCTGTTTCAAGGCTGTGACTCGCGAGATAGTTTCCCGCGCAAAATAAACGTGCATTTCATGCATTTAACCTCGTTTTGTTGATTTAGAAACAACAAATAGTGAAGTCGCATGTATTGCACTATACATGAAAAATAATTTGATAATTTATAGTTCTGATTGATTGGTTGGTATTTTAGGGCAATTGACACATTTTGGTCATTTTTGCCCCCAATTTTATAGTTCTGTTTTACAAAATCAATATTTTAAAAATACGTATATTTTTTTAATCTTGTGACGTCCAGGATGATGCGAATAATTTTTATCTGCGAGACATACGCCATGCACGAGATGATTTAATGAGTTATCAAGCATAAAAAAAAATAACAAATGTAATTTAATAACATTAGCGCTATTTTAATGACATAGCTACAATTTTTTTTAAGATTCAAAAAGCTAAACGTTTGCGACTGGTCTAAAGGAACGAATATAGCGGTATATAAATTAACACGGTGATCAGGATCGAGTAATAGGGGAGGAGGACATACCTTGTCTATGAGGTCGATGGTAGGCTGCAGGTCAAGACCGAAGTCAATGAACTTCCACTCGATTCCTTCTCGCTGGTACTCCTCTTGCTCGAGTATGAACATGGTGTGGTTGAACAGCTGTTGCAACTTCTCGTTGGTGTAATTGATACACAACTGCTCGAAAGAGTTGAGTTCGAATATCTCAAAACCTGCCATATCAAGAATACCGATGAAGGAAGCACCCTGTCGCTTGGTACGATCCAGAGAGCGGTTGATGCGGTTCACGAGCCAGCGGAACATACGCTCGTAACATGCCTTCGATATTGCTTCTATGGCGAACTCGACTTGTTCCTTGGTTTGAGCCTTGGTAACGAAGTCTCGTCCCACCTTTATACGGGGCTTGAGGAACGCCTTGGTCATCTCGGTCACCTGGAGACCTAGCAGGTGCGCCAGTTTCTGCGCCACCGTGTTGTCCGGCAACGTGGCCTGGTCAGAGTTGCGCTCCTGCTTGAACTTCATGTTGCCAAACAGCAACGTCGCGGACACGATGCGGAAGATCGCTGTACACAACACATACAACGTTATGACTAATAACACCTAATATGCATAAATATTTTTTTTAAATAGACTATATAGTTTGAAAACTATATTATATTGCACAAATAAAATCATCGACGTAGGTTTAAAATAAAAATAAATAAATAAATAAATAAATAAATAAATAAATAAATAAATAAATAAATAAATAAATAAATAAATAAATAAATAAATAAATAAATGTTTAAATAAAAAATTAATCAAAATCGAACGAAAAAGTAATGCTGTCATTGCTGCATGTCTGACCCTATGTACCGTATTTTTGAAGACTCAGTTTTGTACTTCTATTTAAATAAAATCATTTATTTATTTATACTAAGCTATTATTGATGATCGATATGTGTTCAAAAACAAAAAACGCAGCAAAAAAATGGAGCATAATAATAACATTAATAACAAGATTATTTACTGAACAAAATGATACATCATTGTAGACGTTATAAAATTAATAATTACTGACACAGTACATAAAAAAACATTAAATTCTTTAAGAAAAATTATATAATATTGACACGGTTGGAATAATAAGTCAAGTAAGTTTAATCATTATTACAATCATAAATAAATTATTCATTGAACGTTCATAAGAAATCAGTATATAGATACAATCTAAAAAGCAGCATGTTACTTTAAATTATAATAACGATATATAAAAAAATAGTTTCTATATAATCACGTTTATCTTGATACCAATCTCATTTTGACTTAGATTTGCGACTGAGCAGACAAAAAAAATTGTAAAAAAAAACTTGCCTAGACATGGTAACTTAAAAATATTTGACGCGTGCTTGATCAATCAAATCGACTCACCCGCAAGGTCCTCTTGGTTCATGCCCATGATGCTCATGGCTTTGCACGTCAGCTGGAACTCTTGGGAGTCATCCCAGCCTGGTACTGGCACGGCGCCGCTCGTCAGGAAAGAGTACCCCTTCGCATCTTCTAAGATAAATTCCTCTGAAACACGCAGTCTCACCATCAGATCACATTCGCTTCCATCATGAAAAATCGTAATTTATTAGGTTAAAAAAATAGGACAATGCCACGCCCCTCTTTTTTAAAGTAAAATAAGTAAAATATTTTACAAATACCAGCCAGCACTCTAAACGATGATCCATTCATTTCAAGGGATATTTTTTTTTTAGACAAATTGACGTGATACTGGGAGGTTATTTAGAAGGAGAGCATTAATGATTGGCAAAATATTGAAGGAATGACCCACGACGTGCTTATTGAATGTTAAAATAATGTATTTGCAGCTGTGATAAATTTCCAATGTAATTACTAAATGATTTCTCTTCCAGTTACAGTGGGGGTACTCACTCCTTTGCTCCGGAGTGGCACCGCTGAGCAGCTGGTAGAAGATGTGGAAGGCTCGCTCATCCTTGGCCTGTCGAATGGAGCGAGACTTTTCCAACAGGTACGTCTCAATGTTGGCACCTGCTATGTACCCACTGGCATCGAAGTTGATACGAATGAACTTGCCCTGTGACACAAAATATCCTCGTGACACCACCACACAAAAAGGTCACAACTTGGCGAACAGTACTTACAAATCGCGAAGAGTTATCATTCTTCACTGTCTTAGCATTGCCGAAAGCTTCTAATATAGGATTAGCTTGTAGTAATTGTTGTTCCAATTCTCCCTAAAGAATATATAAAAAAAAAAGAATTCATAATTTAGTTATCATAAAAAATTATATAATATTATTTTATTTACATTAATTAAACTAATTCCTAGCTTTTATACACAGAGGATGAATGAACGAATGATTTTTTTAACTAAATTGTGTACAACATTATAATGGTTATGCTCTAAAAAAAATTACATACCTCAAAGGTTGGGCCAAGCTAGCATGAAAAGCAATAAATAATAGGTTATATAAAATTGTATTTATATAATAATAATATCTTATGCGCTATATTAACAATACCTAAAAAAAAAAATGACATGCAAAAATATTCTGTTATGGATAATACGCTACAAGGTGGGTATAGAGTACATATCATAACGTTGCAAGGATTCTTACAATGCGCATTCTTTTAAAACTATACGATCGTGCAAATGTTTTTTTTTTTTTTTTTACGTGGGTAGAATGACTATAATGCTGTGGTTACGATCGTCCTATGATGGGAATATTGATGATGAATTTGACCAGGTGCCAGGGCCCTCCCGCTAACTACAGTGCAAACTAAATGGGGCTACAAACAGTATAATAGGAACTCTACTGCAGGCAACCAAACCAACTCCATGCTACTACTATGAGGTCCTCCTTTTTACATGCCCCACACAGAGCATACAACATTCAGCTACATACTACGTTAACAATAATAATTATAACAATTAATTTGTGTAAAGGTGCAGGTATTATGGATATTATAACAATCTAAGGAAGGTATAAATAATAAGAGGTTTGATTGCTAAATATCCAGGACAAATAGTGCACATATTACTTTTGTCTGCCGTCGATATTTTAATTAATAAATGTATTTAATTAACAGAGAAACAGAGAGAATAATTAGAAAACATAAAAAAGTTTCTAATGTGTACATGGACCAAATTTGAACGTCTCGAAGTAGTTTTTAACTATGATATCATTTTACATACGACCAGATTTTCTCAGCAGGGGGTTTTAAATTATAATATTAAAATAAAAAATACGAAGACAGACAAAATTTATTATAATTTCACATTTATATTTATGATATGATGATAGTACAACAAAAAAATGAGTTAATTATTAATGATTAATCTCAGTTAATCTGTCATAAAAAAAAATAGAAAAATATCAGAAGTTTTTTTTAAATAAACAATGTTATAGATCGCAGCCTGCTGAAGATTTTGAGATTTTTTTTACGTTTTTTTAACACAACAAGGCAAATTTCAAGCAAATTTGTTCTTTCTCCTTGGAGTAAGCATCTTTATCAATAGAAAAAAAAATACCGTGATACTGAGATTAATCGTTACTAATATGGATGATGATTTTAGTTTAAATAATCCTGCTGCTTTGTTGTACTTACGAAGCTGAAAGCAGCTGGACTAGGTGCCTACATGAGGAGGAGGAGGCCCACATGCATGCAGGCAGACAAGAGTAGCGGTAGTCGAGGAGCGATCAACACACCCACCCCGAGCCAGTAGCGAGCAGCAGCGATCGAGAGCGAGCGGGGGAGACAGAGAGAGAACAGAATAGAGATAGAAACTCGTATCATCATGCCACCATGCCAGGGTAGCTGCTCGCTTTTTTTTTTTTTTTTTTCGCTCCACCTCGTCTGCTGCTCTGAAGGGAGAGGGACTCGCTCGCGTCTATGCTGCCACTACCTTGTCAAAACTATATTGTCATAGCTGTGTGGCTATGGTATATATCATAATAACTTATTCTACATTATTTTTTCCCATATTTAAGTACCGTAATGAGTATAATGAGTATAGAGACCGGGATTGTATCACGTGATATTATATGAATTTAAAATTTGAAGTAATTAAAATTTAATAAAATCACTTAATCGCTTCCCAAAAAATTATTTTTTTAGAAACAATGAAGGGTGTTATAGTATAATTCTATATTTCATTCGTAAAAAACTGTTTATTATTTCGTGCGTTTCTACGTACAAGTTATTACGTCGATCACTAGAAGGAAAATAAAAGTTGGCCTCACGCTTGGTGATTCATTATTTAATTACGAGAGATTAGATGAAACCACAGATAGTATTTTTTTTTATCGAAACTGTGTTTTAACGTACTTCAAAGTTATAATATAATGAAACGAGTCAAGTAAATACTGATAATGTTTTTAGTAGGTGATGTGTTTTTAGTAAACAACAAAATGATTTGACAAACAATAAAAACAACATACAGTACATAAATTAGGGAAAGATAATACAGAAATCTCCTTTTTTATACATACTGAGGTGTCACCGTTTTTACATGACCGAGTATAATATCATATCAAGGAAAGCAAAGCATGCAGTAACACCTCTGTATGAGCTTGGGAGGTTAATTACAAAAATTGCACACATTCTACCCAACCAAAAAAAGTTCTACAACTACAAAAGTACCTGTAACCAAACCAGCACCTTATAGTTCATCAAGATTTTTTTAACCACAATCATTATAAACTACATCATATAATAGTACTAATAATAATAGTGCAACAGAGTCGAAAGAGGTGCAAATATAATAATATCCAAGGTGCTGATCAGGGAGTTTTTTAATTATATTATTTTTTATTTAATACAAAGTACTAACAAACATATAAAAGCTATAAGTAATTATAATTATATAAAAGTGCTTTCTACCTACATTAAAGCTTGAAATGTGTATAATATAATTATTACATTTAATTTGCATATAATTATTTATTAAAAAAAATGCATTACAAAACATAATAAAAGCAATAACATTAAACATAAATTATACTTTCTTAGCAAGAATCCTAAGATGGTTATGTTTAACATGTATTATCTTATAAGGTAACATTAATTATTGATACGCTCATGTAGTTTTAGAAAAATAGCTCTCATGATTCATATTACGTCAGCATGGTTGGAGAGAATGATCATAACTCGGCTGTGAATTATTGTCATAACTCCATCATGCATTGATATTTGATTTAGAAGCTCGAATGGCTGATGTCCGTTATTGAAATTTAAATTATAAATTCTTAATCAAACTGACTTACTGAGGGGCAAATCTACAATCGGGGTTCATCGTTAAAAATTTAAATAATTTATTGAATATTTTAGGGTTTCAAGATACCCCCTCCCCCCTACTGTACACAAAGTGGAGTACACAAAGGGGTACTTGGAGTACTCTAGTTTGACGATTTAATGAAGACATGCTGATATGACTATCGAAAAATGTAGCTGCCACGCCCTCTACAAGACGAGTTTCATGAATTTCAACTCCAATAATACTGCTGTTACGTTAAATGGACCAGATCAATATTTTTGCGACCTTGCATTCAGCAACTTAGATAGAATCGAAATGGGACCAGTTTGTTTGCGTATATAAGCTTTACGATTCAACAGCTTCCGTGAAACATCATGACGGAGGCGCCTACTCGTCGTATCTCGGGCAGCAGCAGATTACGTGTGTTTGGTTGTCGAGGTAACGTCATTTATATATAGCCCATCTAAATAAGAGGTAAGCCCGCACGACGATAGCGGCTTGATAAGACGGCATCTGACACTCCTCTCGTTCTATACCTCGGCGTACCTGCTCACAACTATAGGGCTTTGATGAATTGATACCGTGAATCTGGGACAAGTACGTATATAAATTAGGAATTATAAACAAAAAACAAGTGATATTTTAAAAGTACGTAATGCTTTGTAAGGACTGCAATTCTTTATATGAAGATTTTAATTTGCATATTAATTTACATTTTTTTCTTTTTAAATTCTATTACACAAATTTCTCCAAGTTTCCAAACGTGTGTTTTTATAAACACAAGAAGGCGTGATCAAGCAGCTATGGTGGCTGGTATTATGCATTTACCTACTAGAGAGAGAGATTTACCCAGGCATTGTTGACCTTACATGGGCAAACGGGCTCGAGTTTTATAAAGTGGATGGAGGAGAATAATGTATGGATCCTGGCTGGTATAACAGCGCGAACCAACTAGGGAGCGCGTGCGTTCCAAGCTCATTATATTTTCACAGACTTGTTCACTGATGGTCGAGATATAATCGATAATACGTACAAGAATTATAATAATATATTATTATAACATACCTTGAAGCTAAACACAGTCAACACAATTTATAAAATTATGATCGCTATATTTGTCAAATGAGATTATCTTAGTTTTCATCAGTCTATTAAAAATTTAATAATAAGAGCAACCAGTATTGCTTTTTCTTAGTTCTAAGTTGGCTTTCACAACCAATATCAAGCTATATATAATAATTGACGCCCTTATTCATTTCTGTAACGGTATTTATAATTTATAATAAAAATTTAAATTAAAGCAGATTGAATTCAAAACCTCTAAACTGATCAACACGTATTATAAGTATTATATATATTATTATGCCATACTGATTTAACCACTTAGATAAGGAGAGAAAACACGTAGTGAAAACAGCAGTCAGAATTATTATATTTCAAATTTAAATATACGATATGGGATATTTCAGCTGCACAAACAAATGAATACAAAATATATTTGTTGAAATAAATTCATTGATGATAACTCAAGTTAATTGATAAATTAAAATATTCAACATGGTCAGCGGGCATCCAGTTAAAGAGTTTACTATCTAAAGTATGACATTGACAGATCATGCAGAGCACGGACGGCATGGCACAAGTCAACAATAAGGAAATTTGACAGTCAGTAATTTATTTTGCAACATTAAAATTTTATGTTACGTATTCTAATGCCATTTTTGATATTTATTTAACTCTTTTTTCCTACCTCTCTAAATATGAATACGAAATCAAATGAATGGTTGTGTGTAAAATATGTGACTTTCCGTTTACATAAATATGAACTCAGCTAGCATATCCCGCGCTTTTCTTAGGTGATTGCGATGACTGCGCATTTCTGCAGGTGTGTCCTGCAATGTTATATTTGATGCTGCAAGTTTACGACACAGGAAGCTTGTGGGAGAGCTCGCAGAACGACGGTACCTCTAGCGAGATCGCGGCTTGGTGACAAGTGTCGAGAAGAAGATAACATGAAGATCAACAAAACATCAGCTGCACTTGTCGCACGGTAACCCAGGTGTTATATTACGTTCCCAGGGTCACTGCAGCTTCATCGTTGTACCTCAGATAACATTGAGAGTTTCATTTAAAAACAACAAAGATGTTGATGATAATAACATTCCTAATCGACAATAACAACTTATAACGTTGTTTTGCGTATAATTGCTATATAAGACGATGCACTTATATTCTAAGACTACATGAGCGTACCAAATTGTTATAGTAAAAAGATTTTAAATTGATATTTTAATACTCTTATACTTTAGTTTACGACGCACTTTGACTATAAATGGCTCGTAAACTGCCCCAATAAGTCTGTGAGGGTGCGTCAATGAACGTTAAAGATGACCAGCCAGCCAGCAAGGAGGTTTAGTTTCTTACCGTGTGTGGCGCTGCGGAGCTCTTAGGCTTGGAGGCGGCCACATAGGCCAGGTACTGTATCACCTTCTTGGTGTTCTCCGTTTTGCCGGCACCAGACTCGCCCGTACACAAGATGGACTGGTCCTCGCGGTCTGAAACAACGAAACCACAACGGTCGTACTAGCTCAAATCCAACATGCACACGGCCTAGCTCGACCAGCCAACTCCATGCATGCTATACAGTACATATATTATACAAGTATAGTATGAACCTTTATCGGTATACATTCACTTTAGGTTTTCCACGTCAATTCTTTAAAAAATAAAAAAATCCGAAAATCTGAATACTTATTTTGTTGTATACAGTAGCCTATACAGCAAAAATATAAGCTCAGCTTTATATATATAAAAAAAAAAAAATCTATGAATGGGGGAGAAAATGGTGTTGCCAGGACATTATTTAGTATAAAGAAGGTCCTGGTTGAGGTTGTTTTGTTTATTTTACTTTATTTATAATGCAAGGTAGCTATTTTAAAAAGGAGCACCAACTATATTTATATATTTAATGGGAGCGATACTCGAAGGAGTTAGCCAGTAAGTTATATGTCCAGCTTAACCACGATTAGTGCCATTGATTTAGGCTGACACTAAACGTGATTAGTGAAAAGGCGCGTGTGTCTAACTTCCTTCGTGAATCAAGCCCAATAATGTTATACATTCACGAAAATCGATATCGATGGAGCCTTCTTTAAAAGGGTGGAACAGTTCAATATGCCATATGTCTCTTGATAACCAATAAGGCGAGGGTCTATAATTTATTGCCACACTATTGCAGCAGTGAGAGCGTCATTCAGACGGTGATTGTACGTCTCGCGGGTCGGCGCCGCGGCCGGCAATGTGGTTACAGTGCTGCTGGGTCGAGACAGCAGCAGGGCGAGGCTGTGGCCGCATGCTGCAGTATCGGATGAAGCACCCTGCTGCTGCCTTCGCTGTGACCACCACGAGGACTTGATTACGTCAAGAAGCGCTTTCATCACCTTACAAGGCGGTGTCTTTTCTCGAGTACAGCCAACAAAGAACTCCTCATACATAAGTTAACATCAACTCGAGACTGCTGTACCCAGCTTCTTTGCTCTACATCACTCAAGGAGAAATTGCTACCGCATACAAAGACGTTTCTTTACCAGCATTTTAATTTAAATTAACTTTACAACGTATAATATAATATGAAAAGACTTCTCATGTCTTTTAATGAGATACTAATTTAACGCTTTACAAATATCATATAGTAAGCTAATCATGCCAAACAGACTAGTAAAATATCACTTTTAAATTAATCACGAATATCAGATATGTTTAATTTATTATTTCTCATCTATAGCATCACAGTTTCAAGCTGGAAGATATTATATTTTTTAATGCTGACATTGAATTACGAACTCTCAAAAAATTCTACACCACAGGTACATTAAATGGTACACTGATACATTATATAAGTTTAGCAAGAATAATTTACCATTAAAATGAAATAGCTCTGTATAATATGAGCGTTAACCATGTATGGCAACTGCTGCAGTGTTACACAACACCACTTGCTAGCATTGGACTCCACTCCTGAAGAGCTGTCGCGACAAAATGCATGCAAGTTGACTTCATCTAAAGCTTGCGGGTACAACAAGTTTCATTTTATTTTTTTTAACTTTATTTTTTTAGGTTAATTGACATGCCGATAATTAGCTCTAATGCCTGGACTTGCCTGGACTACATTACTGAACCCACCCATCGTAATGAGCACCAAAGCTCCCTGATAAGAAGGGTGGATGACTCACCTTGCAGCATACTGCGGTAGGCGTTGTCGGTGATGGCGAAGACGTGGGGTGGCACCTCGTGGCGCTTGATGCCCTTGTAGCGCTCCATTATCTTCTCCGTGTATATGGGCAGCCGCTTGTAGGGGTTCACCACCACGCAGAACAGCCCGGAGTACGTCTGCAAAGGTGAGGACACGTCAGAAATGGGGCATAACGGGATATTGCAGTAAATTAGTAATAATAGGAAGTATAATATGAAGCTAGCATGCAGTTGAGTGGTCAGATAGTTTTAAAATCTATAATTTCTCATGTGTATGTTGACTTGCATTTCAAAAATAAATAATTTTCACGTAAATACAATACATAATAACACATATCAAGGTTATCCAAAATATAGTAATGCTTCATTTGCGATAAAAAAAAAAGAAATAAATATATATCAATCAGTACGCACAAGCGAGCTTTTTTGACAGAATATAATATATTATTATAAACATCTTCCTTGATCCCTGTCTTTAGAATTGGATCTCGTACCAAATTCAGTCATTAATTAACAATATATATTTTTAATTTCATATATTTACAAGGTTGAAAGTCTCATTAGATGTTCCTTATGTTACCAATACAAAAGTTTCATCTGATTCATAAATGCATTTCTGTACACTGTTTTTGTGTTCAATAAACAATTTATTATTATAAATACATTTCAGAAATGACCTATAGTAACCAAGTTAAAAATTAATTAACAGGTTTTGTTCATTTAAATTAAAAGATGACGCATAAAAGAAATGATAAATGCGATAAAAATAATAGTTATAAATGATGATTCTAACCTTTCATCCTATCATGGGTATTTGAAAGATAAAAAAAATGTTTTAATTTGCATTGCTGATAAGGCAGCCCCTCGGTACACGAGTCTAATCAACATTAGAGAGCCGCCTGTTGCTGCATGCACGGGCAAGCAGATAAGGCGACAAGGTAGCGTTCTAATAATGTGAAACACTTTTTTATGAGTCACTCTCGCTTGCTCAGCCTTTCCTACCTACGGTTTTATGCTTAGCTTTGGTGTTGATGAATAGGTTTGTTTGAACATTTCAGTTTGCCAAGATGCATAACTAAAAAAGTCAACATGCTGAGTCAACGTGTACTCCGTTATCATTCAGTGCTTGTATATGCAAGAATAATGTTCCCTCGAGCTCTCACTTCCTTTCAGCAAAAAAAAAAATATTTGCATTCAAGCTTTTATTTTTGCTCTTGGAATTTTTGTGTCATATTCCAGAGGGAAGTATTTCTGCATGTTTATCGTATGCGATGGTTAATAACTTGAAAATAACACCAGTTGGTGATCAAATTAAATATAGCTCATGGAATAAAGGCTATTAAATTCTGGGAATGATAATTAATCAGCATAAAACATAATCTTTACTGTTGTTTATTGGATAGTTTCCAAATGATGATATCAGTCAGTATTCAATTTCGCAGAATAGTATATTGTTTTGCAGTATGATGAATATAATATCTCGTATTGCGAATATGATAGTTTATTATTTTTTTCAGTTAGAAATTCCTTGCTGCTTCTTCGGCAGCTGGTGATTAATTTGCAGGGTCAGCAACAGTCACGCGAACCCATGCAGCGAGCACATTCTTTTAACGATGCTCACGGCGATGTTACAAGCGCACTCAGAAATTAGTGAATGTTTAACAGCTACCTTAATTACTTCAACAACTTTGAATTTTATCCATCAAACCAAACTACCCGAGTAGTTTAAAAATCTTGCATCGAACATGTTTAACAAATTACAAACAATAGTCATCGTTAACTAATATTCATAAAAATTAACAAACCTATTGAAAATAACAAATTATAATTATACTGATGAATTTTACTATATATACTTATTTAAATATTTAAATCAGCTTATTAAAATTCAAAATAAAAATTTAAGCTGCCAATCATATTATATTATAATATCGTTATTTTTTATACACATAAGTTATCAACTTATCTATTTAAATCACGTGTCATGTATATTATATGATAATTACAAGTAGAGAACATTATAATATAATGTTAGTAAGGTTGCTGCCTAATCAAGCTAAGATATTATAGAATGACGGACCAAATGTAATGTGCCGTAGGGCTGTCAAGTCGGTGCTTATAGAAAGCAGCTTCAGAGGAACCGACGGTGTTCTGCCGTGTCACTGTGATGGTGGTGCTCAACCCGACGACTGCAAGACTTCATGTCATCTCCAGGATGCTAATTACGTCAAGTACTTTATAAAGTCATGTTAATTGACAATGTGACGAGTTCACCGGGTCAATGACTTGGCTTTTTTAATCAATATTGCAACACAAATGCTTCAAAAGCAATAGACTAACTCATTTTATTCATTTCTGTAGATGGTTACAAAGTAATATAATATATTATATATTATTTATTCCATAGCCTGGAGAAAACACGAAATTATTAATCGATGACTGCGTTTGCATGTATCGTCAGATGATTAACATTAATTAGCGGTATAGGAGGAGCTAGTTGTATAGTCTTATAATTAATGCAAATGCAAAAGTTTTAATGAGGCGTTTACATTAATTTTCATTACGTAACAAAAGAGTTTACCAATATTTGGTTGATAAAAATTGTGTGGCACGGACTCGTGTCCTGTTTTCCCGACATTTCCCACCACGATTTCCTTCCTTGCTTCGATTAAAAAAGACGACAGAAGAAATAAAAATAAACAACAGGAAAGTAGTTACCAAACAACACTATTGGTGGTAGCTTGATCTTATTTCAGGAACAAAACGTTGTTTAAAAAAATAAACTCATGATAACAGTCACTAAAATAGTTATTTAATTTATTACCGAGAAGTTGACAATAAAACTACATAATATAATTTAATACAAGTTAAATTATTATCATTCATGACTATAATAACGTATAATAAGTGTATGATGTTTATTGCAGATCCAGAATAGGTGTGGTGGTCAATAAAAACCACCTTAGCAAGATATCCTCAGGCAGAGAAGAATAAAAGATTCGCAATCTTTACTTTCATATGAGCATTACCAAGAATTAAATAGTCCTGTCCTATAAAAAACACAGCAGTTGTCTTCTAACTTTGGGTAAAAGAGTATTAAAACAAAAAAGGGAATAGACTAATCATGCAAAATCTTGATAGACATAATCACACTTAATATTCATTCTGCATAACGTACAATCATGTATTTTCACTAATTGATATTAAAACTTAAATCGTTAAAATTGCCAAAATTAGTCATAATTATAAAATTTTCACATGAGGTTAAGATGAAAACACGTCTTACTTTATAAGGTTTCCCTTACAGCCCGGAATAGTGTATAAAGGTATAATAAATGAAAAACAATGCTTTATTATCTGTTAGCTTTGAATAAATAAAATCCCTGTCTATTTAGTATACATATACATAGTATATTATCTCATGTCTGTGTGTGTATAGGCGTTTAAATAAAGACATAATATATGTATAGCATCAGGGCAACAGATTAAGTCCACTCATATCAAACTGGATAAAATAATGTACGACCCCAAATATTTCAAGATTGTGTTTTAGCAAAACGCGCGAACATTATTTCTGTTCCAGATTTTAATTCCAGTTAACATAATTATAAATTATAGATATAATTGTCTTATTTTACGTATAACACTCCATTCAAATATGTATAAAAAATGTCTGGTCCGGCCGTGCTAAAGTATAGCCGAAAATCGGACATTTTTATTCAAATGGAGTGTACAATTTTTTGCATGCTATTTATTATACAGTCTACCAAATCTTAAATTCGTTTCCTATATATTAGTTGTTTATAAACTTACACATGCAGATAAGTATATACTGAGCGTAAAGAAAGTGTGAAAATTCTGGGTTCGAAATATTTAATTATATCGGGGTTTTGTTTGTTCTTATTGTAAGTCCTAGGAGACAAGTATAAAATCCATCGTATTTTTCCTGGAGAAACAACACGGAATCCCGGGACAACGTCAGCAGCAGCAGACTGCACGCAGACAGAGACAAGTGCTGCACCCAGAGAGCGCACGCAACAGCCCAGGGAGGGCGTGGCACATACAGGTGGGTGCGTGAGTCACCGCAGTGACAGCTCATAGCGGCGACACGCCAACCGCGGTCATCGGTGTTCCCCGTGACCTGCTGTGCCGATAATTTCCTCCCGAGATAATTTTTTGTGTAGCTAGAACGTCAAAAAATGAAAAAATAAAGACTCGTTTCCAAATAAAGTGTTTTAAATTTTTGACAGGAAGGATAAAAATACGATAATATTGATTGGAGTCTAGAAAGTGAAAAATAAATGTTGTTGGTGTATATGCGAAATAAAACATCACTTGTTAATGGTCAAGCGATTATGCTTATAGATATAATATTAGAATCATCGTTTTAATATTAAAATTATCATGATGAAAAACGAAGCAAAGCCGAAAGTCATACACTTGCCTGTCAAGTGGTTTTTAATTTACTGAAATTATTTGACGTTTAAGTAGAAGTTCATACCATACACAAATAGACACATTAGTGAATACGTCATTGCAGCTAGTGTATATTATATTCTTTTTTAAAAAGTTGCATAAAAATGGTAAGGAAGCGGCTGGCTGAAAGCACACTTCCGTGAATAGTATGAAGGAGAGAGAGAGAGAAAAAAAAAGAGACCACCTCGCAAGTTGTGTAAAGCAGGCGGGGCCGCAAGTGCAAATATTGCGCGGATGTTGCGCACATGTAAAACTTTACAGCCGCCGCTATATTGAATAAACATCATATCGTGCATGGGTGATAGTGGCCAGCAAGCCTCGCCCCCCGGGCCACGTACGTTTCCTGCAGTAAACTTTAGACCTGATATGCAGCCTAAGCAAAGAGAGTTCACGTTCTCAATAAACGAATAGGTTTCAAGAACATTACCATCATCCTGAAAGACCTGAACATCTTATTATCTTTTGTTGTTTCATTTTTTACCAATACGAAATGAACAACGCGATCAAATGCTATAATCAATAAGCAGCTCAAGCAGCATTAATCTGTTTACATTTATATTTTATAATAAAAGCTTATCTACAATATCTCTTCATTCTCCATATCCGCGTTTTCTTGATAACATCAAGTGTTGTTAATAAACATGGAAAATAAAAATACAAAAAACAAAGTTCCGTCATTTGTTCACACTTTTGAGTTCAAATATTGGCCATTAGTTATTTTAGTATAATATCTAGGAGATAAGAGTCAAATGCAGGTACGGCCTTTAATTAATTAATTAAATATTGTGGGTTCTCTTTACTATTGACCATCAGAAGCAAAGTCAGGACCTTTAAAGAAAAGTAAATCTAGCAGTCGGAGGGCAATTAAAAAAATATATAGAACACTAAGTAAATATACGCATTGCACCATTCCGCATGTTCTTATTAATTATACAAGACGGGTACTACAGTAAACTATAAAATGAGTACTAGTACTTTTCGAACACATCACCCGAAAATATTAGGGCAAAAAAAGTGCTCACTTTTAAATTTTACATAAATAAACTTAATAATAACATATGTTCCTTGCATGTATTTCATTATTTGCAGTAATAACTTTTGCATACTGCCGTGCAGAAAATGTCAGAAAACTAAACATGGAGTGCTTTATCAGCAGAGAAACTTGAATGGGAACGCTTCTAGACGCTGAATAGACATTTTTAATTCCATAGCAAAACGTGCACATTGGTTGCGAAATAACAATAACAGTACAAAATAACATTGTACGCACATTAAAAAACAGAAAAGTTAACATCACGTTATATATGGATGTTATCATCAGATTATTTTATGGATTAAATGGATTTAATTAAAAACTGTTTCAAATATTAAATTCATTTATTGCGTAACACTTTCTGTATGCTGGTATAATAAAAAAATGTTTATAAGTACATTGACATTAAAAAATTACCAGTTGGTTCTCCGATTAAATCAGCGACATAAATTTTAAATCATTCTAGATTTTCTCTCTGCTGGTGCTCGTAATAAGATGCTTGAACTCTGCTGGTTCAACTCGTCGTAACTTTACATTCATGACCTTGGCGTGCCAGTGACATCGCCAGCCTCAGTACAACATACATACAGCAAAGCACGAGACGCCCACCGTGTTATATAGCTAACGGTCACTTCTCCTAGCTCGACAACATTTAGGACTTATTTTCACCTCTTTAATTGCTTTGTTCGGTCGAGTTCTCCATTTTTTGATAGACATAAGTAGAAGTGAATTTTATTACGACAGCTTTTTTTAATAGAAAATAGTGAAATCTGACAAAAAATATATACTTAATTAGCATATGAAATACGTCAACAGTATAATATTTAAATGTTTAAACCCCAATATGGAGTTTAATTCTAAAGGAACCGGTCCCACTGGTGTATTTTGGAGAACGAGCAATGAGCTGTGGTGACGTGGGTGCGCTCGGGCAGCAGCAGCAGCGGTGAAGGTAAGGGGCTCTACAACTTGGTGGCTTCCAAGGAATGCGGGCCCGCCTGCTTCTCTCTTGCTATCGCCCGCTGGCTCGTCGATCGCTAGCCAGCAGCGAGACTGCTGCCTCTGCAAGCGCAAGTCAAACTCTTACCGCGTGTTACGGCTGCACATCAATAATCGCTATGATCCCCCAACGAGTCCCACGACAGGAGTTCTATGGGCAAAAGTTCGGAACAGGAATTCTCGTGAAAAAAAGCAGACCTTTTAAAATAAGAATGCCGTGTGCATTTCGGAGAATCGCACTGCACCTTCCTGATGCGAATTTCATCAGAATCGGAATGAAATTTGTCTTTTCCGCGTCTTTGTCATAGTCAAAGTTATATTAAGAGAGTTACTGTTGTATATAATTATAAATGTAGGATAATACCATGATGCACAGCGTCAACGAAGCCTAGTAAAATTAAGATTGACGCCCGTTTCAAAATAATCCGTTAGTATGGCTTTCGATTCTCTCATTATTTATTTTTATTTCAAATTTGGACAGCATTTTTTATTAAATTAAATAAAATTTTGGCTCACTTTATTGATTATATGATATACTGGAAGAGACCCGAGAAGTTCACCATTATTTTGTCAAGAACAATTCCGTATTAAATTTATTGAAAATAATGCTTTCCAAAATTAATTTTTACACAGGCTCATGATTTCTAATGATTTTCAACTTCTTATTATTTCGTGTACTTAATTTTTTTATTGAACTAAATGACGTAATGCTTTGTAGTATATAATAAAAGTTACGATAAAGCAACCAGTGAACAAAGCAAAATAGTTACACACAATATCCATAAAGCCGATTAAAAAAAAAAAAGTTCCAAGAAAATCAATGCTTGTTTTTAAAGCAGTAAGACAAAGTAGGTCTTACAAGAAGTCTAGCTAGCCCAAGCTCGGTTTACGTAACGTCGCGAGTACTGTCGCCTCCTGTGTGATACCACGTTGTGTGGGTGTGAGGCTGGCGCAGACTGCTGCTGGCGTCTATATAATACAGCAGACACAGTAGTCTTCCACAGCAGAAGTACGCGTCAAGGGCAAGGTGACCAAGAGAGAGGGCGGCGCTGTACCGGGCTGCTGCCACTTCGGGTCATTAGACATTCTTGTTGGTCCACCCGCTCCTTGTCGTGACCGTTTGGTGACGTCATCCCAACTCTCATCAACATTCAGGATGTAGTAGACATCATCTTGTTGAACCGTTGAGATCCAACCATCAATATCATATAATCAACCGCGTGCATCCAGATGAGACTAACTAATGATAAAACGGTTGACAGGTGGCAGAATCAACTTATGTATCATTTAATACTAATTTATTACAAGAATTATTATAATTATTATTATTTAAATTACTTTTTTATACATTGTAATATAGTAATATTATTATATAATGAAAAAAAAAAACTGTCAGATTGAATTGTAAGTCAAGTGTGTGGTTATGCTATTACAAATAACGTAATTACAAAATTAATGTTGTTCTATCTTCTTCAAGGCCCCCTATAGGTTAATGCACGCTTACGTCATCAAGTATACGTTGTTGATTCCACAGTTTATATATACGAGAGACAAGAGACGGAAACCGGAAGCAGATGTTATAGTGAGAGGAAGAGAACATCACAGGTGCAATCCAGGCTGCCTTCTTCCTAACACCAAGATTCAGATAAAAAGATAGAAAAAAACACGAATGCAGTTCTTGTGTCTGTCCCAAGCAGCTGCACTAGCAAATCAACCAATCAAGGGGAACAACGTTGCAGTTGTGACCAGCATTGAAAAAATAAACAATTCGATTGAAGAAGTGACTTTCTCGTACCTGTTTCCCAAACAATCTCAAAATCTTACCTAAAACTAACAGTCTTTATTCGCACAAATATTAAATACATCAATGGACAACCTACATGAAAAAAATTTATTGCAGAAATGAATAGATGGCACCAAAATATGCTACTTTGAATTTTTCAAAATATTTTGAGACCCGGAACTATTTTTAAATAATTATTGAAAGCTCTGTAAGTTAAGTTGGCACCCCTGAATCCTTAATAAAAAAGGATAGGACCGAGACGCCTATTAACGCCTCCAGGGGGCGTAGCCGCACTTTCAATAATTATTTTAAAATTGTTCTGGGTCTCAAAAAAATCTGAAAAAATTCAAAGTAGCATAATTTGGTACCCTCTATTCATTTCTGCAATTAAAAATTTTCATGCATGCAACTATCTTAACTTTCGTATACATCGCCCCATCCCAGTTGGTATTATATAAATAAATGAGAACTCCCTGGTGCTTCGTCTCACAAAAAGATTCAAGGGCCCAATTATTTCAACAAGAAATTCATAACAACCGACGACCAATAATGTTGAAATTTATAACAAGGAAGCTACGTCCTGAATAAAACATGGAAATTCTTCACAAAATAAACATCCTGATTTTCTTATCCTGTAAATGCCTACAGACGGACATAGGTTTTAAATGATGAAATTTTTTAATGTTTAGAAATGCAATGAATTTATTTATAAATTTACAAGACTACTTTTCAAAAGTATAATTTATTTACTTAAATTATGAACTATATTAAAAACAAATAGGATTCACCATGATAATGATATTATACTTAAGGTACATACATGCCACAAAGTGAACAAGTTAAGTTTAGTAATAAAAGCAACTCATTATATTTAGCTACACAGTAGCGTATTGATTCATTAGATGACGTAATATTCTCACTATAAAATATAAAATATGATGGACCTGATTTAACGTAGCGGAAATTCCTGCAAGTCGTTGTACACAAATGCTTCATAAATTATCTTCCGCGCGTGACACACAACATGTTAGTGCAATGAATGTGGCGATGGTACGTGACAGATCGAGTACAGGGGCAGTACTGCACACTTGATCGAGTCGCTTGGTCGCGCCCGGGAGAAGCATGCAGTGCATTACCATCAATACGTGACGTCACGTGCAGGTGGCTCTTTTACAGACTACAGGCAGATTAACACTGCGTTCTTTGTCATATGGAAGCGTGAATAGACAACCTGCATGATTTTTTTTTTTATTGCAGAAATGAATAGAGGGTACCAAATTATACTACTCTGAAGTTTTTCCAGATTTTTTTTTGAGTTCCGGAACTATTTTTAAATACTTATTGAAAGTTCTGTAAGTTAAGTTGACACCCCTGAATCCTTAATAAAAAGGATAGGTTCTAGACGCCTATTGATGCCTCCAGGAGGCGTGGCCGCACTTTAAATAATTACTTAAAAATAGTTCTGGAACTGAAAAAAGAAATCTGAAAAAATTCAGTACAGTATAGCATAATTTGGTTTAATTTCGTACCCTCTTCATTTCTATATACAATAAAAAAAATCTGCAAGTTGTCCATTGTAGCTATATACCCTTGAAATCATTCAGTAATACAGTATAGCTGAAATGAATTTTTGACCCAATACAAAATATGAAGGGAAAACGTTCTGCTAAAATTAATTGGGCGCGATTCACGAAAGAGTCATCCAGAAAGTTATCACGTTTATTGAATTTAATTTATATTGACACAAAACGTGGTTAGTGAGAATTCTGGTTAACTTCCTTTGTGAATCACTCCCATTATGTCCTGAGAAACGTAAGGAACCCTATAATATCATTATATATGAATAATAAATATTTCTACTAATATAGTAACACAGAGCTGTAAAATGTGAAACGTTACATTCTACATTATTATATTAATGCATAATCTTTTAATTTAATTTTGAGGATCGACCACGAGGAATCTTGAATCGAGTCGACTATAGTCTGCAATGATACTGCGAACGCGAGACTTAATGATAAAATGTTGGCTACCATACATACATATGAACGCACGTGTAGATGAAAACATGATAGCTGCTACAGCGATGAGCTAAGCAATAACCATGTATACAGTACAAGTGCTTGTTAGAGGAATAAGTTAGTGTTATTGCTTTGATACATACGTCTTAGCAGCACCATGGCAGCAAGATTGCAAACCGTGCATGCAGTAGTTAAAATACATAAATATCTACTTTTTATTTTTAGCTCAAGGAACATAAAAAAATATTAAGGATTACATAAGCAGCAATAATTTGGTTGCTACAGAAGTACCCATTTTATTGGCGATTATCTGATACTAAAAAAATATATTGCTTTTTAAGCTTGTGTTCAGTTAAAAACGATAAAAAAAAAGCACGCCATGATGAGAAATGTTGCATGTCATTTTTTGAAGAAGAAATAATAAATAAAGCTGTCTTCAGTGATTAAGAGATCGATCGATCAAAATCATATAGCATGTGGTCAAAACATGTAAAAGTATAAGTTATATTATATTGTGGATTCTGCATTCCCACGGCCTCCTCCTCCTCGCACATGAATGTATACGTCCGGGCAGGTAAGTCTCGATATCTATCAGCTGGCTGCTAGGAACTGGCGATGAGCGAGTGACTGACCCACATCCTAACTCCGACGCAGCCCCGAGCTATTCCCGGGACACGTGGGCAGACGACGGGGCGTGGTGCGACATTGGTAAGGTCTCGGCCACCCCTCGCGCGAGGGCTGTTTCGGAGCAAGGCAACAGGGCGACCGGACACCAGCCCCTGGCTAAACGACCGCAGGAGACGAGCTGGACACGACCTAGCGTGACAGCTGGCGCCTGGTCGAGGAGAGTTGTTAGCCAACCAGTCGCAAAGGTAGGAGGGGGGCAGCACGGGTCGTTGGTCCCGCTCATTTCGTGCGGCAGCAGCCAAGCACACTTGAGCACCAAAATAAACCACCAAGATTGGAGATGATGATTACAGGCTATTATCTTTACTGAAGAATGAAATCATAAACGGAGAGATTGATTGATGGTAAATTTATGCAAATCAAATGACACGTCTCACACACTAATTTCAGTGTCCGTTTTTTTTTGTTTTATTACAAATGTATCATCGATGAAGGATTAGTAAAATTTTTCCTTTTAGACGTACGTCTTTTCGAAAAATTTTGGAAATCTTTGGAAGGCAATTAAGACATTGCAACAAAGCAACCATCGCATGACAAATGAGTTGATAGGATTAATATCAGATATAAATCATAATATATGATGCTTAGAAAAAGAGAGAAAAAAAATCAATGTCAAATTCTCTACAGGATATTTTAAAAATCATTAATTATGTGTGACGTGTAACTTAAAAATGAAGGAGAAATTATTTGGACGTGAATATAAAATTTAGATAAAAACGCACCTAAACATATCAATTAGATTTAATATATTATAATCCCTTTTTATTTTTTTTTTTAAATAAATTGCTGTATAGTTTTCTTATAAATATTGGCTAAGAATAAGATACCAGATGCTCAAAAAATTTCTTGATGTATTTTGTTGGATAGAGGCGCCATCATATGACCTATTTGAGATGATGTCATTCTATCATGCTTTCTCCATATAAGGTAATACATTGGTAGGCAGACAGGCATGCATTTACGTACAGTACTCTTGCGAGGAAGGAGGAGGAGGAATGTGTGTGAGCAATGAGTCACAGTAAACGTGTAAGTTAGTTTCACACACACATGATGCAGCTAACGACCGACCAGCAGGCAATAAAGAACAGCTTTAATTAATCAGCTGTTTCAATATTAGTAGAGAAGTTCATAACCCACCGTCTACACAAAAAGCAATAAAAATAAATCTGTAGCGACGCAATTGCAAGCTAGGCAATGTGCTAATCATTCAATTGTCCGTATCGTTCAATGTAAGCTACCAAGTACGTACTATACATAGACATTATGTCTATGGTACTGTATACATTATGTAGTTACACAACATAACAACTTCACTACTGTATAAGTTATTATAATTCCTTCCAAGAATCACTTAGTAGCACCAATATTATTATTTCAAATACTGCTAGCGTTGCGAATTAAATTTTCTACATCCATTGTACACTATGAAAAGCCACGCCCTTTTGTTTTTTTATCGTACCCCATATATCTAGTGATGCCAAGATCAAGGAGGTATCATCTCGTATTATTAACAACGGCACGAAGTGTCAACTTATTTGCCATTTAAATACCATCGGGAATTTATTAAAAAAAAACTCGTGACATTTTAAAAAGGCAAGGAAAATGTTTTTTTAAAAAGAACTTTTCAAAATTTAATATTAGCATACTGGTATATTTACGCATGTATATTTAATAATATATTGTCATATTTTTTTTAATTTTCTTTACAGACAGCCGCACTATAAAATTTGAATAAATTAATATAAAATTTTAATTATAAATTATAGATTGTTATAAATCAATTTGAATATAAAACACATCAATAATCTTTTACAAGTTATATTAATGACGCGCCTGTTCATTAATATTAATAGAACATTACTTCAACGTATTTTCAACGTATACAAGATTTATGGGTTCAGTTGCTAGGTGTGTAATGAATCTCTAACATCCGCCCTGTCGAATCTGGCGCTGCTGTGGTTTCGATATAATAGAATTTTATTTGAACTAATTGATTACAACATATCCACTAAGGTCTGTTCGTAAATACATAATCTATTCATTAATCGGATGAACTTTGGGTATAAGAAACATAATGGAAAATCTGATTATTGTGCAAGCATTTGCAAACAGACCTATTGCGGTTGGTGCCTGTAACATTTGGTACTTACTTAGTGGGAGGAGAAGGACACTATCTGTCATCGCAGAGTCACGCTGGCTGCCTTATTTAGGCCACACCAAAGCTACAATAGCAACCATTGTTAATATTTTAATTATCTATATTAATTATATTAACCATATGGTTTTTAACAATTTTTTAAATATTAGCATACCATAGACGATTTTTTTTTATATGGGTTTTGACAAAGTTTAAGGTATTTAAATTTTAAAATATCATATGGCGTTTCGGGTTACCATCATGAATTACACGCGTTAGAGAAAGTCCCGGATCCAACCAATATTATTATATTATACAAGTTGGTTCAACACATGTTGTGTGCTTGTTGCCTCTCGTTTCTATTAAAGAGAGTTTAAAAATTACTATCATATGATGTGAATAATAATTATAAAGGTACCACATTTAATGGTTGACTTAAGTGATATAAAAGTGTGTGCTATTTCACGCTATGCACGATCTCAAATTACATACTGGGTGCGCTAAGAAATAGGCGGGGCATATATATCATTCAGCTTGATTTTCAAGTCAAGATTAATGGTCTCTTTCAAAAAAGATGACACGAATTAGGGCGTGTAAGTAAGGAAAAAAAAAACACTTATGTTACCTGCATGATGGTATTGTAAAACACTTAACTACAAAAGCACATACTATACTTCATAATTGACCAAGCTTATTATATATTTTTATTATTTCTCTTGTTACTGGTACCATGATAGAATAAGACAAATAAAATCTATAAATTTTTTGTTACAGGATATTGTGATAGAAATTTGTAGAAATAATTTTGTCCTTTCAGGACCAGAGACTAATCGTTGAAGACTTTTGGTCATAAGGCACTGACATTTAGCTGGATATTACAAATTCATTTATCAGGGAACGAATCGTCTCAAATCGTGTACCTTAATATTTCTTCTTGTGTAAAGATATAAATAATATACTAGCTTGAAGACACCGAGAGTGCAGGAAGACGATACGATATTCTAGGCCACATTATTACTGGCACTGTATGCTCATATTCTTAACTTCTCACGAGGCTAAGAGCCTTCTTCTGTTTATGCCTTGTAGCATGAACAAGGCTCTAACTAAGACAGCCGTGTACGTTACATACAAGCTTTGCATGGTTCACGTTTCGCAACATTTAACGCCAGCCTATATAAGCAAATTACATTTTTTCTTCGTCGTTTCTCGTGCAGGCTACATTATAGAAAGAAAAGTAAAACGTACGCATAATAAGGTGGCTTGCAGAAGACGCGTCCAAGTGTTAAATGACAGTTGAACCTTTCAGTCCATGCAAAGCATGACGTCACCTTGGTGGTTAAAATCAGGGTGTGGTCGGTCATTTGCATGTGGGTGGAGGTCGGCCTAAAATGTACTTGGACATTATTAGTGAAGGCGACTTAAGAAGTCACCGTCAAGTTAAAACACGGCATGAGGTTTTGTTCTCCGAGAAAAGACAAAAATGGATTTCACCTTTCAATAATATTTTAAAAAATATGCAGTGGGAGGCCTACTAGCTCGTTTTCAGAAGTTGTAACTCAAATCGTAGAGGCAAACTTTTCAGTGTGTAGGATGCACTAAATTCAAGCCATAACGTCTAGCATCCAAATAGCATCATTATCTAGCGCCCACGTGTCTAGCCATTCATAGGCAACGGCGAACTCCACCGCGCCAAAACTCTAGTGGCGAACGTAGCGTGCTTTAATTTAAAACAAAACAAGGGGAATTCGCGAAACTTTAGAAGATAAATAATTGAGATGATGGATAATTTTTAAGCCAGGATGTTAGTGACTAGTGAGACCATTTTATAGGTAGTCTATTTGAGATGGATGTTGAACATTAATTGAAAGGTTCTTTGTCTCCTCTAAACCTTAGTTTTTAAGTACATCACAGCACTAAAATTATTAGCATGAAATTATTATTATGTACTTACACCCTAAAATAATTATTATAAACAGATTTGTGCTATTACTTCAATAATTTAAAAGTTAAAACAACTGTTCAACTATGTAATGCCATCTCAAACTGCAAGTAATAGTACTGAAAAAAAAATATAACCATAATTTTTCCAACAAGAGATGGCAAAAATAGCACGAAGACTTCATAAAATGGGGGTGGGGAGTGAGTACCGACTTTGCGAGCTGATGGTTTTATTTTTATCTGACAAAACATCTGAAACATCCTCGCACAAAAGTACGCGAGGAATGTTATCAAAGTATTTATGTGTATATAAAAAAATCTCATTAATTTTATTCATTAGTCTCGCGGTACAATGACCTTGACCCTCGACTGTCAGTGCACTCTAGCGGTGAGGTGGTAAAATTAGGTGCGACCTTGGAGCTGTTGCCCAGGTTCCAAGCCTACAAATGGTCAAGAGACTCACTTTGTTCATCTTATGTCTGGCTGGCAACCACCCTACCTAAATTTTATATATAAAAAAAATCTTAGCTTTTACAGTTAGATTAAAAAATATATAATGTAACCGGTTACTTCTTGTAAAACCAACAAGACCATCATGGGACATGAACACTAAATACAAAAAGTTGTGATAAAAAACGGAAGCTACTTGCTTTTCCAAATTGATAATATGATGGCATTTGGTAGAGCAAATTACTGTGCTCTGATAAGAAGGTTTACAGATAATAAATATCACTTGCTGTTTAGTTATGTCTGCGTTTCGTCATCAAGTGAATTCAAGTCTTCGTATACTGACAATATTTAAGTCTGTTCGTAAATGCAATATCGATTCATGAAACAATAATCAGAGGAACCTTCTGTACAGGGAATATTAAGGATCATCTAACTTATTATTTATAATATTAATTAACATAATATATATTAAAAAAAAATATATGATATTTACAATTCATTACTTATTAATAACTTATTATTTTCTGATTGTGTATTTACGAACAGACGAATTGTCTCAAAACCGACAGATAACTTGAAATATGCATTTTTGTTTTCTAACATTTGCAAAATCTTCACGAGAGAGAGAGAGAAAAAAAAATAAAAATACATTATTTTTGAAGGAAAAAAATCAAATAGCCCATGCAACAACCGAACATTGGAGATCTAATTCTTGGCTCTGGCCCATTATTTTATTATTTTCATTTATAAAGTTGTGTTTTATTGGTCTGGTACTGTAAAAAAAAATTGGAATTTCATAGTGAAATTGAATGACATTAATACATTAATTCCTTTTTGACGGCTTCGCAATTTTTCTTGAGTATTTTTTTTGTAGAATAAAGCAACGCTCGTGAAAAAATTAGCTGCTGGATACGTCTTTGAAAATGGTTAGATCTCTGGAAATAGATTTGTGGGAGTAAAAAGTAACCTTAAACTTGAGACGGACTTTTGGCGTGAGACCAAACTAATTTTAGAGCAAAACTGCAATGAAGAAAAACAATTAATTTTGAAAGAAACATGAATCGACGTAGGCACATAATTATAACTCAAAATGCTAATGATCATTATTTAGTCTGACAGAGTTCTAGTCGTGTAAATTAAACTACGAAACATAATTATGAAACTCAGTATACAATCATGTATACACAGCTTTTGACATCAATAGGCTTTTTTTTAACAATTTCAGAGGTACCCCTAATCTTTGAAGTTGTATAAATACAGTATCATGCCCCTAAATTTTTACAAATAGCCGCCTTTGAACTGCATTAAAATACACCTAATAGTTTGTTTACACATTTTGCAGAAAAGGGCGCGGCTCTCTGCGAATGTGTTTATTCATAGCGTCCTATAATTTCAGTACATACAGGGTCTCTTTGGTTTATTGCTCACTTGGGGTGTAGAGCTTGGAGAAAAAAGACCGCAATACACCACGTTACATGTCATATCCTCCCGGGAATTGTTAAGAGTCTGCACATAATTCTGTTGACAATGGCTATATAAACGTAGCAAGATAACGATAAAAAAGTGAGACGAAGTGACGGTTCGATAACAGCATGTCTGCTGTGATAAAATGTTCAAATAATTTTGAGAGTAGGTTATGTGACTTGTTAACTATTTTCCAACAATAATAATTAGCGAGGATAAAAGTGCTCCAAGAAGCCACTGAAATACACTGCTAGTGTTAAGTACAGAGACAGCTGTGTCAGCACAAAATAGGACGTTGACATGACATAAAATTATATGATATAGCAAACATGTAAATTAAAAGAGTTCTATAAAGCATGCATTGACCGTTTCTGATGCAAAAACGGGCAAGGTAAATTTGCGAGGAATAGGCGTGGTATGCTGTATGCATAGCCCACCGGCGGTGACTGCATGCATTGATAAACAAAGTTAGTTTTGTACTTACATAAATGAGTCCAGAGTAATAACGATCCTTGATGTTGTGAAGAACAGAAGCTTCATTAAGGCACGTCAATTCTGCCATATCCTCGACTTTATCAAACTTAGGTGGATTCATTTTTTGAATATCATCCTTTGCAACAAGAATACGCTTGCTCGTTTCCACGATTTCCACCTCGACTTCATCGCCTTTTTCACCTTTTATGCTTGCAGAAACAAATCCATGGGTTTCGTGAGGTACCCATACTAATCGTTTTTGAGTCCATTCTGCTTGTGTTGCAGGATCATTAAATGTATTTCTATCTACAGATAGGTATTTCAAGTCTGGATCGTACCGGTCTCCTTTAGCATCGTCCGCCATATTGCCTGTGTGTGTTACCAAACTGGCAAAGGCGCGCCGGAGTACGTCTTCAAGAAATATTAAAAAAGTCCACTAACACTTCACTTTGTAACTTAATATAATAAAGTAAACAAGAATCTAATAACAACAATTGCTTACACTCAACTAGGAAAAATACATAAGAAGTACGTAGGTACGGTAGTTAGGTCCATGTGCCGCACACTCCTCGCCTACTACCTAAGAAAGTGACAGTTGCACTGAAAGAGATTTCTGCTTGCTGCCGCCGCCCGTCGTCGCCGCGCCTCCAGCAGAAATGCCCGCGTGGCTTGTAGATGGAGCCACAATGCAGGATGCATCAAATAAATGGAAGTGGGGGGGTACAGTTTTCCTTATACGGAGGGAAATATTTGACTGACATCTACAAACTTTTAGGTCAAGTAGGTGCGGGTGTTAAGATAATTTTCATTTCTATTATGTCCAAGATACGCCCAATTATTATCTTATGGCCTATGTTTTGAATATTTTAGTTAACATTAACTTAAAATTAATAAATTAATAATAGCCTGGCTTCTCAGGAAATTGTATTAATTTCCAATATTTCATAAGAGCCGACGACCGAGCACATATATATAATAATTAATAATAATTAACATATACATAATATAATTATATGAGTTCATGGAATAAACAATAATTAAATGGCTAGCCCGGCTAGCCGGCAGTCAGAACAGTAGCAGCCTCTTACGATCCGAGCCATACTGATGATCGAGCCTTGGAAAAGGCGAAACTCGAGTCTATGGATATATATATAAGAGTGAATGCTGCTATAATGTATTGAAAATTAACTCACCTTTTGAAGCAATAATTAAATTATTAAATATATAGATAGTATATATTATATATATATTTTATATATATTAATTTATTATAAAATTCACCGTCGATATTTTTAAAAAATTATAATATATAATAAGTATAATTATATTATATGATATATATGTATACATAAGTATATCCATAATTCTATCATGATAGTAAATTGTATTTGTTAAATGTTTAATATGTAGTCACAATTAATGTATCAACTGATGTTTAATTAATGTGAATAAATATTTATTACTCTTATGCCATTTATATTCTTTAATTAAGGGTTATATTCTTTAAGTTTTATCGTGCAATCATGGCCATCGTAATATTTTGTTAATTAATTGTCATTTTGTTTTTGCGTATGTGCAGATATATATCCGTATACATGTATTCTAGCTGAAGAGGCAACGATATAATATATTATTATATTTATTATATTATTTCAGGGAATGATTTAATGTTAAGTATAATACATTATAAATTGTTAATTTATAATGACGTACTGTATATATAATGCCTATAATATTCATTGCTAAATATTGTTGGTAAGGAAACTCGTATGTGTATATCATAAATGTTGTATTACATACAAAATGTTATTAATTGTTATTACACCACGTCCGGTGCCACATTAAAATTTAATTACTTTAAAGAAGGAAAATGTACATCTAGGGCTAGGGACAAATGAAGTGAGCAGATATATTATTTTTATGATTTCCTTTGACGCAATATCACGCTGAAATCTTCTTCTAGGTTTACTAGTAAGTATAAATTTGTGCACTTGCGTTTTTTCCTCTCAGTCATTCGTATTTCTCAGAAATAAAGGAGTACATCGTATAAACATGCATTGATATATTAGAAATTAGAAGTCTAGCTGACATTGAGTCTGTTTTAATTGTAAGTATAATATTACTCACATTTCGCAGTAATTAATAATTAAGATGCAAACATATGAGGTATACGACTTAATATACAAATAGAAAAATCTCTAAAAAAAAAAAACAATTTCCGTGTGAATTGCAGTGCATGGCTGATATCGAGTTGCACAGTAATTGCTCTCATGATGAAGTTCTTATTATTTATTTATTTATTTATTTATTTATTTATTTTCGAAAACTTCTTCTGTTATATATATATATATATATATATATATATATATATATATATATATATATATATATATATATATATATATATATATATATATATATATATATATATATATATATATATATATATATATATACACACACACACACACAATATATATTAATAATATTATAATATTTCAAATAAAATGCCTAAATAATCTAAATATAGACATTAAATTTAATAATGATATTTCAAAACTGCATGATGATAAATTATAATGCATAATTTCTCAAATATATTTTTAGCAATTAATTTATAATTTTAATTTTGAAACGTTTAAGTCCTGCAAATGAATATTATAGCCACATATATACATGCGTGGAATTAAGTTCTTACAGATTTCACAAAGTCTGTTTACAATATTTTTACACAAGTCAACTTTTTAAAAAAAGGCTTATAGATATGTAACGAAAAGCTCAGGCCTGATATAGTTTTTTAATTAGATTTTTTTGTAATTTACTTTTGACCTATAATATAGAAATTAATAAAATAATTATATGATATAATCTTATATATTTTTATGTAGTTGTTATTTTACTTGTTTACTTAAATAACATAAAAATAATGTTAATAAATAAAATAATATTTGTTTTTTCTCACAGAATATTTTACAGCTAACTAAAAAAATAAAATTGAGTAATTATTTTAAATTACGATATAATTCCTTTACTTTGATATCTATACAATTATCTGCATATATGTTTATTAACTACAATAACAAACGTGATTCATTGCAGTTTGATGCCCATTTATAGAGTTGTTGTATGTACATATAGCCTTATATTCTAGTTGTTGAAAAGATTGAGCATATTATATGAGTCACGTACGTACATCTGTCCTCAATATTAAGACAAGTATAGTGTGTAAACCTCATAAATTAACTAAAACGTAATACAAGCAGATAGAATTACTGCAACTTTCCCCGTGGAAACGATCGTCTCGTGGTAGTAGTACGGAGGAGCGTGTACACAATTTTGTCGGGGCCGCCGCCACTATCTCGTAACCTCTCAGCCCACATGTCAACAAAAAGTGCCGTTACACATCGATAATATTCACCACAAGAAATATTTTTTTATATAAAAATATATTCAAATATACGTAACATTATGATAATTTTTAATAATTTTTAAAATAATAATTAATACAGTTAAAATGTATAATTTCTAATATTAAAAAATATAACTTTTCAATTATATTATAAAATTTTATTTATAAATAATAATATATTATTTTAAAACAACTTTCTAATAGTACATGATTTATTGAGTAGACAAAAGTGATAATTATCAAACATTTTCATTACCATATAATAAACATAGTAAGAGTATTATAGAATTTTAATGTTATTCTACATTATAAAATAAACTAATTAATGAACTTATTTTTTTACAATCTGCATGTTTGTAGAGATAATCATTTTAACGATGCAATACAAGTTGGAGATTTAATTATTTTAAAGAATAAATGCAGTTTTTTTTATAGCCACACGATCAAGTCAATTAAGACGACCGTATGTTTTGTCAACGTTAAATAACCGTGAGAGCCGTGGCTGACAGCCTCAGCACGCTAATAAATAGTCAAGACCTCTTTTTTTCCGTCTTAGTGCCAAAGTAGCTGCGGTAGATTGCAACATGTGTTAATGTCATTGAGAATCACACGTGTTGAGACTTTGATACCATATATGGAAGTAGTCAACCTGATTGTCAAGATACAAAATAAGAAAAATATATATATATATAATTTTGTGATTTTTAACTACCTTTAAACTTTTAAATAAACATTTAAAGAAGTAAAAAAACGATCTCTAGTTCAGTACTACTTATAAATTTGAATGTAATTGTTTTTCTTGATTAAGTACATAGATACTTATTTTAGAGAATTTTTGGTAATTATAATGATCGATTGTATTAGAGTACCGACCTCAAAATTTTTATTGCAGAAATGGATAGAGGGTGCAAAGTTATATATGCTACACTCTGATTTTTTTTCAGATTTTTTAGGGACCGAGAAGTATTGCTAAAAAGTTTTGGCGAGGTCGGGTTCGAATCCACGTCCCTTTTGGGTCCTATCTTTTATTAAGAGAGGCGGCAAGAGGGGGCACTTTTTCTGTACTTTCAATCATTTTTAAAAAATATTTGCCGGGCTCTAAAAAATCTAAAAAAAATCAGAGTAGCATAACTTTGCACCTTCTATCCATTTCTGCAATAAAAAATTTTGAGGTCGGTACTCCATTAATTGTATGATTTACGAACAGATAACTCCATAAAAAATAGGGTTATCCACATGATCCATTTTCTTTCCGCTCTTTTGTGTACGTCAGATATGTCTCAGCGGCTTAGCTTTATTAATTAATTATTTTACAATATGCGCAGAATTATAATGACCCCAATGCAAATTAATGCAATCCTAATTATTAAGTTGTATCGATCATGCAATCAACTGATGCAACAACTATTCACAGGCGCGGATCCAGGGGGGGGGGGGCTGGGGGGGGCTGCAGCCCCCCCCCTTGAAATTTTGGATTTAACATGGGCAATATAGGCATTTCCCCCACTCAAAATTTTTTTTTAGCATTGTCCTTATGGAGGCAGCCCCCCCGAATTTTTTTTCTGGATCCGCGCCTGACTATTCATATAGACACATATATTTTATGTAAAGTGTTTGCGTCTCGCACTTACAGTTAGAGCTCATTATAGTACATTATAACAATACATTCTACGGGTTGACGGTTGACTTACATTAGGAGCACTGAATATAATATATTTTTTATCTAAATCATTATAAATTATTATGAATATACAGTGTTATTGTGTTAGTGTGTAATAATTTTTCTAAGCTAGCACTATATAGCATGATTTTATTATGGCTTACTAATAAGCTGCCATGCATGCGAGGAAGGGATTTTTCAAAAATTAAATTAAAACTACAAAATTTAATATTTTCAGGTTTGAAAATATAAATGGCTAACTTAACGAACTTAACTTAACGAACTTAACTTAAATTATAATAAGGAATGTATATATATATATATATTAATTAGTTTAAATTACAATCGATCATTTAATAATGTATAATTAATATTTATATATAGCTGTCTAGTATCACTATATAACTATGCAGAATTTTTTTATTTATTTATTCGTTCATTGCAATTTTGACCTTGAAGGCTAAGACTATTTAAAAAATTAATCTTAAACCAAAGAGGCGCAAAGAGCATTTACATGCCATGGTTTGGAAAATTGTTTAACTGCAATAACATGACATTATTTTTATATTCGTGGTAAATTGAGAATACAGTTGAAGTCCTAAAGATTTAATGCAATATTGGAAATGTTTGGAGAAATTAATAATTATTTGTTTTTCAACTATTTCTTACACAATATAATTTAATCAATGCATTCATAAAGTCATTCATAAAAAGGAAAGGCAAATTGGCGGAGAAGTCTTTTTTGAAATTATAATTATAGTCTTAAGAGCAAATATAGACTCTGTCTTAATTATGATATACATTTTTAGAATTGAAAATAGACGATAAAAAAATTTAATGTTATCATATTCACTTTCTTACCTTCTTTCAATAAATAACGACCTTATATTGCCAGAATGTCTTATAATCGTATTATATCGCCAAAGCCATACCAGGGAATACCATGATCTTTTCTCTGGCCATACCCAAGCCCTCTTTTTTTTTTTTTATTGAGAGCTATAATTATTTATTTAAGCTTTCTTAATTTTTATTCGACAATTTAATAAACATGTTATATTATTAGTAACGTATAAATAATTTGACAGTTAATACCTTGCAAGAACCTTTTCTTTTTTAATTTCTAAAATATTTACTAAAAAATCATGTCATAATTATATATAGTATATATTTATTATTGAGTGATAAATTTTGTCCAATGACGTGAACATTTTGACTTGCTGCGTGTTTAAAATGCTACACGTACGATATACTGCGTATAATAATATAACTATAACACTAAAGTTTAAACAATTAAAATGTGTCCACCTTGCATGAATCTCACTTTGAGCTGGTTTCGCAACTTTTTTTCAGGAGTTTTTGGCTTCAAGGTGTCACTTTACCACTGCTGCATTTAATAATATGTGACCTGCTCTTCATTTATTTGTTAAACGAGCTGTTTATATATCCACAATGAGAGATGCATGGTTATTACAATTAAGGAAGACACTTATTAACTTTATAACTTTATAAATGTGTACTGTTTTAGATCCAGTTACTATAGGCTCAATGAACGCATGAGAAGTATAATATATCATATATGAAATTTCTCCAATATGTTAATTATTTCTTTGAGATGTTGTCCTTATAACTGCCCCACTTCCTATAAAAAAAAGTTGTCCGTTTAACATTGCAGTATTTAGTATTCAATACATAAAATTCTTAATTCTTAATTAACTGACTGGTGTAATATACGTAGAAATCTTTATTATCTGCAAAAAAAAAAAAAAAAAAAAAAAAAAAAAAAAAAAAATCTATCGTTGTTATTAGAGACCTAATTTATTGCTGTAAAATTTATATGTATTTAATTAATTTGATTAATAAATTTTAATTAAATAAACACGTATACTGTATATATGAAATACTTGTAATTCAATAATTTAATTGTATTTCAATTTGATTTGTTTATTGATTCTAATACAGACAAGTCCAGTTCTTGAATATACATGGATAGTTACATCATAAATACGTCACACATTTGACCCATATTATACTGATTAATACATAATTATAAAGTACAAATATTTATAAATTAACAAAAACACAACACAAATATAATCATAATAATATCTTTCAATCTTAATCAATTGAGTAATTAAAAGTAATCAAATTTCTTAAAGTAAAATAACAATAATAATGAACTGTACTATTTCTATGTAATACACACAAAATAACCTTAAAACTTACAAAAATTTAATTGGTACATCCATAAGCTGTTTATAGCTCAAAAGTTAAATTAAAATATCAAATGAAGGTGACATATTTTAAGTTCATGATTACACAGTACATGCAGTATATATTAATAATAATATGCACCCTCTTGCATACTTATATGCAAATTCGGTACATTAAAATTATAAATATAAGTTTGAACATTAAAAAAATTGTACTAATTGACTAATTGACGTTGCTGTGCATGCAAATTTAAATTACACGTTATGCATCTCAAAATTAGTCAATATATATATATATATATTCATTTTGTATGTGTCCATCATACACAAGCTCACTAGAAGTTTAAATACCGTTCTCAAACATTAAAATAACTTATCAGATCAAGAAATCAAATTAATTAATTTATACATCATAAAGACTAAAAATAAATTTAATCATGGCAGCAAAACTTATATAATAGATATTCATTTTTTTTTTTTTTTTTTTTTTGCTAATTTAATTATTTATTTTATAAACTGCATGTCTCTACAATGACTGTAAATACTTTAACTACTCTGAGTATTTCATGTTATTATTATCACAACTTGTTCATTTAATTTGAAAAGATAATAATTTGTTTAATTATTTAATTTGCCAAATTGACATTTTGAACTATGCAACATCCCAGATCACCATTTTTTTCAAACTTTTCAAACTCAATCTGAGTCAATTTACAATACCTGGCCAATTTATTGTATTCTAAGTTTACATCAAATTAATGTTACGTATCGTATGTAATTTATTTTACCATTGCACAAGTTAAAACTCATGAAACTGAATTTCCCTGATCATGAGTTTTTAAGCTCTTGGTGTATAGATCTGTGTTTTTTAATTTATGTAATATATATTATGTCTTATTTGGCATAATGTATGTTTTATGAATAAACAATTAAAAAAATACAATTTCAATAAAAATGTAAATGAAGATAAATTTCTTTAATTTTATCACTTTTAATAAAAAAATATTTAGGGTTTCTTAAATTGTGTTATAATCCGCCACTTCTCATTTTTAATATATTCAGCTCGATACTTGCTATATTAACATTTATTTGGTATAAGAGGGTATTATAAGCGATTAAGCGGAACACAGAGTGCTGATGACACCCGACATTGGTAATAAGGAAAAACGACAGTAAAATATATGTGCAGTATTTGGTTCCACCTTTCTCATCTCGACTTATATTTTTTTATAATTATTACACCTCCAACTTTAACCAAATGATAAAGAATTCACATGCATGCAACAATTTTTTTTTTATTTTTTGGCTACGACACTGAGGAAACTAACAGCATTGTACATTATAATCGAGGACCTGGCGATTAAACCAGTGAAAAAAAAAAAAGGTATTGTAAGGGTTATATGGTTTCATATCTAATTTCTCTGATATCAGTCGTATCTAACACGGTAATGTATACGTATATGAATTTTAAACCTAGCTATTTGATCATCATGCAGGTCCTCAATTATATAAATATATAAAGGTGGATCGATTTCCGATTACTTTGAAACAGAAACCAATTTAAATCAATACAATCTTTATGTGTTTGCTTGCTCAGTTCTCGGCCAGGCGATGATCCAAGGGGGGGGGGGGGGCGATCGGGGAGATCGCCCCCTCCAAAAGGTCCCACAATATATTGAAGGTGTTACCACCCCCCATCCGTCGCCCCACCCTCTCAATTTAAAATTGCGGGATAGGGCACCGCCCCCCCCCCCCCCCCCCCCCAGAGCCGCGCGCTGGATCCGCCCCTGTTATCGGCATAATTAAGCGTGGCTGTCACATCCATCAGGTAGCCACATGAACTGCCGAGTCTCTTCCTCGCTGGAGGGACAACAGTGGGCCGGGGGGGCTTCAATAAGCTCGTCACGTATCTGCTGCATGTACTGCAAACACACGTCATACATCAGAGGTCTTGTTGCTTCGAACTGCTGAGAAAACTTACCAGACGATTGCGTTCAGAAGCTTTGCGATGGTCAACCAAGCGCTCTGGGTAATCCTTTCCGATGATACAACCAGATTCTTGCTGGACATTTAATGGAGCTTTCCATGGTTCATATAAATATTCCACTGGAAGCTTCCGGAGTTCTGGTATGTAGCGCCTTAAACACAATTATTTATTATAAGAAATTAATAAAATGCTACAATCGTTTTTCATATAATACAATTATATTTAGTCAGTTTTTTAGTCTTGTAAATTGTTATTCACTGCCAATTTACAGTATACATATTTTGTAATGAAATTTCACTAGCAAAACAAAATTATCAATAAAAGTTAAGAAATATATTATATAACTTTACTTATAATGGGCCGCTTTTCCTTATAAAATTAGATCACAGAGCATCAGTTGTTTGAAAATTTTGTGTCCGGATAGTTGCCAAGACTCACTTGACGTACTCGCCCCAGGGGTCAAGTCTACGTCCGAAGTTGACGGGACAGATGCACTGCGAGCAGTCCAGCAGCTGCTCGAAGGCCGAGCTTGACACCCACATCCAGTTGCCGGCGTTGACGGACCAGTCGGCGTCCAGCAGGAACTCGAGGAACATTTTGTGGCCCTCCTCCCAATTTAACCACAGGTCTCCGCGTGTCAAGAAACATGCAACGGCATTGCGAGCAACGTGGTGGACCCACCCTTCCTGTAAAAGAAGGAAAATTAGCCTGATGCATGGCGTAAATCTTCGTCCGCGTATTTGAATAAATTAATATAATATAGAACAACATTTTCAATAACTTATATATATACATTAAACATTTTCTATAGCAATACGTGTGGTCTTATTAAATTTAATATTGAGAGTTATAATATTTCTGTATACAACTTAATTAATTTAATTATTATAAGGATCACCAAATATGAAACATAAAATCTGAAAAAAAAAAACAAAAATTACCTCGAGGAAATTTATAAGATATTATATTAAAATTTTATATATAATCGTTTGCAAGACATGTTTTTTTTTTTTAAATAAAACTTATTACAATTATTTTATTAAAAAATAAATATTTAATGTTATATAGGCTCTCTTGTGCGAAAGTTGTTATACCTGAATGAGCTGCCTCAGTGCTGCATCAATGAAAGGGTAGCCCGTCTTGCCCGCCTTCCACTTGGCCAGCATATCTGGGTTCTCGTCCCAAGGAATGTCCAGGCAGATGGGGTTGCCGATCATTTGGCCGTAGTGCGGGTTGTTGACGGACATCGTGTAGAAGTACTCGCGCCAGATCAGCTGGCTGGTGATGTTCTCCCCCGCAGGAGGACTACCCTCGTACACCTTGTCGAACAGGTCATGCACGGACCAGTAGAATCTGCGGACCAAAGAAGCGAGGAAATTTAGTAATGTCGGGGGAATTAGGGATTTATGTGCATTATACATTACTGATAAATGATAATTTAATTTAGAATTTATTATAATTTAACATATAAATTTAACATTGACGAAGAAAATATAACCAAGTTTGTCACCAACTGGAGGCGTCAGGTGCTTAATAGAAGCCGCATAACTCAATATAAATATATGACGTACACTAAGTAACGCGGATAGTGAAAATATACTATATTGAGATTTTTAATCTTTCTGAATAACTTTCGTGAATCGCACTCGTAAGTTTTTAAACAACATATAAATATATTCAACTCTATTATAACGTGATGAACTGACGAGGCCTTCATTTTATTTTTGTCAACTAAAACAATAATAATGATATTTTATTCAAACTTCTTAGATTGTACAGAGACACCATTTATACTTTACGTCAATAGTAGCAAAAAATATTATACATTAATACAATTAGTAATAATAAAGAAAACAAACTAACTACACAATTAAGGGTACATAATTTTACAATAATTAATATAAAGCTTATAAAAGCTAGATATGATATTGATGGTGAAATTTAATACAATTTAATGTTACTTTCAAATGATTTTGATTTTTATTTGAACCTTTTTCAGATCGAGTTTCTCGAAACAATTTACACTCTCTTAATTGTATATATATACATTATATACAGTGTGTCCATGCACAATTACATATCCATTTAAATGTATTATTGTAGTAATTACATGAATTGGTATTTATGCAATATTTAATTCCTATTGTGCTAATAGAAAACCACGAACAAGTTGCAGGGTGCATAGGGTGTAGGGGATAAAAAATTGATAAAATTAAATTACACGTACTCTTGTGAAAATTTATTGTATTTCTAAAATGTTATAAAATTAAAAAGGCAATCATGTTTGACAATCATAAATATTGTTTACCTTCTGACTGAGAGACAGCCGTGTCTGAGGGCTGCACTTTGGCTGGTGGGCGGTGCCAGGAGGTCCGGACGAGCCTGGTTGGGAAGGATCACGAACTTTCGGAAGGCGTCCTCCTCAACCCTCAGGCGTTCTTGGAGCCGCTGCAAGGCCTGCGTCTCGCCCCCCACCCAACGCACCAAGCGGTAACCAGGGGGTGGCTCCAGACCGAAGTCCTCGGGAGCTGGAATGGCGTCGTACATCTGTAACCACATTACCACGTTGAAGCAACTAGACTGTCTAATACATGGAGGAAAAACGATGCATTAATTACCTTAAATTCTTTAGCGAGGTACTCCGGCAATTTTCCAAATTTAACATTTGACCAGTCTGGATCTTCTACAGGACGAGGAGGATTGCCAATTATAGAAACAGTATGCTGAAATAAATATGTATGAATAAAATAAATCAAAATTTAATATTATAAATGTTATTATATTTATTACAAAAAAAGCACTATACAAATAATACTAAATTATACTAAAACTTGTTATAATGTTATTTGTGCAAATTAAATATTATAGAATTATTGAATGCATTATTTTATTTCTATAAAATGCTCAACTTTCATTATTTAGTTACAATACCCTGAAGTTCCTAAAATCATGACTGCATGCATGTCGAAGACAAGGTCTCACCATGAACATCTGGAAGGTGAGGGGCGGCGATCCCCCGTTAGTCTGCACCACGAGATTGGGGTCCCACAAGGTGTGCGACACTCGCTCCTCACAGATGATGTTGCGCTCAGAGCACATTCTTTTCACAGCGTCATCTCGCGCTTGCCAAATGGGCTCGCAGTCCTTTAGAAATTAATATCAAAATGCATGCTATATACTGTATAATATATATTAAGAATAAGAATTGCAACTAATTCAATGATATAATAATATATTCTGTGTTTTTTTTATATCACATGCGTAAATCACCTTAAAGCTCCTTAAAATTAATATTTATACTTAAGTCATCTCGCCTCGGGGCTAAGCAACTTATACAAAGTTTAGCGTATAGTTATTTATTTAGTATACTTGGATGGCCGGGTAACCGTTTCAATAAGTAAATAAATTACATTAATATATTGCTCGATCTCTCCCGGGTGTAAATTGATCTTTTACTTTCCACTGTAGTTTCCACCCAGTGGAGTGATGCACTTGTGTGTGGTTCTCCAGATTTTGTACATAATCTTGTTCCATTGATAAAAAGTAGAAGAGTCTACCCTGATTAAGGTTTCCACGGTTCCCTCGTCAGTTTCACCTAAGCGAATGCTGTGACGCGCAACAGGCCGGGGCCAACATCTTTTTCCTCCCTTATCTCTATATAATAATAATGGTGAAGTAAAATCGGAATTATTATATAATTCTATTGGTTTTGGACAGGGTACAATTTTGGGTCCCCTTTTGTTTATTGTATATGTCAATGATTTAATTATTAATAATGGTAATATTGATGTAGTACAGTTTGCCGATGATACGAGTTTCAAAATTAGTAACTCAAACTCTAACGAACTTATTCAAATTACAAATGACCTCATATTGGAGGTAAATTCCTGGTTTGAGTCCAACAAGTTGAAACTTAATGCATCCAAAACTAATTTAATCAATTTTCAATTAATAGATAATAATGTTAATTTGCAAAATGAAATCAAATGTGGGGACGAGTTCATACAATTTACAGACCAAACAAAATTACTTGGTGTTGTAATAGATAAAAATCTGAAATGGAACCACCATATAAATCAGTTGTGTGCAAAATTGTCTCGAGCTCTTTTTGCTATAAGACGTCTCAGGGATTCCATAGATATGTCGATGTTAAAAAATGTATATTACGCATATTTTCACTCGATTTTATCTTATGGAATCGAAATATGGGGTCATACTAATCAATGTCTAATGTCGCGTGTGTTTAAGCTGCAAAAAAGCGCTATTAGAATATTAGCTGGTGTCCCTGCGGGGACGAGTTGTAAAGAAATATTCAAGGATTTAGAAATTTTACCTGTTCCTGCACTGTACATTTCAAGGGTATTGATCTTTGTGAAAAAAAATCAACATTATTTTGCTCATTGTAAGCTTACTCATATTTATAACACAAGGCACAAAAATATGTTAGCCCTTGAATATCATAGAACGTCTGCTTACGAGAAAGGTCTCATGTACTCAGCCCAATTGTTTTATAATGGTTTACCTGAAGATATTAAAAGTGAAGAAAATATTTTTACATACAAGAAGAAAGTGAAGTGTTACTTGTTTTTAAGGAATGTGTATAAGATTGACGATTTTTTCAAGAAAGACTGAATATTTATTAAAATTGTAAAGTGCTTTGTAATTAATGATGTATTGTTGACTTGTCTTTAAGAAAGATTAAAAAATTGAATTTGAATATATACTCTATACCCAATATCCCGCCTCGAGCTCCACACCAAAACGGGAATTTCTTGTTTACGTTTTGGACGGTTTTGGGTATAAGCACGGAGATGCCCGAAGCCGTCCGAAGATCTTCGGGATGTATAGGCAGAAAATCCTAAAATCCTATGCTGTGCGTGTTAACGTAATTCACAACATCTCTTTTTTAATAATAATTTTGGTCGACAAATAATTTTTTGGTTCTTCTTGTCAACATTTATGAAAGAAAATTCTACGAAAAATTATGTGAATTAGCCAGCCAGGAGAAATTAATTTTGAGACCAACTGTAACATATATCTGCTATGCCATCACTGACAATGTTTTGCCTACACAATCGTGACTACGGCGAGCGTGGTTAGTACTTGGATGGGTGACCGTTTCAAGTAAAAAATATGCTGCTCCATCCCTGGGGTAAATTCATCTCGCTTTCCACCCAGTGCAGTGATGCACTTGTGTGTGGTTCCCCAGGCTTTGAACATTGCTTTGGTCCATTGAGAAAAAGTAGAGGTGTCCGTCCTGACTGAGGTTTTCCACGGTTCCCTCAGTCTCACCTCAGTGAATGCTGGGACGCGTAAGCACGCAGGCCGTGGCCACTATCCGTTCCCTACCTTATTCCTACCCAGTACCCCGCCGCGAGCTGTAAGCTCTTAGGTAAAGGGTGTATCCTTGTAAAAAAAAAAAAAAAAAAAAAAAAAAAGACGCCATCTTGCCCCTGCTGCATATGCAACTCTCTTCGTTCTGATGCTGAACAAGTTGCCTAACCTCACGGCGAGATGTGGAAGGTTGTCAGTTTCATTTCGATAAAGCGATTTGTAATATAATAATATATTATTATAATGTAACATCTAATACAAGCGACGTGATAGAAGAAAAATTAAAGTATTCGCATGCACAGACCTGCTCAAAACAAATTTTATTTAGCGTTCTTTCTTCCCATAATCGTTGGAAAATTTTTGTAGGTGATCCTTTTAAAATATAAAGTCTGCCACCAACAGAACGCAGTTGGGCATCCAAATCAGCAAGTGATTCTAATAGAAAACGCATCCGGTTGAAACCGATGAGCTTTGTTCCTGAAACATTAAAAGGTACGTTAAATCAGGTAACATTTGAATGAATTTTTCAATTCTTCTATATATAATTATATATATTTTTATGAATAATATCTTTATATTTTTCAGATATTTAATTGTAACTATTATAGTATGTAGTCAAAATGTACCAAATGGTATTCAATGCGAATAAATAAATAAAATTGATGTGAAATTTGCGAGCGCAATGAAGTGTGAAAAGTATAGATCGAGGTTATAATTTATATATTAATAACTTAATTATTAAATTCTATACTAAATTTATTATAATATTTCATAAAAAAGTACTTATTTTAGTATACATTTCATTATCATTTAGGAACATGTACATCAATGAAGTTATTTCAATTAGCTTAAATAAATTATTAAGACTAATTAAGAGAATCACATTTTTTCGACACTAAAAGTATAATATATATGCACATCATAAAATATAAATTGTTTATATATTATTATATATATATATATATATATGAAGATGACATATTATAGTAAGTTTTTCAACTTACAAACATTGGCAGTATTTTATATAATTTTAAACTTCTACCGTGTTAAACATGTTAAACACGGTAGAAGTTTAAAATTATATATATATATATATATATATATATATATATATATATATATATATATATATATATATAATATATATATATATATATATATATATATATATATATATATATATATATATATATATATTATACACATATATAATATACATCGTTTTATATTATAGTTTTTTAAGAGTGGTTTAAGTTATGCACACTCTATATTTAAATACATATATAATTATACACTGTATATTGTAAGTGACACAATTATCATAATTATCAATTCATACATATGATGATTATCATGATAACTTAAAGTTTACAATTTAATTAAATTATTATAAAATAATCATATATATATCATAATTAAATAAATATACAGTTTAAAAAAATTACCTGCACTCTCCCCATCAAATATGAAAATAGGATAAAATTCATCACTATCACGTATGGCCTCTAATAAAGCTGGATTATCATGTAATCGTAATCCATGTCGAAACCAATGAACTGAAACTTTCTTTACATCCATTACTTTTAGTTTGAATACGATCTCTTCTCAGATCACTTTGAATGAGAAAGTCAATAGCACTTATATAGCTGTTGTTGAGAGATGTCGACTACACTAAACCAAACTCGAGCGTTAATTCCCATGCAGTCTCGCGTCATGAAATACAAGAGGATGTTGTGATAATAACAATCATTTAAAGTTTAATTATATTATCTACCAATCACCTGCAAGTCCTGCAACGCACGTAAAATCAATACATTTTTTTCCTGCAGCTCTGACGTTATATAGAACTTTAATAATAGTCTCTTCTGTATTACAGTTGTGTACACGTGACTGCGAAGTCACGTGGACTTCAAACGTGTGGCAGGGGAAACATGGAGGGGAAATAGACGAGGGGAGTTCAATTAAAAGTACCAATAAAATAATAATGTTAATAACGGATAATTTAATCTGTAATATAATTTAAATTATTATATCCACTAATTAAGATATAATATAATAATTTAATAATATATTTAATTATTAAATGTGCATTTATGTTATAGAAGCATATTATACATATGAAAATTTAATATAATGATCGACGTATTATAAAATTTGCAAAATTCTCATAATATAATATAATATAATATAATATAATATAATATAATATAATATAATATAATATAATATAATATAATATAATATAATATAATATAATATAATATAATATAATATAATATAATATAATATAATATAATATAATATAATATAATATAATATAATATAATATAATATAATATAATAATATATTATATGCTTCTAAAACTAGGACTATAGCTACAAGGTACTATTTAATTTGTAAACTTCTTTTCTGTGCTACATGTTGTTTTACATATGGAATCATTTTATTATATTATTTTATGATTTTCAATATCTTCCAAGTTAAATTGTCAGTTATAATCACCATCAGAGTAAGTATTATAGTAGAGAAGAGCCCTCAAAATCAAAGTCTCTCAATTGCAGAAATGCTCTTTCTTTTTGTAATATATTCTATCCTGTTTTCAGTGAATAGGGAAATTAAACAGTTAATTAATTACTTAAGGGCATTGGGTGTAGCACTGGTAGTTGGCAACCACTGACGTATCTTCACCATGTTAATTTTTTATCCTTGCTCCTCGGAGTAATTTTTATGCTAGAGCTAAGCTGATTGCTGTAGTATCAAGATAATTAGTGGCCCAAGTGCACAATTTGGCTAAATAAAGCCTGATTTAAAGAAAAGTATTTTTTTATATTTTAGAAAAATGCATGTAAATTTAAAAAATTACTAAAAAATACTTTTCATTAAATCAGGCTTTATTTAGCCAAATTGTGCACTTGGGCTACTAATTATCTTGATACTACAGCAATCAGCTTAGCTCTAGCATAAAAATTACTCCGAGGAGCAAGGATAAAAAATTAACATGGTGAAGATACGTCAGTGTAGCACTGGTAGTTGGCAACACTGACGTATCTTCACCATGTTAATTTTTTATCCTTGCTCCTCGGAGTAATTTTTATGCTAGAGCTAAGCTGATTGCTGTAGTATCAAGATAATTAGTAGCCCAAGTGCACAATTTGGCTAAATAAAGCCTGATTTAATGAAAAGTATTTTTTAGTAATTTTTTAAATTTACATGCATTTTTCTAAAATATAAAAAAATACTTTTCTTTAAATCAGGCTTTATTTAGCCAAATTGTGCACTTGGGCCACTAATTATCTTGATACTACAGCAATCAGCTTAGCTCTAGCATAAATTAAAATTACTCCGAGGAGCAAGGATAAAAAATTAACATGGTGAAGATACGTCAGTGTTGCCAACTACCGGTGCTACACCCAAAATGCCCTTAAATAAATCAGTTAGCATCACTGCATGCAATAAGGTGATTGCAGGTGATTAAAATTCATAATAATATAATATATATAGTTTTATAAATATAATGGAGTATATTGTCCTCATTTTTTTTAATTGCAGAAATGGATAGAGGGTGCAAAGTTATGCTACCCTGATTTTTTTCAGATTTTTTAGAGCCCGGCGGCCGGGAACTATTTTTAAAAAATTATTGAAAATTATTTTTGTGACGTCACGAGACGCCGCTCCTTAAGAAAAAGATAGGACTTGCCGCCGCGTGACGTCACAAAAAGGATTTTTAATAATTTTTTAAAAATACTTCCCGGGCTCTAAAAAATCTGAAAAAAATCAGGGTAGCATAACTTTGCACGCTCTATCCATTTCTGCAATAAAAAAAAAATTGATGACAATACTCCATTATGATTAATTTATAACCCATTTCCTTTAGCTTGCAAGTTAATTCTTCACATTAAAAGTGTTCTGCAATGTTCTCTATTTTAATTAAGGGTATTAATTGGATACTTAAAAGAATGCAAAATAATAATATTTATAATTTTATAAAGGTTAGATAAAACAGAAAACACATAATATTATACATATTTTTATAATTTTTATTGCATCAAATGTAGTTGGCGTACATTTGGCCCATTTCTCAGGTACAAATGTATCACTTACCAACAGAAATAATGTACAAAATCATCATTATACAATTATCATTAAAAAAAATATGTAGGAACTGACTGCACGGTGAAATTAATGTAAAAAGAAGACAAAATTACTTCAACGATACATGACATACATACATTAATATTTCACAATTACAGTAAATTTCACTTTTGAAGTAGCAATGTTGCAGTTTAAAAATTATGACACAAAATATTAGTTAATTTGCAGTTAGTTCTCTTTTACATAAATATTGTGTAGACAAGGACATATACATTGCAATAGTTGGCGTAATGAATATATAATGATTCTAAAGAAAAAAAAATCGTTACTTTAGAACAAAGCAAAAAACATGATAGATAGCAAATAGCAAGAGTAACTAATACAGAAATTACATAATCCATAAATATGTATAAACATAGTTTGTTTTCTTAATTTTCTTTTGCAAAGCAGTCAATTAATTATTAAATTAATTTTAAAAATTCTAAAACATGAAATAAATAAATAACAGTTACTGATTGAATGCAACATGCAACAGGAAAAGCAAGTAAAATTTGCTTCATATTATTACTCCAACTTGTATAATACAAAAAGAATGATTTTTTCAATGAGATGATATATTATAGCTGTAAGCAAACACTGCACAAAATTAGCTATAGTATTATAAAAGCTTATTACTTATTAGAGTTAGTGTCCAATGCTGTGACATTGATATAATATCTGACAAACTCCTGATTAGAGGGTTGGTGCTGCCTACTTAATAATAATTCTCCAGTTAACACTTTCACAATTTAGTATTCAATTTATTTGCAACTATCAGCCTTCAATAGGACATAATCATTAGCAAAAACATGTAATTACTTTTTATATAGGGGTAGATGAAATAGTGAAAAAAGGCACAGCTTGGCATGGATAGACACTCATAATAAGGTGGTCTAATATAGATAGAATCATCTTTTTTTCTTGCACATGAACAAACTGTAAAGTTCTCAAGTATCGTTGCATAATATAACACTTTTTTTTATTCGTTTTTAAAAACTATTACTAAATATTGGCTGTTATTTCAAGAATCAAGCCAAATTAATTATTTTTGTTTATCAAAGCATTATGAATTAATATTTCATTTTTCTCTGTAATAATATTTTTTCATTGCTTATTATTAAGATGATTAAGATGATACAAAAATTATTTACAGATAATTGACGGTACACATAAACGCCACTTATGATTTTCCATTTTTAAATGGGATACAAATACAGCAGATAATCAGTACAGCACAATTTTACAATATCATTAAGTTTATAAATGAGAAAGGCATTAAATACTTGGGAAACATAACATTTTCTGTGTTGTTTACATCGTCTCAAAGCTTTATTACTTTCGTAGTACAGAACATATCTCTACCCATTTTTAAAAGTGGTTCAATTTTTTTTTTTTTTTTTTTTTTTGCTTTATTCAAAAGATAAATAGTCCCTTGAAATCAAAATTTATTGTGAATGATAATTTCACAATAATACTGAATACGTAAATATTATAATTAGAAAATTTGTATTCCTCAGATGATAATATCAAGTTCTGAAATCCCAACATTTTCTGCCCATTCATAATATGCTGTTAACTTCCTTACATAAGGAAAAAAAAAAAAAAAAAAAAAAAAACATTAAATATTATTATATTCTTTCTTTTTTTTTTCCAAGTACAAAATGCTTCAAAAACAAAATCTTAAGGTGAAAACAGCCGCCCACTCTACGCGTTCTGATTGGTCGGAAGTTTGGAGAGACCAAACTCGGTGCTAAGCTCGGTGCTAAGGTGCTAAGCGCATAAATAATTGCGCTCTTCAATTATTTTAACCGCGAAATTAAAAAAATTTCAACAATTGCATTGAAATCGTGTGCTAAGGCAATCAGCTGTTCGAAAAAAACACGATCGGAAACATTTGAGCGAATGTTTCAACTGACTTTCTTAGCACCAAATCGGCGGTGCTAAGCGTAGTGGCTGTTTTCACCTTTATACTGAGTAAAAAAAAAAAAAAAAAAAAGGAAAGTTGAAAATTGTTATAAAACAGATGAATGGTAACTGCAACAAAAAAAGTGATTTCTTGGAGTGAAGTCTTCATGCAAGTAGACTTCAATAATAGTTTCGAAAACACTTATTTTTAATGATATATACAAACATATATTTTTCTTGATTATCAGATCTAAAAATAATCAGAATAAAAATTAAGGGGTATTACATTATTAAAAAGAAAGGAAAAACCAGCAAGCACCAATAAAAAAAGTCATTGTACGTGAAAGTGAAAATATTATGCTTAAGGGTAAGGTAACGCCACCAATGTTAAAAAAAATCCCTCTCACAAAAATTCTGAAAAAAATTTAAAATGTTCTCCTCTATACCCCCTATCAGTACCTAAAATATCAGGTACACAAATACGATCTAGTTTTTGAGTTATAAATTTTTAAAGTTGACTACTTTAACATGGAGAAATGAAACTCCCATGTTAAATTGGTCAACTTTAAAAATTCATAACTCAAAAACTAGATCGTATTTGTATACCTGATATTTTAGCTACTGATAGGGGGTGTAGAGGAGAACATTTTAAATTTTTTTCAGAATTTTTGTGAGAGGGATTTTTTTTAACATTGGTGGCGTTACCTTACCCTTAACAAAAAAAATTATAGCATTCATAGAAAGTAAATAACTTTTGAGTGAACCTTTGACCACAAAATTTTTGCAAGCTGCGACTCTTTTCATCTGTAAGACCTTGCTGGTTATTTCTGTCCTCTACTTTTAATAATAATATAATAGTAATAAAAAAAAAAAAAAAGCATTCTGTGACAAAAAAATGTAGCTGTATGATACACATGACACATTGAATACAAATATAGAGTACTGTACACATTTGACAGTTTCAAACTTTATCAGACAGTAGCTTGTATTTAAAACTGGTAACATTACAATAATAACAAATCACATTACCTTTTAATTTCACTTACACAAAATATTTTACAATGCAATGTGTGTGCATGGTGTTACATATTACATTAAACTAATTTTAGAAATGAAGCACAAATTTCAAAAGTAAATGATATTATAGAAGAACATTAATTTATTAAATATTAAATCAAGAGGTTATTACAGTTTATGATGAATGTATGTGCTAAATAAGAAAAGTATTAGCTATAAGAGCAAGCAATACATTGTAGTAACATTTTGAGATAGAATACAAAAAAACAAAAAAACAAAATAAAAAAAACAGTATTCCCTCTTTTTAATTTTTCAAAACTTGTACAAAAAATATCATTTCCCCCTCATATCGAATTGCTTTTTTTTTAATGTTTATTTCATTAGAGAGTACACTGCACAGTGCTGGTACCGGCGTGTATCCTTGCTGCTTCTGCTAGCAGAAGTCGCTCACGTGGATGTGGATGCCACGCTCGGGCATGCGGCTCTGCGAAGATGTCCACTCAAGAGCAGCCGCAGCAGCCACTTCATTGCTGCAAACACATCCGAAATATTTGTAATGAGGTTGTGAACATAACAGCAATCAAGGTAGCTAAAATGAGGAGGGGAAGAAGGGGGAGAATCGAAGGAAACAGAAAGTTGTGTCAGGAAATTTACTAACATGAACTAAAAAATAAAAAATATCAAATTTTCAGCATTGTGGGATGAAAAACACCAACTTTGTTGCAAATTATTGATGAAATAAATATTGTGAAAAACAAACGTGGAAGGCTTACATTCTCTGTTGGCTTTCATTTTCTTCTTGCGTCCTCAGCCATCTCTCCAGGTCGGAGGTGGTTGTGAAGTTCTTTAAATCACCATTTTCCAACGAGGCATCCTGAAAGGTAGGAAAATCATTTATTTGATTTATTTTCCTGTAAATGAACAAAATGTACTAGATTCATTAATCCAGTGATTTCAGGTAATTGTCTCTATATAGTAACTCACCTTGACTCCAATGATGTCTCCATCATTCAGACCATGTGACGGAGCAAGTGGGAGGCTGTCTTTATCCTGTTCCTCCACCAACTGCAAACAAAAAAACACTTCAATGAGCCGAGGAAATATCTAACAAGTGATTTAGGTACACTCGTCGCCTTGGAAAATTTCCCACTTGTAGCCTTGTTCATCACCATGACCTGCGTTATTCTTACGGGGCATGGTGATTAACAAGGCCGCTAAGAGAAATTTTTCGAGGCAACGACTGTACATTCGTTTAGGTAAATTTTTTGAGTTACTATCTTATCACCAACAAAATATCAAGTATTAATTTTTCTACAAAAAATACCAGAATATTTTGTGTCATTAAAGCTGAGAAATTATCAGAAAAAAAATGCAATTTAAAAACGGAGTTAGCATTTTCAAATAATAGTTTAAATGGTCCGCCATATTAAACCAAAATCCAAAAGAATCTATCTCACATAGGTTCTGCAGAGAAAAAAAAAAAAAAAAAAGTCAGAGTGAGTGTTTTTGTTTAACATGGGGCATTACTTGAAAAAGACCCTCGAATATAAAATATTTGGTAATTATTACTGTACTATAAAGAAAAAGGGATTGACAAAACCCATAAAAATAGAATTGAATAATAATACAAAAAGTGACGATTTAGTAACTTGGGCAGATTTTCTTCGTAATATAAATTATTTTCATGTGATATCATGGAATCATGCTTTAAGGGTAAGATAACACGAACAATCGATTGTTGGTAGTCCCATTTGATTAACATGTAAACCTTAGCAACCTCATAATAATTCTGATTTTTTTTTGAGAGACAGTTCTTGGCACCAAAAAAATATGGAAAAAATTTCAAAACAATCGGTCGATCCTATTTTTTAAAATTAATTTCTTAGTTTAGGTCTCCATGGGAAAGCCCTATACTGAAAATTTAAAAAATTCATTTAAAAAAATTGGATCGACCGATTGTTTTGAAATTTTTTCCACATTTTTTTGGTGCTAAGAACTGTCTCTCAAAAAAAAATTCAGAATTATTATGAGGTTGCTAAGGTTTACATGTTAATCAAATGGGACTATCAACAATCGATTGTTCGTGTTACCTTACCCTTAATCAAAATATGCAACTTTCATTAAAAGTGACATATATGGGACCTGAACCAAAGAGACTTTTATAATTTTATAAAACTTCCTTAGTATACACAAATTTTTGAATAAAATAAAATAAAATCCAGAGTAAAATCTCTGTTCATACGTCAATGATGCAATAATAAAAAAATTAAACTTTTATCTACGACATACATAATAAAAAAAATAACATTAGAATTGATATTAAATATTTTTAAGTCATGACTGGTATAATGTGTCTCTCACCATTTCATCATCAATCACTTCGAGGAGGTTCCACTTGTGACAGCGGGGCTGGTATCGAGCCACCACCAGGTTGTGCTGCTTGATGTTGAGGAGGTGGGACACTGCCTCGGCCAGACTCGTGGCAGCCAGATCCCACACCAGCTCGTGGGGTCCGGTATACTGACACCCTCCGGGAATGTGACGCCACACCTGCAGCACCTTGTGTGAGCTCCTGCAGAAACACGAAGGTTTATTAGTAAACAAATATTTCAAAAATTAAATTTATTGCTATGTGCAATACTTGTGCTGTCCTTTGAAATTTGTAGGGACTTTTACTGTAATTAGCACGGTAATTGCAGAAATTATATCTTTCAACAAAATAAGTGTAGTCACAACAAAACTTCATTTACATTTCAAAGGTGTGATACATTCATAAGCTATGCGCTATGCTGTAAGCTTTTCAAGCTCGACTGTCCAATTTGAAGTTATAGTATCTGTTACTTGGCATTGAATACAGTACAGTATCTCAAAACATGATTAAATACTAAAGATCTGCAAACAGACATGTTTGATGATTATTTTATTTATTTTTATCACTATATTCAAAAGTATATTATTAATCTTAATTATTTATTTTTCTTTAAATAGTATTCAAAGGTACCATTATTGGACAATCAATATAATTATGCATTTTTAAAAATTAATACATATTTTTGGAATAGGTGGCATTTGCTATTAACTTTAGGACAATTTTGCTTCAAATGTTGCATTTAATAATAATATTAAATTTATTTACCTCAGACATTCTTCCTTTGGCAAAACTTGAATAACGAGTGGAGTACTCCTTCCAATTTCCATAGCCTTAAGACTCAAATTAGAATCTTTTAAGACTTTTCCAGGTCTGGTAATTGCTTTAGAAAGCAAACTCACTCTCAAATGACTTTCCTGACATTGTTTTTGTTTACGTTCCTCTCGTAAGGTGATGATTTTATGCTTGAGATCAGTCAGGTTAGACACCTCGGTATCCATGTCCACGTGTCCCAAGAAGGAGAGCTTGGGAATCTTTGAGGGACACATGAGATGGTCGTGAGACACAAACGGTTCCAGCTCCATGATCTTGATACGAGTTAGACCACGTTGAAGCACCGAACCTCGTCTCAGCACCAGGTGAGTTCCGTGCCCCAACTTTTCAGCCAAGAGCGTTGATTGAGGGTCGTTCAACACCTGGATCACATCACCAGACATGTTGGTGCGGCCAATGTGCCATGCCTCATCATCTGCAAAAAAAAATCACAAAATTAATTAATTTAAATGTAAAAAAAGCATTGTCGGTACTGAGTATTTTCAGATTTTATTAACTGAGAAAGATAATAAAAATACAAGAAGATATAAAATAAGGTAACTTTGAAAGTGAGCATAAATTAGTTAATGTAAGTCCTAAAATCTCATTATATTACAGTTATTTGTTCAACAAAATTAATTCTGAAATAAAGTGAAACAAATACAGTATCTATATAATACTAATTAAATTTCTATTAATAAGGAACACAGCACTGAAATAATACACACCATCCAGCTCTGCAAGCCTCAGCATGTCGTTCATCAACGATCCTACATGGTCATCGTTTGCCATCACCACGCACATCGTATCCCTGTTGTAGTTGGCGTCATCCACAGAAAAACTCAGCCACACCTAAAGCAAAACAGCTGATGTGAGCAAAAATTTTATTGTTGTTAATTCCTTCAACCACTGTACTTGAACTGTGGCATAACTAAATAAAAGAAATATCAAACAAACCAATACCTACGTGAAAACAAAAATTTTAGTTCTTATTTTTACCCTCCTCCTCCCAGCGTTTCAATTCAAATAAAAGCAAAAACAAAGAAAATTTATGATATTTTTGAAGTTGCTACTAACTTTTTTTTTTAATTTCTTTGTGTACCTACACTTATTTCCCACCGAGCAATGCAAGGTGGAGTGAGGGCGCACCTGGTTAGGTAGAATTGGTCCGTAGTTGCAGGGCTCCAGGTAGACGGTGCTGTCAGGTTTGATGCACGCATCCGTGAGACTGAGATGGTCGTGCAGCGGTGGCTCCATGCTGTGCAGGTCCTCGCCCAGACGAACAGCAATCTTGTCAGTCTGCCAATGGTCTCCCATGTTCAGCTCCCACTCTGCAAGGGCGCGCAGTCCACTCACAGTCTAAAAATGAACAGCAACCAATCAATTCTTATTATAACATTAGTAAGATTAATTTAGAGCACAAAGCCTGATTATCAGGTCAACTTATAGTTATACAAATTAATCAGCATGTTAATTGTATTAATACTTTGAATGTGCAAGTATTGATTTAATTTGATAGCAAGAAAACAGTTTGTATTCAAGTTACTGTATGCTAACAAGTAACTTGAGTACTGGTTTTTTACCATGTTTGGGTTGACCTTGGCTTGCACCTCAAGGCCATCCACGGTGTTCTTGACTGTGATGTTGAAGGTTTCTTGGTTGTCGTGCACCACAGCACAGTGCTGCAGAGGCTGGCACTCCACGCTCTCCTCCCAGGCAAAGTCCAGCGGTCCATGTCCAGTATCTCCCATCTCCAGCTCCTCCTGACATTAATCAAACAATATTTTCACCATTTACCAGAGAGCATTCATAAAGCTCCACTTAAAACTTATCTATTTAGAGTCCAAAATTTCAAGACTTCAAAAATTGTGGGTACAATACAAAAATCAAGTCTAAAATTAAATCTTTAAATTTTAAGCTTTATATTTGGTCGTAAAGCTTTGATTTGTTTATTGGATCCAATGCAGAAACTCCTTATTGCGGATACATTGATAGATACATAATATTTGTGAATGCACCCTCTCATGTATAAATGTTACAATGATTACAGAACCGGTATAGCTCATTACTGAAATAATGCTCACTATCCAGCTATATAACGTAAAACGCCCATTCAAATTTATAAAAATATGTACTAAACACATAAACATGTAATTTTATAATTATGCATCTATGAGCATAATTCTCTCTACTGCGAATTTATATTTACCGAATCACAATTCCAGGCCAGGAAAGAACTGCCATTTTCAATTTTAAATTCCTCCAAACTGATTGACTCTGACTCGTGCACCTCGTCTTGGATGAGCAGGTTGAAGCCTGATTGTGTGACTTGATGTAAGTCTTTCCAGTCAGTTACTCCCAGCTTTTTAGCACACAGCTGTAAAACAAAACTCATAAATACATACACATCATTGCTGCATTCTACAAACTATGGTAATTAAAGGAAATAATGCTAAAGATGTCCTAGAATTGTTCTTACCTCTCTTGCCTGCCTCTTTAGGGCAGACAACGGTTCTCGCTCATCGATTGTCAACTCCAGCTCATGAATTTTGTCATCACAAGTAAACAAACTTCCCTGATAGATGTTGTAGCCTGAGCGAGGCAAAATACGCAGCCAAATCAAGTGAGCAGCTTCCCTAAAAAGAAAGATTTTTACTGTATTAGCATGTAAAGAGGTGAATGTGTGACTTGTGTGAATGATCTGCTTAAAAAAGGATTAATTTGCGTTTTTTTAAAATTTGGAATTGTATTTATAGTATGTTGCAGACATATTGCATTATGCCCATGAAAGAGAAACATAACAATACCTCAATATCAATACAGTATCATGTGTTTTAATTTTTAATTAATATTCAATATAAAAAGTATTACCTGTCATCATTGTTCTGAGCATTGAGTCGATGAACCCAGCTCTGAATACGTCTTGGTACAGCATAATGTCGGCTACCAATTGCTTCTTCCGGTCGTCTGAGACTTTTCCGTCTGTACACCAACATGTAGGCACTTTCCTCACCCTCAAAATACTTTTCCATGTCTACTTCACTAACTGGCAGCACTTCCGTATCATTCAAATCAAACCACTGTCGACCATCAATCCTTTCTCGGGAGCTTGGCTTGCAATCAGAGATACCATTCTCCACAATCATTGACTTGACATCATTGGGCTCAGCAATTAAGGTTACAGTGGCCATGAGATCATTGCCTTCTACAAAGAAGAGGGAGCAATGGGAATTGAGAAATTGGGGAATACTGCCACAATCATCTTTATAGGATTTGGACCAAGGCAAGCCAATACGTTCAAAGATTTTTTCAAGAAGATTCTGTAGGGTTGAAGTGGAATCTGTCTGCTCTCGTAAAATCTCTGTGATAAGGAGTTCAGGAGCTGGCAAATTTGGATCTCTGATGATGTTGGTCTAGAAAAATATTAGAACAAGAGTTGAAAGAACAAAAATAAATAAATAAATGTATAATTTTTCAAGTTTTTTAAGCTTAAGAATAAATTGGATATTTCATAGCATACAAGCTAGCTTATTATAACTCCTTGTAAAGGAAATATACTAAAAGTAACCTTTGACAGGCATGCATTTTTACTTTCAAATACATGTACTGTAATATATACTTTGATACATAATAAATTTTAGAGTGGTGGTGTTACGTCCTACTAAACTACACACCTGCGAGGAGGAGATGTCCCACTGTCCGAGCTTGTCAATATCATTTATGATGGCATGGTAGTGTCCACCATGAGCCCCTCCTCGATGCACAATGACGGACAGCAGCTCGTACACAGTCACTTCCGAGGGCTGTGCGTCCTCACAGAAGGGCGCCATGTCGAGCTCCAGGGGGAACTCGAGGCGACTCTCGTCCTTGAACCTCTGCTGCTTGATGGGATCATAGAGGAAGCGTAGCAGCGACAGAGTCAAGATGGGAGGGAGGTGACGGAGCTTTACCACCTGCCAAGACATTGAAATGAGAAGCATATATTGAGTTCAATTATAATGTGAATATCTAAGAATCAACATACACTTATAAAGGTTATATATAGGTTGGTATATAGTGTACACCTATGCCAGCAATACAAGAAAATAATAAACTAAAAACTAAAATATGCATGAAGAAGTATGTCAATCCTGTCTTACAATAAAATACAACAAACATGTTAACAATGTCTATGTTGTGTGTTTATGTTACCTTAGTGGCATCAGTGAGGCTCTTGCAGGTAGGGCACAAGTACTGGTTACTGCCGGTCATGGCCTCTGGCTCACAATAGGCACTATACAGGCTGCTTTTGAGGGTCTTGTTCTCTGCCACGGCCACCGTCAGGTCCAGATAGCTCTCGTCTCGTACGGACACAAACTGGCAGCTCTGGCACTGCACCTGCAAAGCAAACAACCTGTCAGCATCTGTTCCTAGGTTTTACTAAAGAGGAGGAGAGCGGAAGGGGGCTATCTTATTTTTAATTGATGGACCAATTCAATTTTTAATTATCTTTAGGACCAAAAATATCTTATCTTCCAATGTTGTATAGACAAATGCAGATTATTAGAAAAAGAGGGGGTTGGAATATCCTTATAATTATACCACATTACAAAACTGAAAAAAATGCAGCAAAACTTTATTACTTAGTTAAAGAACTAATTGATGCTATTTATTGATGAACACATATATTCACTACCTAATAATAATAAAAATGGTAATAATAATACTGTAATGGACAACCTACATTATGATTTTTTTATTGCAGTAATGAATAGAGGGTACCAAATGGACAACATACATGAAATTTTTTTATTGCAGAAATGAATAGAGGGTACCAAATTATGCCACTCTGAATTCTTTTACATTTTTTTGAAACCCAGAACTATTTTTAAATAATTATTGAAAGTGCGGCCACGCCCACTGGAGGCGTCAATAGGCGTCCAGTCTCTATCCTTTTTATTTAGGCTGCAGGGGTGCCAACTGAAATCACAGGACTTTCAATAATTATTTAAAAATAGTTCCGGGTTTCAAAAAAATCTGAAAAAATTCAGAGTAGCATAATTTTGTACCATCTATTCATTTCTGCAATAAAATTTTTTCATGTATGTTGTCCATTATGCTACTCTGAAAATTTTCAGATTTTTTTTTTTAACCCAGAACTATTTTTAAATAATTATTGAAAGTGCGGCCACGCCCCCTGGAGGCGTCAATAGGAATCTTGGTCCTATCCTTTTTATTAAGGATTCAGGGGTGCCAACTTAACTTACAGAATTTTCAATAATTATTTAAAAATAGTTCCGGGTCTCAAAAAAATCTGAAAAAAATCAGAGTAGCATAATTTGGTGCCTTCTATTCATTTCTGCAATAAAAAATTCATGTAGGTTGTCCATTGTTTAGTGGGTTAAATAATACATAATATGGAACAAAAAAAATTAATAAAAAATAACCCAAATCGTGTATTGGAAAAAAACTATATACACAATTTGATCAATCACCAACCTGACTGACTGTTGTCCCTTGGTACAAGCTGGAGATCAGATCATGGCCTGGAGTTCCCACCAGAGACTTTTGCATTGCAAAGAAGAGAATCCTTATAAGCTCCTGGACATCTTGTTGCTGATAAAGTTCCTGCAATCATGAAATTTAAATATAACTTTATCTTTCTTTTTTTCTGAGTTGCAAATCTATAAATCAGTAAAATAATAAATAAAATAAACAATACTGTATTGCTGCATTGAGAAATTAAATGTAGTGACACTTCGTATTGCATCATACGGTATCGTATGATAAAAAAATAAAAACCGGTTCTAACTAACAATGGAGTATTGTCCTCAATTTTTTTTATTGCAGAAATGGATAGAGAGTGAAAAGTTATGCTACCCTGATTTTTTTCAGATTTTTTAGAGCCCGGGAAGTATTTTTAAAAAATTATTGAAAGTCCTATTTGTGACGTCACGCGGCGTCAAGTCCTATCTTTTTCTTAAAGAGCGGCGTCTCGTGACGTCACAAAAAGAACTTTCAATAATTTTTTAAAAATAGTTCCCGGGCTCTAAAAAATCTGAAAAAAAATCAGGATAGCATAACTTTGCACCCTCTATCCATTTCTGCAATAAAAAAAATTGAGGTCAATACTCCATTGTAAGTGAGAAACATACAATCACATGTGATACAATACGAAACGAAGCTGTGTGCCCGCGTAAGCCTGATTGCAACTTAGGTTCTTAACTTTTTTATCATACGCTGCAAAATCATGCGAGTCTGAATGAGACATCCTTTTCGGCGGTACACTAGTTGTGGCAGTACAATGCATAAAAACAATTTTTGGACTATGTGAAAACAAAGCACTGTTAAGAGTTAAAAGACTGTATTCGGTCAACTGAAATTAAAGCAGATAAGCAAATTTTAACAAAAATAAAAATATTAAATAAAATATTATAAATTATAATATTAAAAATATTATATGTTTATTTTTAATATTAAAATATTATTTTTATTATGTAAAAATATTATAAATAATTTAAATACAATGGTCAGCGTGCAATTTATACTTTAAAAAAATTGCTATGCTTAAACCTAATGCAGTTATTAAATAAATAATAATAATAAAATTAATGCGACAAATAATAATAATAAAATTAACGCGGCAAATGTGGCTATGCACACAGAACAGCAGTATATGCTTACACATACTATACATAATATATGATATGTTGTATTTGTATAATAATATGCATACTGTACACTGCATTATGTATGCATAAATTATGCGTACCTCGTTATCAGTCCATCCGAAACTGTCAGTAAGTGGACAGGTCGACACACTGGCTACATCAAGAAGTAACAACTGTGCAAAAAGCTTTTGAAGTTGCAAAGGGATTTTACGAATTTTGTCAATTTCCGAGTGACCCTCGAAATCCAGTGCCATAAGTCCCTCTAAAAATAAATAAATGCGCCATATTAAATATGATGAACCTTCTTAATGCACGTCTGAATATGAATGATGGATTTTACCTCTGAACTCTGGCGTGAAAAGAAGGGTTTGCACTAGAGAGTTGAGGTAACATGTTGCTCCTAGGTTTTCGATGCCACAAAGATTTGTAGGACCTCTATGCTCAGGAATGTTTGACGCACAGTTGTTTAGCCTCGCTGGTGAATTATTAGGTCCTGCTGGTAAGCCACCATCCTCAAAAAGGTTACCGAACATGGTTTTACATTCTGAAAAAAATTAAAATATTATATTAGGAGTAATTTGCAACAAAATCTCGAACAAAGGCCGGTCCATGTGCTGCTGTCATGTGCGATAGAGGTGCTCCTAAAATGAAAATTCAGAGACTAGCTCATAATTATAGCTACAGTAGACTCCATAAAATCTTAGCTGATGATATTAACTTACCACCTAGTAAATATGAAAGCTTCAATGTGCTAAAATTACAAATAAAAATTTAAAATTGATGTGGGCGTCCCGACATCTCCAGTGAGTGCAAAACAACAAAGATACACCGGAAGTGCATAAATCGCAAATCCAGTTGAAAAACGAAAATCATCAGCTGATGATGTTTACCACGTTCTTTAAATTTCATCATTTGTGTGGGTGTTACTAATCTGGAAATTTCAATCATTTGACTGAATTTTTTGATGAAAAATATTGTAAAAACTTTGCAGTTAATAAAAGTAAGAGCTTTTACATCACATTCCCTGTCCAGTGCTCTGGAGACCGCGGAGACTCGGTTTGTTCGGCTGAGCGAGGAGGAGCCTCAAGCCGTCGAGCTTGCTGTTCACTTGCTTCGAGCTGGACGGGTAAGTTATAATTTATTTAATACGTACTGTTAAGTCTTGCATGATACTAAGCTTTAAACAGCTAGTAGCTAGAGCAATAAATAGTATAATACCATATGCATACAGTGTACAGTACACCTCAGAACAGCAACACAAGAACTTTACCCCTGCTTGACTTGCTGAAACTGCAGCTCGCAGAGACAGAGAGCTAGATGAAGATTTGTAATTTTTGGGGAGATAAAATTAAGAGTGGCCATTCTATGCATATATTAGAATAGAATAGAATTAGAATAGAATTTTATTTTAATCATTAGATTACATATAGTAATATTGATCAAGTCAGAATTTGATACATCAAAACATACATTATACATAACAATTAAATCATACACATCCTATAAAAAACATATGTTTATATTTATGCCATAACAGTTAGGATATATTAAAGCAGACTGCATCGTTTTTAGAACAAAAGGATGAAGTTTACTCTAGGCTATATGTATAAGACCATATGTCTTCATTAACTACATCATGACATCACGTCAAAAACAGCAAGGTGGTAAAAGCTTGTGGTATATATGCATATACCCCCAAAACCCAGGTACCAGCTACCAGGTGTATATTTCTATTACAGTACGTACTATGTCGTATATATACAGTGTAGTTCATATCTTCTTATTCTGCACTACATATCTCCTTTCCTCTGTTGCAGCTGCTTGCTCTACCAACAGATACAGTTTATGGTCTTGCAGCTGCCGCTGATAATCCTGATGCAGTTCAGCAGCTCTATCATGTGAAGGGTAGAGAAAACGCCAAACCTCTTGCCATTTGTGTTGGAAGAGTTGAGGATGTTCATAAGTGGGGAATAGTTTCTATAACAAACCAACTTTTGAATTCTTTGCTACCCGGACCAGTAACACTCTTGTTACATCCACAACCAGGACATTTGCTTCCCTTACCAGAAAATCCTAAATTAGTCGGGATACGAGTGCCTAATCATGAATTTTCTTGTGCTGTTGCTAAAAAACTGGGAGTGCCAATTGCTTTAACAAGTGCAAATATTAGTGGACAACCAAGTTCTTTGAATCCTGAAGAATTTAGAGATATTTGGCCAAAATTATCTGCTGTGTTTGATGGTGGAAGCATAGGTGGTAACCAGGTTAGTTTTAAAAATGAACAACCTACAGTACATATGAAAATTTTTACTGAATAAATTAATAGAGTACAATACATACAAAATTTTGCATTTAAAAAAAAAAAAATTTTTTTTTAGAGCAATAGAAACTGTTTAAAAAATGTACATTAAAGTTACTGACCATGCCCCTGGAGATACAGTACAGTACATGCCACTCTCTTTAATAAAAAAGTAGTGCCTAAATAGTAAATACCTTCTGTAAAAAAATAATACAAATGAAATAAAAATAATTCCCCTAACAATAAAAAGAAATAAATTGGAAAAAATTAAAGTTGCATAATTTTCTATTCATTTATGGTTTTATGAAATAAAAAATTTAATACATACAACATAATATTTTTATTCAGGTTATATGTTGCTACATTGGGTAAAAATATCTTCCTCAGGCATCTCGATCTGGATCTACAGTGCTAGACCTCAGCAAGGAGGGGTGGTTTCGGATTGTACGAGCTGGAATTGATTGTGACAGAGCCAAACGTCTTCTCTTAGCAAACGGTCTGCAAGAAAATTTGTAAAATGCAGCAAAATTCACAGGTGAGTTGAGCAATTCTTCTTTCGTATCATTAATTTGAAATAATACGAAAGCTTGTACTTTTTTATTATTTATTCACATTAAATGCCAGTTGGTACTTAATTTGCAATAATAGCAGTATCACCTTTTGATGATATTTATTTGGATTTTATATTTTATTTCTGTCTCTCATTTTCTTCAATTAAACATTTCAATACAGTACAGCATATTATTCAAATTCAATCTTGACTGGACTGTATTACAGTACTATATGGAAGTCTATGGATAATTTCAGGTACGAGAGACGTTACTGGCTCGCCTGGGAGAGAGTGTGAAGGAGGTGCAGCTTGAGGCATCCCAGGGTGGCCTAACAACAGCGCTTGGCTCCTGTGATGCCACAAACTCTCTTTGCGTTGGCCTGGAAGCCGTGTTCCTTCATGGGCTACGTAGCTCCCTCACCTCTCGCCTGGCACAGGCATTCAATGACTCTGGTCCTCCACAACCTTCATTCTGGAGCCCTCTCATGATCTTTTCCCATAGAGATGCAATCCAACAGGTGAGAATTAAGTACAAAGAAAAGTAAGAGTGAAAGTTTTGATAGTCAAATAATTTAAAATTCTATATTTCTGAACAAAATTTCTGTATTGAATTTTCTACATTTTTTTTTTTTTTTTAAGTTTGAATTTGTCAATTAAATCAATAAAAATATATGTTCTGTATTTTTTATATATTTTTGCTTCTGTACAGGTGAATACATTAAACCAAATTAACACTGATGTTGGAAAATGTAGAGCTTGGCTTCGAGTTGCTCTATCAGATGGTTTACTATCAAATTACTTTGATGCAATGCGTCGTCAAAACTCTGCACTGCATCCTTACTACCACCGCACTGCCTTACTGCGGGACTTAGAGAGACTGGAGGTGGCTCAGCGCCTGGTGATGGGGCTGGAGCCCTTAGCTCTCACCCTGCCGGCCAACTCGAGTCTGTTAAACGCCTGGCCGTCCTCTACCCTGATGTTAGCAGGACTGTGGGCTCCTCCACTACGAGCTTGTCCAGTGGCTCCAGCCCAGGACGTGGCTTTGAGTCTTAGTGACGAGGTGCTGCCTGCAGAGGTAGAGGAGGCTCCTAGAGATCCAATCCCTCGTAGAACTCTGGCAGCACCAATAGATGAAGATGAGGCATTGAGGATAATACTACGTCAACCAGATACAGAAACCACTCAGGTACTTGAGTTTTTTGTATTAAATAACCTGTATCTTTGAATAATATAAACAATAATATTGTGTACATGTATTAAAGAAGGGGAACACCTTCAGCTTTTATATTTTTATTGTTTTATAAATAATTCAAACTTTTATAAGTGCACTCCCCCCCCCCCCTGACTTCCAGCAGTTATCATTAAAAAAGTCCCACTTTGCTGGGCACACTTTTTGAATCTTAAGTGCTGGAACTCTTATAAGGCGGAGGGTTGTTCTTTTTTTGAGTGCACTAATAAGTTTGACATTATTTATAAATGATGAAAAATTAAGAACTGAAGCCGTTTCCCTTCATTTAGTATTATGGTAATAAAATTACCAACAGAAACAGGGAAAGTGTGTACTGCTAGGATGAATGTGATGATAGTCTCACTGTGAATAGTGTGAATTTCATTCATGAATAATGTTATTCAATGCTGTGAGATTAATTGCATGTATTTTTTTACTAGTCTCTATCACCACCTTCTGAAGATACTTTATTGACTCCACAACAAATTTCTGAGATACCAACCCATACAAATCAAGAAGAGCCAGCGTCTAGTCTTGGCAATTCTCTTGTTGCTCGTGCAGGTAAGGCCTTGGCTACGATACTAGATCTTCAGGGTGCTTACTTTGTCCTGCTACAGGATGGTCATCTGCTTCGTTTGAAGAGGAAAGAGGGGAGGAGGGTGAGACAATGACGTCCACTCCTGAGAACCCAACGATGCAGACCTACGACGCTCTGCTGGAGAGCTACAACCTGCTCTCGGGCGGATATGTGCGTACTCCAGATCTTAGGGACTTCCTTAAGAAGTTCTCAGACTCCGTCGGTAATGCAGAAAACTCGCCTCCATCTTCAGCTGATGATCCTGTAAGCATCTGAATGCAATGTGTTATAATTCACCATGTTAAAATTTATGTGTCCAATGTGTCAACTTTTTTTACTACGTAGTTCAATCAAAACAGGAGGTCGAAAAATACACTTGTGAATTTTATGCGATTTTTATTCGTACTGCATCATGGCTAAAAGAGAGATGTAAAGAGGTCACGTGACCTGGAGCCGTCGCCCGTGTCGCCCGTGACGTCATTGAACTGTTCGGTCAAACAAACGATCGACTTTATAACGCTTGTAAACAACCACGTTGCTATGGAAGCAAGCAACAATTAATTTATTGTTTACGAGCATTATATAGACGATCATTTGCTTGACCAGACAGTTTAATGACGTTATAGGCGACACGGGCGCCGGCTCCAGGTCACATGACCTCTTTACATCTCTATTTTAGCCATGATGCAGTACGAATAAAAATCTCATAAAATTCACAGGTGTATTTTTCGACCTCCTCTTTCGATTGAGCTAGTAAAAAAAGTTGATGCAAATTGTCCATTGTTGTAATGAAGAGCTGTCACTTGTTGGTGATTGGTTCAATATTAAATATTAGCCTTAAATATTTAAAGGGTGAAAAATGTATATAATTTTAATCAGTTCTGCTTAGTTTCAGTAAAAAAATAATCTATTTTTTGTGTGTTTACTTCTTATAGAGGATGGAGGTAAAAACTTCCTTAGCACCTTTTCACTGCTGTTACAGTGTGTTAGACCCATAAAAATAAAAGTTAATTTATACATCATAAAAGTCTAAATGTGGCAGAGGAGCCGTTTTTATTCCTAATTACGTTTTCTTCTATCTACTTCTAAACTAAAAACTTAATGTATTTAGTATGGGAGTGAAAAATGTACTAGCAATATTTATATCTATGTTAATTGTCTCTGTTATTTGGTATCCCCGTTGTAAGTGTTTTGTAATGTAAATAATGTGCTGTTTGTGTTGTGGTACACCAGATGAGCTCATCAATATATGGGCTGGGCTACGAAGTGGTTCCTAAGTCGCCTTCCTCCCTTTCTGACATTCCTGTGAGTAAATCAACAAAGCTATGGACGTGTTCTTTTGTTTTGTGTTTAATTTCTATTGCATGTGCTATTATTATTTTTTATAAATATTTGTGGATCAAAAATCAAACACTATAGTTTGTATCTATCTTCCAATAGCATGAATGTTTTTAAATATGTAAATTATAAAATTAATTTTAATATGTAACCTTGTACTTTAAATTATGGTTTATCCCACAGGAATACCGAAACATGATAAGTCAACTTGGTAAACTAGCCAGAGAGCCTGGTTTAGATGCACAGAATTACTCTTGCCTGGGATGTTCTTGTCCTATTGGAGTCAATTTTGGTAAAGCCAAGTAAGTTAGCCTACATTATTTACAAAATTTACAGTTGTTTCATTTTTAAATATAATGCAAAATATTGTAAGAATTTATCATACAGACTTACAGACTCAATAATGGAAAAAAATTGTGAGTGAAATGCATAAAAAAGATTAAATGTCATGTGCAGCGTTTCTCTAACATTATACATAAATATACAGTATAAGTATATAAACATTATATTCTAAACCTTCTTTTCTTGTGCCCACGTACGTTTTGGAGTTTAAGCCATTTTACTTCTAGTAATCCAATAAAGATGATATTCTTTCGCTTCTCGTATATATTACAGAGCTTCTGAATAGATACCCTAGTTAAATAAATTATAATAATATTTATTGATCAAACACCAGCGGTGTGTAAATTATAATAGCCACGGATAAATAAAATAAGAAAGTACAAGATGACTCACAAGTCTAAATCATATTAGGAGGTACTAACAAAGGATTTAGCATTCTAACTAAGAAATATTTAGTACAGTACCAGAATTAGTTTTTTTTTTTTTTCTGTCATGCCAGGGTTTGTGCACTGACGGGGAGCTACTTCTGTGGAGAGTGCCACACGGGAGAAGAGTGGACAATTCCTGCTCGCGTGCTGCTCAACTGGGACTTCCGCAAGCACGGCGTGTCCCAGAGGGCTGCAGAGTTCTTGGCGGAGGTGCAGGCACAGCCCCTGCTGGACGTGGCACTCATCAACCCTGCACTCTACAGCACCTGTGAAGACATGGCCCAGCTGCAGGTGAGCAGGGTGTTCATAGCTGCAACGACTCCACAAAGCTAAACTCAGAAAAGAAATGATTTACATAATGTATAGAAGAAATTGATATACACTATTATGAGTAATCCCCTCCTTCTTTCTCCTCTTCCCTCCCTCCTCCTTTAGTCCCCCTTCTCCCCTCCCCTTTACACTCCATTTCCTACACTTTTATTTTCTTGTCAACTGGTCCTTGATATAGAATAAAAACAAATAAATAACAAAAAAAGTCATCACATTGTCCAGTTTACTTGTTTACTTTCCCCTCATTCCTATGTTTCAGTCTCTAAGAATACAACTAAATCTTCTTCGAGCCTACCTCTTTACTTGTCGAGAACCTGTCATTGCTGAATTACAGAAGAAAGTTTGGCCTCATGAATACCTCTTTGAACATGTACACACCTATTCCATAGCTGTAAGTATGTATATTAGACAACAACATACAGTTAACTTTAGTTGACATTCCTACCGGAAGTAGCCGGTAGTGAGAGGTTTCTGGTCTTGCTATTCATGTCTGAGTTTTGATTTTTTTTTGTAAATAAGTCAGCACTTTAATAACAAACCTTTCTACAAAATTTTAGATTTCAAAAATGAATTGGAATAACAGAAACTTCACATTTCCGGTTAATTCTGATGGGAATATCAACTTAATTTGAGTGTATCACTCATGCATGTATTCAATTCCAACCTTACGTAGGTCTCGATTGTTTAGAATTTCTCATATTGCTTTTTTATATCTTCATTTTCATGCATAAAATATATTATATTTTTACTGCAATAATTCATAATTTTACTTTTACATTTTTGTTCTATATTCTTCTCAAATTGATGAAATACCTTCTAGCTTCCATTAATTGTTATAAAAGTTGGCACTGAGACTTGAGGTCCAATTGAGAAGTAATCAATATTGTTTGCAGGACTTGCAACAAATCCCAGGGGGCACCTTGGCTCAGCGGCTTTCACGAGTGGTGGACTTTGCACGTAGCCACGTGTTGGGCTGCTGGCTGTGCAGTCAGAAGGGGTTCATTTGTGAAGTCTGCAATAACCCTCAGGTCATCTACCCTTTCGACACGGACTCTACTTACCGAGTAAGTTAATTTTTCATTTAGGTGTGGTTTTCTGGCAAACAAGTGTAAACTGACTTTACTTTTCACCTAAAAACTTTACTTTGAGTACAATTGTTGTTTTTTTTATAATTTTTCCAGTTTAGCTAACAAAACCTGTGATTCCACCGTTTCACATTTTATTAAATTATTCTGGCTGATACTGAATATCATTATGATTTTTTTTTTACTTTTAAAATCAAGGTCTTTCTCTTTGTAGATCATTATTTATTTTATAAAATTAAAGCACATGTATATTGAATTTATGTATAAATTATAAACTTAAATATTTGCAGAAACATCAATAAATTCAAAATTTCCCCCTTTAAGAATGTATATCGTCCCTCTTCAGCAATAATGAGCTATCTGTTCCACGATCTCGTTGCAATGATGAGCTGTCTGCTCTTTCAGGTGAGCGCAATTTGAGCCTTATTTTATACCGATTTATAGCTCAATGTTGTGTTCATCTGAAATAGCAGACAGCTCATTATTGCAACGAAATCGTGGAGCAGATAGCTTTCATTATTGCGGACGAGGGACGATATATTAGAATTATGTTTAACAAATGCAACTATTTTGTCTATACTTCTATACAGTACAATTAGCTGTCATCTATTGCTAATAATCTATCAACTAGCATGACTGAGTTTAATATAATATATTCTCAAATATAATTCACTGTAAACGTATCAAACTCAATATGAGACACAAAGAGTAACACATTGTGATTGCTAGTTCAAACTAAGACTGTCTTAATGTTGCCGTTGTTTCAGTGCCCTGGCTGTAGTGCAGTGTTCCACACGGGCTGTCTGAGTGCCAAGCAGCCGTGCCCCAAATGCGAGCGACGTAAGAAACGTGAGGAAGAGGAGGGTGAGATCCATACAGCAAATATTGACAGCTTTAAAACAAATGAATAAAATATCATTGTTTTATTATAAGTGCATCATTGTTTCATACATTACATTTTTTTTTATTACATTTCTTTCACATGATCTTCTTGTTCTCCAATTTTAATGTTATACATTTTTTTATTTAAAAATGTTGATGCAAATTTATATTATAAGTTATTATATAATAATTATGGATCATGTATAACATAACAATAAAATGTATTAATTTAAAGAGTTTAAAATATTTTTTCTTCTTACTGTTAGTTTCCACTAAAAGCATTTTTAATACTTTGTGTATACATTCAAAATATGTAGAGAAACAAAATAATAAATTATCTACACATAATATTAAATATCACTCATCAAAATGTCCCAGGTGTGAGTTTAGCATTAATCATTCTATCTATGTTAAGTAAATGCAGTCTGCAATATTTTTAATATAGTTTTGCAGTATTGACGGTATATTATTAGTCTAGGAAAAATTATTTTTTCTTCTTTTGAGGTTAGGAAGTTTTAAAGGCTTTAAAACTACAATATCAAATCCCCTAATTTTTGCCATATCTTTTTAAGAAATGATAGTATAAAAAATTTAATTTAAAGTACAATTATATAAGTTGATTAAAATACTATGTAACAGAGAATTAAAAGAAGGAAGCAATTAAGTCTTATTATTGAATTATTGACTGTGAATTTTGTTAATTTGTTTCTAAAATTTCAATGAATTAATTGTATAAAAACGAAATAAATTTACTTAATATTATATTTAAGTAACTCAATAGTTATGCTAATGTGCTACACTCATACATGTGCGCTTGAATATGTGCCCCACATTTCACTTTTCACATAGAACTTCTAATTCATTTACTACAGTATGTCCTAAAGGTCATACTCTCTAAGTGACTAGATGTGGCAATTTTAATTTTTGTTTTTTTCACTAGCAGCACGATATAACTGTCATTGTAGTATATTATATAAATATATGTTAATTGTGCAGGAACAAATTTGATGATATTTTAAAAGACAAATTTAAGTCTTTAATTATTTGCCAAATCCAGTCAATTAAAAATATTATAATCTCAGAGCCATTTCTTGTTGGTTGTTCATTATTCGTAAATAAACATAAAATATGAATTTCTTTGTTCTCTGAGAAAATAATTCTATAGAATTTTCAAATTTAATTACTTTGATTATTTTACTTGAATTATAGCTAATCAATTTAAATATTAATTTCAATATCTTAATTTTTTTAACTTATAAAAAATCCTAACGAACCATTAAAATATATATTATTCTGTTTTATCCATTAACTTAATTAACTTATACAATAATTAACAATAACCAGTATAATAAAATATGAATAATAACATTAATATAAAAGTCGTATATTTGTTATAGCTTCTTTTTGTTTCAATTTGTATTTCAAAATTAGTATTATTCATCACTCAAAGCAATATATGGAGTACCGACCTCAAATTTTTTTATTGCAGAAATGGATAGAGGGTGTAAAAATATGCTACTCTGAATTTTTTCTGAGACCGGGAAGGATTTTTAAAAAAATATTCAAAGTCCATTTTGATGACGTCACGAGGCGCCTCTCCTTAAGAAATGGATAGGACATTAACGCCCATGACGTCATAAAATGAAATTTCAATAATTTTTTAAAAATACTTCCCGCGCGGTCTCAGAAAAATAGGAAAAAATTCAGAGTAGCATATTTTTGCACCTTCTATCCATTTCTGCAATAAAAAAATTTGAGGTCGGTACTCCATATTATGTGAAATTATAAAAATAAAATTTTAAACATTGAAAATAATTATATGACAGTATAAAGAAGTAAATAAACAAAGAAAGATAATTTGTTTGCTAATTTCAGTAAAATTATATTATAATATATTATTTTTAGCATTGAAATATATTAATTAATTCTACTGTATTTTAGACATGACGCTTATATTTAAAGCATATAATTACGTAATTTTGCCATTAGATATAAATATGACACTATGATAGTTAATAAAAAGAAAGGACATTTAATGCAAGCTCTACTGCATTGACGAGTATTATGTATATGTAAGCTAGACGTTGTACGGCTTGTTGGAGAACTGCAGATAACCTGTCTGCAGGGCAGAGCCCGTCGTCACCTCCCGCACTGATCCTCCGATCACTTCTTCCTCGTACATTTCACGGTAGTAGCTGAACACGGCCAGCCATAGGTAGAAACCAACCACTGTGGATCGAGCAAGCAAAAATGTTATTATAATAATATATACAATAATTATAATATAATATAATATCATAATATACTTATAATAATATTTTAAATATAAGAATGAATGAATTATAAGAGCATATAAAATTATATTAAGTATTGACGTCATAAAGACAGGTATGGACATCTGGTGGATTTTACCTGGGTGATTCTAAAAGTGTCATTGTTTTGATATCTGAGCTCTGCTACTGGCTAAAGTACACGTGTAGTTGAGTCATACTGATTCTATAGAGGCTGTTTTCAATGCCATCTATTGGTACTTTATGAGGTCAATTATAATATAATATGTGCATATATTTTTATTGTGCTCTTGGTTTTCTTTTAAAAGCTGACTTAATTAATTTTTGGTTATTTTAAAAAATATATAACTAATAGAGTACTAATACACGCGTACAGATCGTACGCAAAATATTATGTATATTGCACGCATTTAATTGGATTGTTATATAATATATTATATTATTTTTTTATATTAAACGAAAACTCCAAAGCAAGAAAAAAAATCCAAGCCACAAAAATTTAAAACGTGTAAAACGAGCAATTAAAAAAAGTTAAAAAAAAATAAACACATAAAAAAATAAACACGTACATATTTTATTTATAACAGAGGCGCGCGTCACACCTTAATTAATAAAAGTTATAAGTTAGAGCTGTGCTACCAGCGACGCGTCAAAAACAATAAAAACCATGAGGTCAGAATTTTTCAGCTATATTTTGGTATTTTATATATATATTTTTTTTTATTTAATGATATTTTTAATATCATATGCATTATAATTTAAATATGATTTTTAATCTGCGCATGAAAATTAAAAAATTAATTTTTATCCGCTTAATTATTTAACCCTAGCATTACCACGTTATTTATTTTTTTTTGCCCCACACGCTTTACCAATTAAGGGGGGAGGGGTCGAAGCGGCCCACTATTTAATAAATAACGGTACACGTTAAATAAAAAGTTAAAATTGTTTTCTCACTTTTTTTTTTTTTTCGGAAATGCATTGCTGGGTGGCTAACTAAGAATCGTAACGCTCCCCCTCCCCTTGGTAATGCTAGGGTTAATTATAATATTTATATATGTTCTATGAAATTATGACATGAAATAATTGGACCATATTACTATTATTCAAAGCTAATTATAAAATTGCAATGTCGTGCATATATAAATTAATTACATTTATGCGTGCACCATGGACTGGGTACTGGTACGCATCATCTAGCGTGTTCTTGCATCCGTTCAGTACTTACATAGCTGTACGACTCCTGCAGCAAAGAGAATGGTTGCATAGTGACCGCTGCAGTAGGCGAGGCAGGCTACGAGGACTGAAAAGGTGAACACCATCTCCATCAAGACGATGCTCACCCAGGGCAGCAGGTACTGCCGAGTGCGCTGCAACAAAAAGTCGCGATGTAAAATGTCATTCACTGGGATCTGATAAAACGCGGACCAGGAAACCCCCTTCTCTCCCCCCACCCCGAAGTTCCTTTGTCCAAAATTTGATACGATATTATTTTTGTTATGAAATGATCAATCTTACCATGAGAGCTCCGTAGAGAAGGAGAATACACGAGATGAGTTTGATGGCCGCCAGCGCCATGCACGTGTACATTCCTATGATCACCACTGAAACAATAATTCAAAATTATTTTATTACTTTCATTCATCCTACAATCATAGAATCAATTACATGATGCATGTTGTTAACAGTCGTGCAATGTTAATAAATCGTTTTATTATATATAGTTGCTGACTCAAATTATTTTATTTAAAATATTGGTTAAAACAACAAGCAATATATATATAATATATATAATATATAGATATAATGTAATACAGGCGCGGATTTAGGGGGGATTTGCAGCCCCCCCCCCCCGAAATTTTGAAATTAACATGGGCAATATAGGCATTTCCTCCCCACTCCAATTTTTTTTTAACATTGACCTTATGGAGGCAGCCCCTCCCGAAATTTTTTTCTGGATCCGCGCCTGATGTAATATATTTAAAAAAAATGCATGATGTGATAAATACACCCCATAAAAATAAAAGTCAAGTATATAATATATGTTCGGCTCTTTGGGAATTACTTCAATTGCTTACAAATAAAAACTTATGCCTCATTTTTTCCATGCTATTGTTTAATATATATATAAATGGTTAAATGCACAATAGCGTGTTTCATATTCATTATTGTATCACACTAAAAATAAACACGTTATTAATAAATATTCTAAAAAAATAGAAGAAATACGAAAAACTATTGTTCCGCCTGTAGGTTATGCAACTTATTAAGCACAAAGTGTTAAAATGTAATACGTTAAAAAAGTGAGTTTGCTTTAATGTTGTATTTTTTCTCGTGTTTCGTTTTTATAATGCTTATACCATTTATTGTGAATATAATATTGAGATATCAATTTATTGACAAAACACTGGTAATTAAACCTTTTAAAAAAATGTGTAAAAACGTAAAAACACGTACGCAATTTTTACTGTGGAAGAAATTTTAATGCATATTATTTCAATTTGAGCTTAAAATTGAAAATATCTTTGTTGAGATGACAATATATGATAAATATAATAATATGTGTACGTAATTATATATAAAATATTATAAAATATAATAATACGTGCATACGTACAGTTTTTTAAGTTAAAAATTGGAATACATGCATTAGAATCTTACTATGATTTCCAATTTTTACATAACTTTAAGAACTATGTATGTATATACATGCGGTATACATGTATATTTATGTACCAGTAATGCATTATATTTTAAAAACATTATAATATATTAATTAATTAATTTAATTATATATAGCAAAAGTAAAATAATCGAGCATGCAGCAGATACTGAGCATACATAAATTAAAATTTCAGATATAATAGATATAAAATTACGTGTAGCGATTTGTTGCGCTCTGCGTAGGTGTTCCTCATTGTGTGACCGTGGTGGGGAGTTAAGTCCATCGTTGGACGCGGCGTAGAGCAGCGCCGTGGTCTCCTCCTCGTGCATGGCGGTCTCCTCCATGTCAGCTGCGAGCAGAGACGCCACGTCCTGGGCGTGTGACATTCCCAGCGTCAACAGGAATAACGCCACGGCCGCGAGGAACTGAATAAAGCACGCAACATACAATCAAAATACTATCTCTGACGCAGGGGCGTAGACAAGAGGGGGGTTGGGTGTTATAACCCCCCCCCCCTTGAGAGCTGAACCTTAGGAAATTTTAAGGGAAAAATAACAAAAAATGGTACTCGACGGATACGATTTAGCTAAAATTTTATGAAAAATTTTCTTAAAAAAAACTTTAAAAATTTATATCCCCGAAACACATTGTTAATACACCTTTAATTTATTTAAAATCGGTCTATAATACAGTATTATGATTATTTAAGTATGGTATAATTCTATTATGATAATTATTTTATGTAGTATTCCTTATTTAGTTATTTATGTTTTTGTATACAACAATTTAAAGTATAAAAAATGTTGAAAACATTCCCCGCATGATGCTCAGCATAAAAATAAAAATTAAACATAGCATTTTATTATTTTTTAATTAATTATATAGTTATAATTTCATTGCTAGTTTCATTGTCTCATATACTGTACGTATATCTTTGAATTTATTATTAATTGAAGTTAAAAAAATCCGATTTTTTAAATGTATTAATTTTACAGTATATCAATATAATATATACTTAACGTAATGAATTGATTTTCCTGTTTTGAAAATTTAAACATAAATTATAATTTTTCTTGCTCGTATATATCAATACATCGTCTTAAAATGTGGTCTATTTTTTATAGGAAAAAGTAGTGACAAAAATATTGTAACTACAACATAATTTACGATTTACAAATATAAAAAATTTGCTGCAACTTTTCATCGAAAAAAATTATAGTCCACGTCCCTTTTTCAAAAAAATCGCGCACCATGAAACTAATAAAAATAATATATTAAAAGAAGCTATTTGTTGAATTACTTTATTTTTATTTAACTAAAATTATTTACTCAAAGCTTTATTTATTACGTTAGTGCACGTATAATATTGAAAAGAAATTAAATAAATGGGGTGCAAAAAATATAAAATTTTAAAAATATTGCATTCTCTATAATAGTATTTTTTCATAATTTTACCCTAAAAAAGGGGCGTGTCCTTAAAAAAATCGCGCCTGCGGCGGGCTATTGGGGGCCTACGCCCCCCAAACCCCCCAGTGGGCTGTTCTCAACCTTATTTATCTTCAAGAAAAAAAAAACCTTGAACAAATCCTGGCTACGCCACTGCTCTGACGCAATCTTAGCATTAATTGCTAATTATTTGTGTTTGGAGGAGAACTGAATTTGAATCCAAATTTATTATAATATTATTAATATATAAATAATTGATATTATTATGTATACTCATTTACAAATTTATGTATAATTTAATTTTATGACCTTAATTTTAAATATAAATTATAGTAAGTAAAATCAATATCAATAGAAATATTAATTAATTATTCGACATGTCGTATATATGTCTGTTTCAAAACTTCAGTCAAAAATCTTTTAGTACGTATGTGATAAAAAAATTGTCTGCGTGAACAAAAATGTAACTAGAAATCGGGGCATAATATTTTGTTGTGCCATTGGGCCGCATTGCATTTACAGAATAATTATGTCATCATGAATAAAATTTGGAATTTAAAAAAAAAAAAAAAAAAAAAAATCGCAACATTACTGCTCGAATGATTAAAATAAAATATATGATATGATATTCAAATTATTAATTAGGTTATCTCATACATGCATGCGTAGTTGGAGTACCGTACACCCGATTTGGGACGTTCACATAATATTTATATGTATTATATATTATATAATGGCAAGATTGTGGGTTAGTGAACTTTTTATGTACTTTTTAAATAAATGTAAAATATTAAAATTCTCTATCTCAATTGCATTTTAATTACATTAAATATATCTTAATATTATTTTATAATAATTATAATTGAATTTTTGAAGTAATTCAAGTATAAGACAATTTTTATTATTTTTAATTAGTTCGATATTCATAATACTTGCATGTAAAATATTAATTATTATAATAATTTTATATAGCAAATAAAACATAATGCTATATATAATACTCTTTTCACGCATATATTATTTATACACATATGATGTTCAAAATTTATGTATTGTATATTATTTATAAATAATTTGTATTAAAAAATATAATATTATAATAATAAAATTATGCACAATATATTATATTTACACACATAAATATATTTTATTATATGCATTACACACTATTGTTTTATATGCGCTCAGCGCAATGCCGTATATAGTTGCTTATATCTTATATTATATCTAACAAGACTCTCATATATATACTTATATTTTACTGTCAGCACGCTGAGATCCCGCCAATATTTTTACTCTTCATCATTATATTTTATGCTTGCAATGCTTAATTAACTTTGGGTCCTTGACATTGCATATACCATGTCAAAGAGAAGTTTTTCAAAAGCGCTCATGCAGTAAACCTCAATCATCATATTAATAAATATAAACAAAACTGCGGTAAAAAAAAAAGCGAAATCGAGATCGAGAAGACATTTTATATTTATAAATATTATACTGATAACTTTAATTTTAGCTAGAACATTGTTGAGCGAGCTATATCAATAAATCAATAATTTACTTAAATATCATGAATTAGATGAGAATGAATTAGAAAATAATAGAAAATAACAACAAAAACTCAAATCTAATATATAAATTATATGTTATATACTCACCAACTCGATGACGGCAATGATGACGGTACCTTGTCGTAGGTTGAACACCACACAACAATTTTGAACTGGAACTGCCATTTTTCGGGGATAATGGTTCTATAAATTAAAAAGTAAAAAAACTAATAAATGTAAGAAATAATGTAATGGCGGTACTATTTGCTGGTATTAATAATATGTTGAAATGTATATAATATATAAAAACTAGATGCTTTAAGACGCTCGATAAATTTGACACGAGAAGCAAAACATCAGAGACAGAGAAAATATTACAAGTAAAATTTTAGATAAAAAAAAAACTTACCAGGGTTTTAGAGGTCTTGGGTTTACAGGATTTGGGGGACAAAGGGGGGATAAGTGGTGTAGGTCCCAAAGGTGAGGACCACGACTCGTGTTTTTGAAGCGCGGCAATGATTTTAGATTAAATATAATTACAAGTAAAGCAACAAAAAAAATGCTCGCGGCTACCTATAGAAGCTGCGAGCGCCAACCGTATACTAACGGTGCTCACTTGCCGCAGCGCCGAGGCTAACTGTTCTCGCTCTTTCGTGCTCGTCAGATCAATAAGTGGCGCAGAGCTATACGGTGATATGGAGCAGGCGCCGGCCACCGCGCGCTCAGATATGATCGTTTTGCGGAGATATCGCGACCTGAGTCACTCCCCGCGAGCGACATATACTGCTGTACGTCGACTGTAAGAATGTTTATTATACGATCGCGTGTTTACTACATAAAGACCTTGATCTTGATTCATTAAAAATTATACTGGAAATTCCATTGCACCATTTATGAAATTTATTTTATAACACACTTAGAAATTTCATGATATTCATTATAATCACAATACAAACAGTTTTATAAAAAGGATAAAAGAAAATAAAAAAAAAAGCTTGAGTAATAGCTGGCACATGCAATTAATAAAAAAGCACTTATACTTATAAGCAAAAATTCTCCCATATATTTTTTTTTAAATTATTTTAATTAGTATTTTGTATTTATTTTATGAAATAAAATTATAAGCATCTAAAATTGAAAACTGTAATTTATTGAGCCTGTACATCATACATTGTTTTTAATTTATATTATATACGATACAATTTAATTGTTCAATTTATTACATATCTCTCTCCTCACATGCAAGAAAATTTCATCTCCGTATATGCATTATACAGCTACTCGTTTAAAACAATTAAAGTTTTTTTTTTATCGAATCAATACATAATTATTTATAAAAAAATATTACTATGCAAATGTATAATTAATGACATAATATATTTTGTAATAATTGAAAAAACCATGGAATCGATCAATATTAATTTCACATCGGGGCGATCCAAAATCTGCTCCGAACGCCCACCATACAGGCTATTTCTCTAGATTCTAGAACTGTCATATAATTATAAATTTAATATTACAATAGTTTTAACAAAATTAACATCATGACAAAGTGTCAGCTATTCTTTCCTAAATTTGATCATATTATAATTATTAAGTTTTTACTGTCTTTTAATTATAAATATATTACAATTGTATATATTATTATATATACACAAGGGGCGAATTCACGGGGGAGGGGGCTAGAGAATCTAAATAAATATGGGAAGTAATAACCCCCCTTCTAATGCTCCAAACGACGAGAGCATCGTTGTTCTGAATCCGCCTTGGGTTATGCAGCATGTAGAACACGCACGTTCAAGAAGTTGCCTAAAACAAAAACTGCAGGGGCACTCAGCGTTCCTCCAATCAGTTAGAGTGCTCCAATCTGAATCTGCTTTCCTCCAATATTTTCCTGCATTAATAATTAATATTATAAATATACTCTATTATATATATATATATATGTATTAAATATTATAAGACAATTAATCTTGGTATATATTATAGTGTCTAATTTGCTAAAGAGTCCGATTATATATAACACCGACTAAACACATTTAAAAAAAAAAAAAAAAAAAAGTTGATCGTGACTTCGGCAAATAAGACGCATATTATAGTAGCTATAGCTACCACGATTATGTGCTCTTTATAAAATGCACTCTCTATAAGTTTTATATAAATAGTTTGTGTATTCCATTTCTGTTTATAATTAATAGTGTCACGATCGCGCTAGTATAATAACTTATTATAAGCCGGCCTGCAGCTAGGATGAGCGGATTCTCAGCGCGCGCGGCTATTTTTTTTTTTTTTTTTATTACAAGGATACACCCCTAAGAGCTTACAGCTCGCGGCGGGGTACTGGGTAGGGATAAGGTAGGGAGGGGGGATGGGTAAGGGCGGTGTGCTATTCCGCAACGTTAAACTTAGGGTGGGAGGGCGAACGGGTGGGGGAAGATAACACCTTCTGAGCCCCCCCCCCCCCCCTCCTCACCGTGGATCATCTGCCACTGGGCCTAGAAATATTGATGTATATTATACATCTAGGGCCTAGATGTATAATATACATCAATATATATTAATATAATAATAAATGTATTATTACATTATTAGCAATATTTTTCTAAAATACGTACGTTTCTCTACTAGCCAATTATTTGTTTATACTTTTAATATTTATAATGTATAATAATTATGCTAAATAATAATATAATATGTATGTTTTTGTCTTTTCCTCAATTTTGTGTTTATAATATCCACAAGACGTATTGCATTTTTTAAACAATTAAGTCGATAAAACTATAATTAAAACTGTACTAGATTATAGTATGCTAAGCCTGTATTACATTGCACGATATAATTTTGCATACGACTGTTTCCTTACAAGAAAATGTCATCCCAATACAAAAACAAATTTGGTTAACGTTTTCTTGCAAGGAAAAATTGTATGCAAAATTGCACCGTGTAATACTGGCTTTATATATATACAGTATATATATATATATAAATTATATAAAGAGGAATCAATAATTATTTAGTATATCGAGCTATTAAGGTAGAGATAACGCCAAACAGCTGTTTGACGTAATCCCATTTGATTAACATGTAAACCTTAGCAAATTCACACAAATTCTGAAATTTTTTTGAGATGCAGATATTAGTGCCTAAAAGCCACAGAAAAAGTTTCGAAACAATTTAACGAGCCGATTTCCGATGTTTTTTTTATTAAGTTCTTAGTTTGTCTCTCCATGGGAAAGCGCCCCTATGCTGAAAATTAAAATAATAAATTTAAAAAAATCGGCCCGTTAAATTGTTTTGAATTTTTTTCTATGGATTTTAGGCACTAATATCTGCCTCTCAAAAAAATTTCAGAATTTTTGTGAATTTGCTAAGGTTTACATGTTAATCAAAGGAGAGTACGTCAAACAGCTGTTCGGCGTTATCTCTACTTTAAGGAACTATTAATTGCAATTATAGAAATTTACTATTGGAATTGTATTCAAAAAACATATTTCATTCTATGATTAAAATATATTAATATTTCTACATTTTAAGATCACATCTTCTAGAGCATATGCAGAACAGTTAATGTAGATCGAAGTTTTCTTTAATACCGAAGTGCCGATTTATGTTGCAACATAATATATGGTTGGTTTAATTTAAGGGGAAGGTAACAAGCCCTATGTAAAGTGCATATTCAATTGTATTACAATTATCAGGTAAATGAAGGAACAAAATAAAATGTCTTATATAATTTAATAAAAGAGAAATTTTATTTGAGATTAATAAAAAGAGATTAATATACAATTTATATATATTATACAAAAGCTAGTGTGATATAATACAATCACAAAGCATCAAAAGTACTATTAAAGCTGTCATGCCATCACATACAAAGAAGTCCTCCTGGTTTATCACATGTACTCGTGGTCAGCACTGATGTCGTTTCTCCTGATGAGGACAGAGAGGGCTTGCTGGGCTCCGAGCCTCTGCACACCAATGTCTGCCAGGGCCTCCGTGGGGTCCGTGGTTCCCGAGGTGGGGAGGTCTTGGCGTACGGCCTCTAGCAGCAAGCGAGCCGAGCCCGAGGCGAGCGTTAGCAGAAGACATGCCTCCTTCACCCTGCAATCAAAGTGATGGTTGAAACATTTCCTCTTTAAATCTGAAGTTTTTATGATACTCAACATCCAATAATGTTCTAAAATTATTTCATGACTTTATTTAAATCATACAGTATTGTAAGCAAAAATGAAACTAAAAAAATTACATTTTTTTTTTAAACCAAAAACATACAAAAATTGTGTATGAAAAATTACAAAACTATAATGTCAGTGAAGAATACTGATTTTAATGACAATCCAATGATTTCAAAACATTCAAACACCATCATAAAAAGTGCTTTAAGTATTTAAATAATAATAAAAAAATACACATACAGTAATGAACATTCTTTAGATACACCAAGATTAATGTAAACTCACTCTTTGAAGTGATTGTCCGGCCTGGCAGTGAACTGTCCAAAGAGGGGGAAAAGGCCGTGCACCATGTCATACTGAAGCTGCGCAGCACCACCCTCACTGAACCAGTTCTCGAGCACCACCTCTTCTAGGATGAACTGACGAACATAAGAAAGCAATGAATTACATAGCAAGACAATAATACCAACCAAACAATAATTACAGTATACAAATTTTAATCTTCAGAACAGCATTGTAACATGAGTCATACAATTATTTTTAGTTACATTGAAATTAAAACGAACATGTAGTTTTTACATATATTATATAAAAAAGAATAGTGTATCAATATTTTGTTAACACATTACCTTAAGATAAACAACTTGTATTCTGAGTTAATGATGTGAAAGTATAAATTAAATTGGTTTCTGAATTTTGAATTAGATTATAAAAGAAATTATTTTCATTGTTGGGGTACTGTTTAAAGCATTTGTTATCAGAAACTCACCTGGGAGAGTTGCTCCGCGAGGCTCTGCCAGGCTCGGCAGAAGAGAGTTTGGGCCAGCAGTTCTTGCAGTTGAAGCAGTCGGGCTGAGAGAACGCGGAACATGCCACAAGCACTCGGGGTGAGGCTGGAGCGAGCTTCTTCACTGGTAGGCATGGCAAACCACCTGATGACGATACAGTGACCGTCAGAACATGTCAGCAACATTGTTATAAAGTTCAACAATAAATAAATTTACAATAAATAAATGACAATAAAATTCAACAATAAATTTTATTTTAGCAATTCAAATTTTCTTTTATAATGGGCAACCTGCTTGAAATTTTTTTATTGCAGATATGAAAAGAGTGTACCAAATTATATTACTTCTCTCTCCCTCTTTTTATTAAGCTTGGGAATTGCTGTATTTTTTAAAAAAAATGAATGAAAGTACAGAGAGAGGTGTCAATAGAAGTCACTTACAGTTAGTAAAAGAATGATAAGACTAAAAAAAAAAAAAAAAAAAAAGGCCGTGGGTTCAACAAGCCTGAACTTTTAATAATTTGTTGTAAGCAATACTTTCTTTTGACCTCTAAAAAGTCTGCAAAAATTTTAATTAACATAATTTGGTTCCCTCTATTAATTAATTAATTAAATTTTTTTTTTTTCATGTAGGTTGTCCATTCAATAACATGAAAAGAAAATGGTCCATATTTTGTCTCATATGGGCTGTTGGTAGATAAGTAAATCTATACAAGATAAGTTGGGTCTATGTTATAAAATATTTTTAATGCCAAAAGAAAAAAAACAAAAAAAACAATATATTATTATTACCATGTAGTTAATAATTGTTGATGGTGGCTATGATCTGTTAACCCACAAGAGGGCTTGGCCTCACCTGTCTTTGCGGTACTCCCTGGTGCGAGCCTTGACGTCCAACAACGTGGCCTCCACGAGGCTCTCCAAAAGGTCCGACACAAGGTGGTCCAGAAGGCCCAGTGGCTCGTCAAACACCGAGCCCTTCATGGCTACTGAGGAAGACCCGCTCTCCATCTGCTCCCGGTAGAACTGCAGCTGCAGGAAGTGCTGCGAAATGTGAATAATATGTCAATGTTTAGTACAGTACATCATTCACTGAAAACATTTAATTACGTACCATTTTTTTTTAAATACCTTTAAATTGAGCAATATTCAGTCAGATTAAAAAAATATTAAATGCAATACTCTGTTACAGTAATATAGATTTTAAAGACAGTAATGTAATTGTTTTGTGGCATTTCTGCTCTTTATATGACATTCTAAAACTTTATGCTCACTAAATACAAGGTATAATTTGAAAAAAAAATAAGAAAATAAACAAATACTGTAAAATAAAATTCTTAAATTTCTTAAAAAAGAAGCAATATTCATTGCTAGAACGAAAACAAACGAAAGCTAAAGAATTGCCTAATAAAACAAAGTTTGCCCTAGTTAAAAAGCCTTGTGTCTTCCAAAGTCCTCACCGGCAGTTCTCCCCACTCTCGTAGCACTGAGGCGATGTAGTTGCTCGTGTTGAGCATGGCGGGCAGCTGCGAGGCGAGAGGGTCCATCCGCTCTGAGTGTAGCAGCTGCAGAAGTCGCACTCGTAGCTCGTCTAGCAGCTCCAGCTGCAGCTCCAGGAACTGAAGCCTGGCAACAATACAACTGAAAATGAGTCTTCTGGACGGACTGCTTAAATTAATGTCTTCAAGTTGACACAATAGAAGTAATTTTAGGAAAGCAATATTATTATTAATTGAAAAAAAAAAAAAAAAAAAAAAATCGCTAATTAACAAAATGAATGTCAATATTATTAGGCAGTTCTATTAAAATGAAATTAATTTAAAAAATAAATTTATATAGATTGGTAAAGCACAACTTAAGTAAGATAAAAAAAAAAAAAATCAAGAAACTATTTGAGTACTGTAATTAAAAAAAATATATAAAAGCTATGGTAAATACAGCCATTGAATTTAATTGATATTTTTTTAAACAGTATCCTCAGTTCAAAACTATGTATACAACTCTACAGATTGGGTGTTGACCTGTGGCCAGGCTGAGGCAGGTTACGGAAGCGGTCGGTCATGGTCATGAGCAAAGTGAGGAAGCTCTCGGCACACTCAGTGACTTTCAGGTCGTCCTGGCCATCTTGGCTCAGGGGCTGCCACGCCCCCTCTGAGCTCAGCATTCGGTCCATCCGCTCACTGGCATCTGAAGAACAACCAAAATACAGATATTTATTAATAATAATTAAGCCTCAGATATGGAAATTAATGAGATGAAATTTTGTATTGTTAAATTGCTACTAAAGGAGCAAAAAAGTTGGACAAGAAAATATTTTGTCAGGTGTTTTAAGAGATTGTCAGGACTCATAACCTGGCAAAGATTTGAGAGGATTTATTGTTAAGTTGAATTTCAGGAAAAGTGACGAATTATTTAGTTATGTGTGCCCCAAACACAAAATTGAATTGAGGTAAAAATGTTAAACCTATTACTTCTTGCTTTCTTACAGCACAGTGGTTTAAACACTTTAAACATATCAAACTTAACATTCAAAAGTAAATTTAAACTTACAAAACAAACAATATTTTACAATGATCTATTCATTCTATACTGCTTTACAGTTACTTCTCTTCTTATCCACACATAATTTTAACCTCCATGGTTATTTACATCACTTTACTTTCTTACATTTCCGTTCCATGGCAATCCACTTGAGGAAGACCGGTGCCTGAGTTAGGACTGCAACCACTCCAGGCTGTGAGGGAGGGTAGGCGTGGGTGGACCTCAGTTCTCGGTCGAAGGCTAGGGTCTCATCAAGGGCGTGTGCAAACAGGGCATCGTCTCGTTGCAGGGCTGGCAGCTCTGCATGCAGCTTCTCCAGAACCAACTGCACCAGGGCGCGAGCAAACTCCACTGCAGCGCTCACCTCACAGTCAGCACCGAGCACTCGCAGCAGCACCGGCTGCACGGACTGGGCCACAAACGGAGAGTGATCTCGCACCCAAGCAAGCACTTGGGCCATGTACCTGCAAGTTGGAAATACTTTAACAAATTTTTGTGATTAATTTTTTCCCTAACAAAAATTTTACACTGACAAGATATTTATTTTATTTATAATTTATTTATTTATGTGTTATAATTTATTTAGAACACAATTTTTTATATTTTTGGTAGTAAATTTCTTGTAAACAAGTGATACTTGCAAGAGAAGAAAAGCATCATTTTAAGCAACACTATAATTTAATTTTTATCTCAGTATCTTTTAAATCCAGCATTAATTAAACTTAAAATAGAATGACTAGCAAGAAACTACAAGACAAGTTACATATTTTTGACCCAGACTACACAGATGTTTGCATCCATCAATATCTTACCATTCAGGTTTGTCCATGCGGTTGGTCTGCCGAGTGCCAGAGAAGTGGTATAGAAATCTCTTCCTCAGGGGGCTCACCATCAGCTGCAGAGGCAGGGGAGGAGGAGCAAAGTCCACCAGCAAGGCCGAGGTGGCTGTTGACGCAGCTTGCTCCGAGCCAAGCTCCTCTATGACATCACTTGGTGACTCGCTAAGTACTTAGTCAAGTAAACATCAAGCAGAGTAAAATAATGTTGTGATAAAACTTTTTAGTGTTTACTAATTTTGTTGAAATGTTATATCATCTTTTCTTAGGGTTATAAAGTATAAGTAAAAAAAGTTGTTAGTTAGCTTTCAAACGCACTGCGGAAGACGATTTTATCGCCAACATGACCACTAAGTTTTTTTTAATTATTGCAAGTGTGACTTTCTAGGCTCGCCAAGCCCCGCTCGACATTGCTACATGGAAAAGCACCTTGATGCATTATATATTTTATTTATACCCCCCTCCCCTAGGTACAGCAGAAAGGATACGGCAGCTCAAGTCGGAGAAGCAGCTCCACGAGGGTTTCAAATCTCTGCAAGGTGTCGGAGGAGGGAGGACCAGCAAGCACTTGACTCCCACCAACAAATGGCCACTTGAGAACCTTCAGAACTTCGTCAAACTCACTGAAAATAGTAAGACACAACTAGAGATTTCAGTTTTAAAAAAATACCATTAAGTTTTTACGTACTTGGAAAGTTTGTCTTTCAGCAATCCGTGCCAATAATGCAATGTCTCTGTTATAAAACTAACAAGATGGTGACAAGCAGATCCTTTAAGAGTATTTCGTTTCTCTGACATTTGACTTAATAAAACTACAGCACGTCTCTCATTTTTTGATTGGTATGCTGTTTCCAGCTGCGTGCTGTGGAAAAAAATACAATGATAATGATCAAGTGCAGGTAAATTTATAATAAATTGATAATTATGTTGAAACTTTTAAAATATTGCCAATACAATGGGTATGAGTCAATCTATATCTATTAATTACATTTTATGATAGTTAATAGTTAATTACATAAGTTGATGTTATTAGTCCATAGACCAACCTTAGTGCTTCAAAGTCTTGAATCCATAGTAAATACGAGAGACATTGTTCCAGACTTGCAACCTTTTCTACTTCAGCTTGTAACTGTGAAGCAAGTGGGTCTACAGCTCCAAGCTGTGTTTGCACTTGGACGCTAAGTTCATCATAGCTTGAGGCAATTTCATTCACTTGAACGCTAACTTCTTCTACACCCCTCACAGCAGCACTTACCCGAGAGGGTGCAGCACTGCTAGCCATAGAGAGCTGTTCCAACACAATGAAGATACAGTAATGCAACAATTTATTCATTGATACAAAGTTATTTACGTGGAAAAGCTAGCTTCATACATCATATCAGGAAAAGGGAACTAGAAAACAAAATCATATTGATCATATTATATGTACCGGTACAGAGTATGCATACACGTACTCTGTATGCATACATTATTCAGTAATGTAGGTTTACATTACATATGGATCAATCGTACAAATGAAAATGAGTTCTATATCACACAACGAGCAAGCTCAGTTAATAACATTTGATTTAATAGAAATGGATAATTTTTGCGGTGGAATGGTGAACTGTCCCGAGATTTCCCTTGTATGGTGTGGGCCACTACAACCACAGCCTGGACTAGCCGAAGCAATTTAATGTATAGACCTGTCAAGCCTACACACCGATTCTAGGTACTTACATATATCATATCAGTAAAGGACATGCAAGCGCCATCACTCGGAAAGCACGAGCACACACCTGAAGCGCAGAGGCCAAGGAGAATACATACATACATACATACATACATATATATATATATATATATATATATATATATATATATATATATATATATATATATATATCCATCCTCCTTGGCAGAGGCATTTACAATGTATCATAAAAGCCACCTGCACTTGAGAGCGAACCCGAGCCTCCCGAGCGACGGACAAGCATGCATCCACTGCACCACCGACCAACCTAATCATCCGACAAAATCAAGGATGGCAGACATGGCAGTATGCATATACACTGTACAGAGTATGTATATAGTATGTATATAACTACATATATGTACATTCATATATGCATATGCCAACATAAATTGAATTATAATAAAGTATGCATTGTAGAACATGAATTGTGATCAAAATTAAACTTTGAAAACCAGTGTATCATATTTTATGATATGTATGGATGTAATGCGTGGGACCCGTATAGAGCAAAAGGAAAGAAAGAGATGGAAAAGATACAAAGACGAGCAGCAAGAAGGGTTCTAGAAAAGGGGAACTGGAGCTTTACCTGTGATAAAAGCAAAATTTATAAGGGAAGAGAGAGTGTGACCAAAATGATAGAGCAACTGGGATGGGAAGATCTGGAGGAAAGGAGGAAGCAAAGTAGACTGACAACAATGTATAAAATAACTAGGAACCAAAAGGGCTGGGAGGAGCTTAGCGATCGTACTGAGGAAGGGCGTTATAAAGGTAGGAGGGACCATGATTGGAAGTTGGAGTATAGGAGAAGCAAAAATGATGTGGGCAAGTATTCCTTTTTGAGAAGAACGGTGAGGGAGTGGAATTTGTTGGACTCTGGGCTTGTGGATGCTCGGAGTGTTGGTGAGTTCAGGGAGGGGCTGAGAGAGTCAGCCGCAAGCAAGCGAGCCACCGTGGTGGAATACCCACAATAGCCGCAAGCAGTGGTGTATGCATGTAATATGTGTACACACTGCTATTTAATCTTAATCTAATCTTAATGTATGCATACTCCAGCAGCTGCGTTTCTTCCCCCATGCAGGTATGCATATCATAATATAAATACTGTATGCATATTATCATACAATATTATACATACCAATTTTTCGATTGAATTTTTTTCTTCTTGCAGCCGTTTATAAACATCATGACATTTTGATAAATTACCAACATCACTTCCTAACTCTTCATTTAATTCTTCAATAACCTTTTCCCGTAAACTTTGTTCCATTGTGTCAAAAAAATTACAGCTGTTGAGAAGGGGGCGGGGTTGTAAAAAAGCTGAAGGTCAAAATTGTTTTCAAGCGCCAAACAATTAAATTTTTTTTTACAAAGAACACCAGCCCCTTCCTCTATGAGCTTTTATAATTATTGTAGCTCGAATCGGGGTATTGGGATCATTTAGGATGAAAAGGGAATTTAGGGATAGTGACCACGGCCTGTAACTGGTCTCAGCATTTGCTGAGGTTCAGACCGTGGGAATTTATATTTCTGACAGGTGAAAATCCTATAGCTGTCAAGATGACGGACACCCTCTATAACTTTTTAACAAATGGAGCAAAGTCATGTCGAAGCAAGGGGAACCACACACACAAGTGCATCACTGCATGTGTAGAAAGAAAGCTTAACTTCAGTCATCTAATGAGAACTATTAAAATGCACTATAGCTGCTCCATGTTATATATCAGAGACCCTATATACAGAGACCTCCGTGTCTTATGGGTAGAAATTTGAAGAACCTTGAATTTAGTTCCACCGGAATTCCGAGTGGCCACACTACTATCGACCAATCATCATGGTTTCATTATTAATGACGTCGTCCGAGCTGGCCAATCGCTGATCACAAAATCGCCGATTGCATGGCTATCTCGGCCGGATGACGTCACTGATGATGAAACCAACAGTGATTGGTCGATAGTAGTGTGGCCCAGTGGTGAAAGTAGTTTCAATCTCTTACCAGTGCGCCTCAGATAGAGGCCTGAAGGGCCAAAACCCCCGCCGGAGGCGCGATTTTTTGGGAAAAAGGGGCGTGGCTTTATTTTTTTATATTAAAAAGTGGTTTAAAATTCATTTATAACATTTGAATGCATATCTTCATTTTGAGTAAAATTAAATAATATTATCCAAACTTTGAAAAAAAAAAAAAAAAATGCAATGAGTGATTGATTTTCGATCACATTAAAACATTAAATTCATTAAAAAAAATTTTTTTTAAAAATATTATAGCTATATAGCTTTTAAAAAAATTAATACGAAAGAAAATCCCGATAGTGATTTAAATTGAAAGCACTTCGATCTTCATTGATCATATAACAGTAGTATTTAATATAATAAAAATACTTTAGTTAACTCTTACGATTTGGGATGCTTTATAATTTAATCAAATACGTCAATTATTTAAAATTTAAATTAATATTTTGAATATGTCTCAAAAAAATTATTTGAACAAAAATTAAAAAAAAACGCGAGAGAATTCTTTTAATAATTATAAATTGTAATGTTTATATTTGTTTCGGTATTTAATTTTTATTTACTCTAGATCTTGTAGCAATTATTGTTCCCCTTTGTCATCGATAGAAATTAAAATCTAGCCATATTAAATATGCTCCAAACGTGCAGCCATCTCGGCCCTAATAGCGGCTGCATTTATCTATCTACTCTCTTCTAGCAATGCTTGCATGAGTCGCATTTTATGCATGTGACTAAATTTTTGTTACACTTATTCTTTACAAACTCATTTAAAAAAAAAAAAAAATGAGAATAAAATTATTTGTTTGCTTTTCTAAAAAATTCATTACTATGAAGAATTTTTTGAGACGAAGACTTAATTTTACTAACCTAGCACTGACTGCGATTGATCTTCTATACGATCCCAAATCCTTTGCCCTAATTTTTTTAAACTCCTTGCGTAAATGAACCCTCTAAACCTCGGTGGGTATGTGGGCCAGAAGAGGCACTCCCCCTTTGCCTCTTGACTTAATTGTAATTAAAAATTAATTTGAATAAAAATGTGTTAATTTTGTGCAATAAATGAGACAGAAAAAAAAATGTAATAAAATTCGTGGTGTAGTATATATAACGCATCATCAGCAAAAGATGTTTTGAATCTATTTTAATTAATTTTATTAGTCATTCAAGAATTAAAAAATACAATAAATATATATTGAAAGAAATTTAATACTATAGTAAATATCTATCTCTTCATAAAAATCGAAGATAAAATAGTCAACCCAGTAGGCCTACAGAAATTTAAATAAATTTAGAAAAACATTAAAAACTATTTCTATAAAAAAAAAATCGTCAGCTTGACAAGCTAATAAATAGTTGATTTTATTTTTTTTTTCCTTTTAGGAGCTTTTTAACTCAAAAGAATTAAAGAGTAAATTAAATTTCGTGAGACGAAAGTACGAAGTATAAGAAAATTGTCATTCATTATTTGAGCATGATTAATGTTTTACAAAGTAACTTCTCTGATTTTGAAAATTTTATTAAAAATTATTGATTATTTTTAATAAATTTCGATCAGTGTCTTACCAGTGCGCCGCACTGGCGTCAAATGTCTTACCAGTGCGGCGCACTGGCGCGCACCGGCTTACTTTCACCACTGGTGTGGCCACTCGGAATTCCTGTGGAACTAAATTCAAGGTTCTTCAAATTTCTACCCATAAGACACGGAGGTCTCTGTAGGGTCTCTGGTTATATATATATAATTATAGTATATTAATTATGCTGTTTTAATTTTATTGCAACCAGAGTTATCCACATACTAAAAAGTCTATATATGTGGAAGTCTGTGATTTTTTTTTACTTATTGCGAGAGAAGGTATTATAACGCCCCCAATGTTAAAAATAAACCCACACATGGAATTTTTTTAAAATGTTCTCTCTATATTGGTCTCCTCTCAGCTATATAGTAGCTAAAATATCAGGTATACAAATTCAAGCTAGTTTTTGAGTTATGAATTTGTACACCTTATATTTTAGCCACTGATAGGGGATGCAGATCGAAGGAGAACATTTTAAATTTTTTTCATTATTTTCATGTGAGGGATTTTTTTTTTTTTTTTTTTTTTTTAACATTGGCGGCGTTATCTTACCCTTAAATATGACCAGCTTATTTCAAGACCATGCAGAGAATTCAGAGATATATACAGTATATTAAAATTAAATTAAATAGCTGATCAGTCGCTCAGAGAACACAATGTAATGTGGCATATTATATTTATGTACAATATATGGCAGTATATATAATTATTATAATATATACTGCCGCAGCACAGCAATTAATTAAGGTAGAGATAACGCCGAACAGCTGTTCGACATAATCCCCTTTGATTAACATGTAAACCTTAGCAAATTGACAAAAATTCTGAAATTTTTTTGAGAGGCAGAAGATATTAGTGCCTAAAAGCCATAGAAAAAATTTCAAAACAATTTAACGAGCCGATTTTTTTTAATTAATTTTTTTAATTTTTAGCATAGGGCTTTCCCATGGAGAGCCAAACTAAAAAATTAATTTAAAAAAATCGTCTTGTTAAATGTTGTTGAAACTTTTTCTATGGCTTTTAGGCACTAATATCTGCCTCTAAAAAAAAATTCAGAATTTTTGTCAATTTGCTAAGGTTTACATGTTAATCAAAGGGGATTACGTCGAACAGCTGTTCGACGTTATCTCTACCTTAAGGATACTTAACCAGGAATGATTGCCAAATTTACCAACAACCTTATTAGAATTAACTAATAGGATTGATTAAATATTATAACAATAAGAAGAATGATATGCAGTTAAATGTTACATTTTTATTGGTTTGAGATACAGATTGAGGTATAATTATAATATTATATGAATGAAGAGGAAAAATGAAAGCAGCAATTAATTAACAAATTTGCTTGTTTGTTCTACTGTTTATACTACAGCAAAGAAAAAAAGAACACAAACTTTTCGTATCTTGTGATGATAATATTCATACTCTAATGAAAACATTAAGCTCATTAGAGGAGCACTCAAACGCATATATCTCATTTTATTTTAACTGCATGACCCGTAAAAAAATGAAAAAAACTAATAGACAAAATCTTATTAATTCCATCTGAAAATGATCTTAAAACATAATGAAGCAAAAGCAAAGAATTTGTGAAGGCACATTTTTTTTAAACAAATTCGTTAAGTTAATCTTAAAAATATTTATTGTTACACTAAAATAGCTAGGAACATATTAAAAATACTGCTTTTTTTTGTGATACGGAATTGTGGAATATTTTATGATAGTATTTTTTAGAATTATCTTAGAGCTCTACAATGTTTTAGTTAGATTGCAAAGGACAAATTAGGGTACACGGATTCCAACGATTTTTACAATAAAGTAGAAGTTGCCGTACCCACTTAAAAATCAACAGTTCTCAGTTAAAACAAATATATATTGTTCTGAATTGCAATGAACCTATGGATACAGAATGGGCTTTTAATTCAAGCTTCATGGTGCTGCATTTATAACTCCATGGTATAAAGTGATCCATTTTTAAGGAAGGTAAAAAGAGCTCCATAAAGTCTACATATTCCCGAAAAGATTAAGTTAAAGATTAGTGGTAATGTTTTTTTCATAAACATAAACGGTGTGTGTGTGTGTTTGGAGGCATACATGACCAAAATGTGTCAATTGCCCTAAAATATCAACCAATCAAACATAAACGGTGTGACAATACCCAAAAACAGAAGGTTAAGTTCATGTTGTCACTAGAAGTGCATGTACATTTGTAGTGTACAAACCGATGAAAATATTTTTTGATGAATATTTGATCCCTACTTACTAGAAAATATCCCAAACCCAAAAGTTATGGCAATACTCCCATAAGCAAATGTTCAACTTTTAACAACTTATTTTAAAATATTTCTGTGACTTAAAAAAATCACAACTCCATTAATTCTATGTGATATTTATCATATTTCAATTACAAATATATTATTTTTGTTGTATATATTTGTTAAATACAACAATATTCTGTTTAGGAATATAAAGTATGCAGTAACAAACAGACTAAAACTAGGACAATGCATGTTTAGTTACAGTAATGTTCTCACTGACACTTGAATGACTTAAATCTTAGCAAATCAAGACTTAAAAACAAAATCTAAATAAAGAGCTAGTGATTGTGTGTAGTAAAATTGGATCAAAATTGGATCTAAGGTGATTTTACTGCCGTAGCACTTAAAGATTCAGTTAGCTCTGGGATCACTCAACCTGGAGAGAAAAAGAACAAGGACATTATTAAAATGATCAAATTGCAAACTTAAAACTTAATGTACAATTAAAATTGAGTAATAAGTTACAAGAGCATAAAAATTACCCGGTTTAACTTAACACTAAAACGGAATTACCAGTAGTGTGAGGTTAAGTACAATATTCACTTTATCATATTATCAAACCTGTAGGTAAATAAAAGTGATCATGGCGGACTGACAACTTCAGTGTATGCTACTGGAAATCACAATTCATAGAAATGCAAACCTTTTTTTGCATCAACTAAACTCTGTTGTAAAAGTGACTGCATTTAACTTCCCGTCTCTTCATGAACCAATCCTAGCATATAGCTTAGGCAGTGGCGATCGGTGGATTCAGTAGATAGTGATGCGATGGAAACCTCGTGGGATGTGCAACAAACAAATGGGGGGTCCGGGGGGTCCGAAGCCCCCCGGTCAGCCCGCCGCAGGAGAAATTTTTTTGGAAAAGGGGGCGTGGTTTTGAAAACCTTTAAGTTCAAAAGCAACATGCATAACATATATTATATTGTCTTAAATATAATTTCCCTGATCTACAAATTTTAATTGTGATACTCGTCTTTATTATTTCATATACGATAACTGATAAACGAGTTAAAAAAAATCTCACGAGTGCAGTTCCATTGTTTTTCAACAGTTTTCATAATGCTGCATGTCAATATATATAAATATAGCTAGACGAGTTAATAATGAGCACTTAATTAATATATGTCGAGCTAGTTGCAACTTTTTTTTTTTTAATTTCATTCTTGTAACTTGTAATTAAGCTTAATTTGTACAAAAAAGTGTTTATTTACGTGAAGATACATACTTTATAAATGCATAAATTATTTTAAGTACATAATATATTATTTAATAGTATATTATATATTATTTTTCTCTTTTGTAGATTCCTGTAAATAACGTACTTATTTATTTAATTTCTTGCGTGCAAAATAGGTTTATATAATTATATATTCAAGTTCATCTAACAGTTCGTCATGAAATGTGACCAAAATTTCCCGGGCTATGATGCTCTGCAATTTGATTGGTTGAGACGCACTGAATACGGCGCTTCAACGCTCATATTTTGACCAATGCTCACCGCCGAGGAGCCTCAATTTTCTTCCTTGCCATTGGTTAGATGGTCCTAGTGACGTAAGCAGGTGAGGCGCTCACTCGGGGAGCAGTCACAGATAACGAAAAAATCCGAAGATAAGCGAGAAGTGAACAGTGGCGCGGGATTTTATTCAAAAATAAAAATTACATTCTTGGACTACTTAGTGGCAGCTAAAATACATTTAATTTGGAGTTATTTACGAGAAGTAAAAAACAACAACAAATCCTATGAATGTTGGTCATGCAGTGCATTCTTCGCTTCTATGGACCGATCGCCCCTGGGCTTAGGATTTTGTGAGTCCCTTCCAAATTGGGGCGGCCATGGTCTATATCAATTCATCCCAACATTCACCTAATTGTGACTCAAGAAACCATGGAAACCTCAGTTAGGATGGTTGGCAATTGATGGAGGATGCCATCAATCACTTCCCGGATGCACGAGTGAGTGTTCTTTAACAATTGCCAATTGTGAAAAGTTTGGCTGTGCCTGGGATCGAGCTCACAACCATCCGATTACAGATCAGATGAGCATACCACTGTGCCTAGTGCTCAGTTATTAAAAGAATGTTGAACAAAACAATATTTATAAACCAGTTTATTATTATTAATATTTTTTAAAGGCTACACTTTTTAAAAGAAATTTACTTGATAAATAGTATGACTAGCAACCCCAAAGCAAATTATACAATATTTTTGTTCAATAAAAGTTTTAAGTTTTTAACAATGAAGCAGTTTTTTTCAAAAATATTTTATTTTTGTGACATTTGATGGTAAAATTACTGCCCATCTTTAATAGTTTGTTATGTAGGCTGTTTCTAGCTGTGGTCTAAAATTTAAAAAGAAAAAATATAAAATAATAATATTAAACGCAGAACAGTTGATTAATTAATTATTTGAAAAAAATCGAACTAAGAGACATTTATTTAATTTAATTGATTTAATTTAATATCGTTTAGTTTTATGTTTTTAAATAGTTAATTAATATCGCTAGTTCGATTTTCTCTTCCTTTTCCTTCTTCTGTGTTGTCCATCTTTTACCCTATATCAAATCACACTATCTCTACCTTTTATTTAAAATCCCTGGCTTGTCAATGGTTTTTGAAGCGATAGCGTTGCATATTTAAACATTTGGCGCCTACAAAGTAGCAGCCAATGAAGAGTCGCACTATAATTGTGAGACTCGGATCGCCGGTATAAAAGGCCATGCGAGCTCTGTTACTTTGGCAGTAACTCGATAGCCTTGCTCTCATGTAGACCTGGCTGGGAACTACTGCCTGTCTCTCCTTGCCATGCTGATGAGGCCCAGTAGGCCGAAACAGCTGTCCATGGCTAGAGAGTGGCGAACCAAATATATTATTTGTGTGACGATTTTGCTAGCAAAAACTAGCTGATCAAGCCAAAAATCCCTCTCTCTTTAAAAACGAGGGGCGAATCAAACCCAATATACACGCATTGCGTTGTTTAAATTAATTTCCCTCTTTTTGCTGGGCCAATGACGGTTAAAAGCTCGAACTATCTCCCTTCCCAACAAATCTTTTTCTATCGTATGTGTTTCTATCTTCTTTGAACAGGATCAAATCATAGTATGTTGGTAATTTTGTCAGAACTATGAAATAACTTACTTGTGGATTGTAATGTCATCTGCAGCTTCCATGTTCGTCTCCTGTGGGGTGAAGAACATGAACTGGCGACCTATCTTTCCCCGAGCCTCCTGGAGCAGTAGGTCGGTGCAGGTTTGGCGGTTCATGATGTCCTGTACAAGAGGCAAGTCAGGGAAGAAGCAAAACACAATTATACTTAAAACAAGACTCAACAAAGAGCAACTTATAAGGCTCGAACTTGAGAGCTATTTCAGTTATTGTTTTTCTTTCCATTTTTTAGATAGGCTGCAGTTGTTTATCAGAATTTGTTACTCATCTGCAACTTTGCACATTCAAGCAATGCAGTTAATAATAATAATAAAAAAAAAAAAAAAAAAAAATGAGCTTTATCACGTGACGCAGGTAGCCGCTAACTAAATTAGCTAGTATCATAGAGAGTGCAAAATTTGTAAGAAATCACCCTGAACTCTTTGAAACTAACGCCACCCTCCATACTCATAATACGAGAATAAAAAATTATCCCCACCTGCCAAAAAATTTCAAATGTCCTCATTTTGACCTTATAACAATTTACAATAAACTGCCAACGGCAATAAAAAATATAGATTGCAACAAAAAATTTGCACAAGAATTAAAGAAATTCCTATTAACACACCAGTTTTATTTGGTTTTATTTGGTAAAAGAATACATCAATCTTAAGAACATAAATTAGTGGAGTAATGCCCAAATAATAAAAATTACTGTAATTATGTTTTATGTATATGCATGTTTCTGTTAATTTTATTTTTACTACTTATTTTAAGATTATGCAATATTGTGTTATGTTTAATTTTTAAGGTATTTTTTATGTTTCTTGTCTCTATGTTGTATTATGTACAGCCACAAGAGAAATAAATAAATTGATTAAGACCAGTTCATTCCAGATTATACAGAGGTAAGAAAAGGTGCAATATTTATTATGTTTGGCACTATTTCACGGCACTTTTCTACATATACATGACCAATTATTAATGTATTAACTACTATACATACTTTTCTTAATATAAATGTCCAAAAAAATGACATGAAAACCATTTTGCTTAAAAAAATAAATAAATAAAATAATAAAACAGGTTCTGACTCACCATGAATACGTCATACTCATCCAGCATGTAGAAGGGAATCCTCAGCTTCTCCCACACAGACAAGATCAAGACAATTGTAGTCCAGGACCGCTCACCACCAGACAGGTTGGTCAGAGGCTCTTTGTTCTTTCCTTTCGTAGTCAATTTAATCAACATTTTCTTGCTCTTGTGATCAAACTCGATGTCACCCTGAGAAAATTAATTTGGTAAAATTGCTGACAAATAGTGAATTGAATATTACTTACATCATAATGTTTTGTACCAACAAGCAGCCTGAAGGCCTCAGAGATGTGCACCAGGGTGAGGACAAGGGTGTTGTGATACTGCGTTCTACGAGCTTTATATTCCACTTCAAAATGCTACATCAAGAAGGGCGGGAAAAAAAAAGTACATAAATATATTATGAACAGAAAAAGTATATTATATCGTTAAAATATAATGTACAGTAAAATGTTCTAATAATAATACCTCAATGAAAGAGTTCACGCCTCTAACTTGCTCCCGTAAATTTGCTTCCTTCACTTCAAGTGTTGTAATTTTTTCAATGATGGTATCAGAGTCCTCCAAGTTTGAATTCAAAGTATTCATAAAAGTATTAAGACTTTGAATTTCTTTCTGAACTGACACAGTAGTCCTGTGGAATCAAATCATTAAAATTTAAAAACTTACTTTCACATTTTTAATTGACAAAGCAGCCTTCCTCTCAACAAACCAACAAACAGGCTCTTATATTCATCAGAAGAGAAATAATACAGCTAACAAGTATACAAAATTGTTTTGGTTGAGCAAATTAAGCTAGAATTTTAGTTTGGGAAAAAAAAAAAAAAAAAAAAAAAAAAAAAAAAAAAAAAAAAAACTACGTAATTAAGCCAAGCAGCTTCATAATGCTACTGGCAAAAAGCCCTCACCTCCTGGTGTTGATCCTGGGGCAGGCCTCCGTAGCTTTATTCTCAACCTCCTGCACAACTTGCTCCTGGCTCTGCATGTCCTGTGTCAGCTTCTGCTCCTTCTCAGCACTCTCCGTGAACTTGCGACGGTCAAATTCTGCCCGAGTACGCTCGGTCTCCAGTTGGTTCTCCAGCTCATACTTCTTGTCCTGAACACACAAAAAGTCACTGAAGACAGTAAGAAATAATACCTCAAGTACATTTCCTTTAAAAACTCAATTGTCTCCTCACCCTCCTTTCCCTTCATTTCATGACTGTTCAAATGGACTATTATTTTAACAGAGAGTGAGAGACCATTGTTTTTTTTTTTTTTTTTTTTTCAAACAATTAAATAACATTCTTGTACATTGTGACTATATACGAGGGCGGGTCAAAAAATTCTCGGACTACCATATAAAGAGCACCACTACATGTAAAATTTAATTTTTATGTTAACCACGTATATTTCACATGCTCTCATTTTAAATTTCAAGTTCCTAGTGCAATTATTATTTTTTTTTTTGGCGGTGGATTTTGTGAGACAATGTCAAGCGACACTGAAAAGTGGCCCAAAACTGAGGTTTGCACTGTGATAAAGTACCCGGTGCAGAAAAAGATGAGAACCTCTGAGATTCATGAGGACTTGGTTATCACATTAGGGGAATGTGCTGCATCACATACCACAATCAAGAAGTGCGCAACTTAATTTAAGGGGGGTAGATTGAGCATTGAAGATGACCCTCGCAGTAGAAGGCCCAAAACAACAACCACTGAAGAAAACCTCAAAAAAGTGCACAACCAAATGCTTAATGATCGTCGATTAAAGGTTTCCCAGATAGCTGAGACTATAAGCTTTTCAGTTGGATCAATTTATAAAATTTTAACTGAACATCTTCCCATGAAAATGCTGTCCGCAAGATGGCTGCCGCGATTGCTGTCTGAAGAGCAAAAACGAGAGCATACTAGGGTACGTAGGTTCAATTTGGCAAGCCTGCGACGCAACAAAAGGGATTTTTTGCAGCAACTAGTGACAGGAAATGATACACGGGTTCACTCTGTGACCCCAGAAACCAAAAAACAGTCCAAACAATGGAAACACGCAGGCCCACCCTGCCCAAAGAAGGTGAAAGTGAAAAAATCAGCAAAAAAGGATATGTGCGCGCATGGCGACGGTATTCTGAGACCAAAGGTGTGTTTTGCTAATTGACTACCTTCCACAGGGTGCCAATATAACAGGGAAGTATTATGGTGATGTACTCATGAGATTAGATGTCGCTATTCGCAGAAACGGCCACAATTAAACAACAAGAAAATCATCTTTCACCATGACAATTCAAGGCCCCATACCTGCAAGGTGACCACTGAAAAATTCAAGGAATTAGGCTATAAAAAGCTCCCCCACTGACCCCTATTCACCTGATCTGGCACCCTCAGACTATTATCTCTTCCTTAATTTGAAAAATAAATGTGGATGAACTTGGTGGTACAAGATTTGTCGACAAAGAACACCATGAGACTTTCGCCAATGCATATTTTCTTACTATTTTGAGGACCTTTAAGAATTGCACTGTCAAAAAAAAAAAAAAAAAAACTGCTAGAGCTGGATACTTAAAAATTAAAATGAGAGCATGTGAAATATACGTGGTTAACATAAAAATTAAATTTTACATGTAGTGGTGCTCTTTATATGGTAGTCTGAGAACTTTTTGACCCACCCTCGTAAAACATATTTTTTTAATTATTATCTAGCATAAAATCAATTTTTGAAATATTCATTATCATTATTATTTTTTTTTATTGTAAGAATTGTTGTTTTAATTGCCTTTTAAGTTAAGGAAACAAATTATGAAAATGTAACTGACAAATCAAGGTGCAGTATTTCAATATTCTGCTCTAACTTTTGCAATATTTTTAGTTTGAGGAGTATGTGCATGCTATATAGTGACAGTGACTGTAAAAAAATTACCTGGCACTTGGTCATGGATGCATTAATTTCTTCAAAATCAGCGACAAGGGTCTTCAAAGCAGCTTCTTTTTCAATGTATTCTTGTTTTGCTGCTTCCACATTTTGTTTCAGTTCTGTTTTTTCTTCTTCAAGAGAAGTAATCTTTTGTTGGATGGACTCCAGTTCTCCCGTCTGAAAAACAATATAATTAAATATAGGTGAATTGCTCTCTCCGACGACTTGTTGGTATGTATATACACATTATCAAATAAATTGAATTAAGCTACAATGATTTGTCTACAGGACACATGATTAAAATGTTATAAACAAGGCAACATTAGTTAACATAAACAAGGATTAAAAAATAATCTTTATACTTTACAATACTGGTATGTTATTTTCGCTGGTAATATTTATAAATAACATCTTACTAGCACTATTAGTAAAATTTCATATGAGCAGTAGTTTTGAGGAGAAACTAGCATGTTTGTGATGCCACCAAAGTAACACTTTTCTTACCAGATTACTGAAGTTGTCCTCATTATCCAATTCCTCCTCCTTGTTAGCTTCTACCTTTCTCTGCAGGTCTAACTCTTGATCCTCGAGTCGTGACAACTGCGACTGAGCACGTGTCAACTCCGCCTTGCTTTGGCGGATCTGGTTTTCCTTCTGTTTCAGCTCCTGCTCCAGCTGAGCCACCTGAGCCTCACCCTCGGCAATGCGATCCTCAGTCACCCTACAGAACAATCCAGTCAGTATATATTGAGCTCTGCAAATGCAACACACTTTAACATACAGTAACAATAATAATGAATAATAATAACAATCAGGATACAGACAGTACACTAAAAAGTGTGACAGGTGAAAACTCATTATTTAACTCTTGAAACTTCCTTTGAAAATAAGCAAATTAAGACTATAAGGGGCACTCACAAAGGCATAAGTCCAGTGGCGGCTCGTGGGGGGTACTGCTGAACTGCAGCCACACCAGCAAAGTTGGCAGAATTATTTTATTTTTTTAAATTATATTGATGTATTTTTATTTAAAATATTTCTTAATATTATGATATTTATTTAATATTTTTTAATACTTTCTGGTAGTTTATAGTGTTATTTGTTGAAAAAACATAATTTTCTGTTAAAAAATTGAAGCAGAAAGTTAAAAACTACGAAAAAAACTGCAGCGCTTGCAGACACAGGTTTAACATTGTAGCGCTATCTCGGCAAATTTCTCGCTCGGTATGGGCGCTCAATGATGATCGTGTGTCTGTCTAGCGAGCAGCCTTTCTGTAGAAGCCGCTGCGGAGCTACCAATCACAGTGATCACAGCGCCTAGCTGCCCAATCACATTGCAGCGCCTGGCTGGTGCGCGAAATTTTCAAACATCTCAGAGCATTGACAGATCATCTGCTTGAGGTTTTCCTTTCGTAATAAATTAAAATTATAGGTAATTTTACATGTTATTCTATTAGCATCCCTACTTATTTTATTTCTTTTCGTTTAAATTTTATATTTACGTTTATTTTCATTTCATTTTATATAGTATACTCCGTCTCGGAAATAATTTATTTATTTTATCATGAATTAAATTAAAAAATTCACAACTCTTAAAGAGGAGTCAGCGAGTTGAGTGCGCAGTGCATGACGGGAATGACGTCACGCACTATATATGTGCATACGAAAAAGTTACGTCGGCTCCTCAAAAGCTGCGCAGTAGAAATTTATGCAAGTTGCGCAATACGAGCATCTGCTGAAGTTATATAGTGTTGTTGATCCCGTTGATCCAGTCAGCTGTTAACCGGTAGACCGCATCATTTGAAATGAAAATTTGCCACGGATTTTGGTATTGTATCGGAATTTTCTCAAAATTTTTATGAAGGGCTAATAAAGGTTATGACACTTTCTGATTCACCATAATATGTTCTATCTTAGAATATTTTTTAAACACATTTTACGGGAGATTGCGAAAGAAATTAAAGTTCGAATAAAAAAGAAGCCACGTTTTTCGAGCGTTAGCATGGAGTAGATGGACGAAGTCATCGACTTTTAGACCCAAATGCTCAGAATTTTTACGAAGGACGGTCTCAACTGATTTCAGATCCTTATTTATGGTGCTCCAAAGTAACTTTTTACATGCAAGAGAATGAGCTTTACCATCGGTCAATTTTTCACTCACTCTACTTTAACTCTGAGAATTTAATTATTACTTATTACATTTTGCAGAAAATAAATATTGATTGCAACTACTACTTATATTTATTTAAAATTAATTTTTTATAAAAAAAATGGTATAGATATTTAAGAGAAAACCGAAAACAAAAAGCGCGCCTGCGACGGGCTTCTGGGGGGCTCCGCCCCCCAGACCCCCCCCCCCCCCGAATGTGTTTGCCTACACCACTGTCAGCAGACACACCTATGTCCAAGCCCACGAGCCGCCACTGCATAAGTCCTGATTTAGGGCTAAATTCTGACATGAAAAATTGGGCCTAAAATCAGGCCTTAAACCTTTGTGAATGCCCCTTATTAAACCTAAGTTGCATTATATATTTACAATGTACAATAGACCACTTGCAAAACTATGTTTTAGCAAAACGTAAACAAACTCATTCACCCAGGTATTGTTGGTTGTTGATTATGTGTATTTTTTTTTTTCCAATACATTGGACCTTATGGGAAATTTACGATTTTCACATACATATTTTAATGCATTACATACGTATAATTTTAAAAATAAATATATCACCGGAATCTCAGTTCTTGGCCGTTTATAATATTGAAAATTGCATTGGAAGACGGTTTCTTTATTTCAATATAGTAAATTTAGTATGATACCAAATCAGCCAATTGCATGGGGTAAGATACGTAACCAAGCAAGCTTCAGATTGTTTATTATTGCAACAGTTAAAATCAACAAACTGGAGTTTGCCTAGTTACGTATCTTACCCCATGCAATTGGCTGATTTGGTGTCATACTAAATTTACTATATTGAAATAAAGAAACCATCTTCCAATGCAATTTTGAATATTATAAAAAGGCCAAGAACTGCAGATTCCGGTGATATATTTATTTTTAAAATCAAACGTATGTCACGTATTGAAATATGTATGTGAAAAACGTGAATTTCCCATAAGGTCCAATGTATTGGAAAAAAAAAAAAAATACACATAATCAACAACCAACAATACCTGAGTGAATGAGTTTGTTTACGTTTTGCTAAAACATAGTTTTGCAAGTGGTCTATTAACAAGTATGTTAATTACAGTTAACCTTGAGGCAGCTGGACTTCGATTATGTCTACTTAATCAGCGAATAACTTAAAAACAATCAATGCTGCAAGGGACTTCTCTGAATTACTTAGTAATTCTAATATCCATGAAAGACAAGTTTTCAATTTTTAACGTACTTGATGCTAGCCTCCTTGTTTGCCACGAGGTACTGCACATTTCTAATATCAGAACTGTAGAAGCGGTACAGGGGGGCAGGGTAGATCTGCTCAGCTTCCTTCGTAATCATTTGCTTGCAGTTGCGTGGCACACTGGAAAACAGAAAAAAAAGGAAGTCAGAAAACAAAATCGCTTAATAAAAAACAATGATATTCATAATGTTAGTGAGAAAAATAATTTCCTGCCAGTAAATAAAATAAATAAATAAACAAATAAATAAATAGTACTGCAGCTGGTTTATAACTGTGATTACATTTAAATGATTTAAATATTTGCATCCAAGTATAACATATACAGCTCTTTGCACTTTCTGATAAAGTCTATCTTTCAGGTGCTGTGATAAGGAATATCTCTTGTTAGAAAGTGCTAAGATTCGGTTTTGAAGCTGACAGTCTTAATTAATTGGAACAAACTTTACTCAATTCAATGCTGCTAGTACAGTAAATAACTTACGTTCTCTCATTGGACATTAGTTTCATTGCCTCCTGGGTGGTGGGGCACAGCAAGATTGTCTCAATACTCCGCTGGTCGATGAGGTAGTTCATCACTGCAGGTTCGTCTGCGACCAGCATGTCCATCAAGTTCACCAGGTTGCCAGACCCTTGGGCTTTGTTGCGTCTCACATCAAACAGCTAAAAAATTCCAAAGCTCGGTTAAATATTAGAATATATATTTAGAATTTCTTCACCTAAAAAAATATGTACCTCTGGAAAAAAAAATAAAAAAAAATGCCAAAGTCAAAATAATGAAATTGATTTTGTTAATACAAATTGACGGACTTAGCAAAATGATTGAGATATGTGTTTCTTTATTAACAGTAAGTTAATGCATAGAATCGTATACAGCAGAAATTTACCTGGTCCACAAATTTGCTAGCAACGACTGTAAGCCTCGTGTTAGGCATCACTCGGTTACAGATTTGTGTTAGCTTCAAACGATCTTCATTTGTATTTACGAAGAAGTTGTTGAACTCTCCTTTCAGAAAGCCTTCCACAGCAAGGGCCCAAGACTGATCTTTTACTTTTATATGCAGGCCTGTGAAGAAAATGAACATTAAAACGAAAGAACAAATACAATAAACAATGCTGCAGGAGACAATCTTAACAATAAAGAAGACAATATCATACCAATAGGACCAATGGGTTTCCTTGAAAATTGTTTTTGTGCATAAGCCTTATCAATTTCTTTCAGGAAGTTTGCCATTCTTGGACCATAAACAGGAGGAATGGTCCCAGTTTGTTTCTTGGAAATTTCAAGATCTTTTCTCTCTTGTCCTAAAACATAGGGAAAGTATATTTATTTACTTAATCATTCCCGTAACAATATCCAGCTATAACATATAACTAGAATACACTATTTACAGTAACATATATTATTCTATACCAAAATTTACATCTAAAAATATGAGTTTTCTGAAAAATATGGAAGTTTACTTACGGCACTTGTTCCTGAGCTCATTGAACTGGGCTCTGGTCTCTACTACGGCTGTTGCGCCTGCTCGGACCTCCTCACGCAGTCTCTGGAGCTCCAATGTGAGGGTCACCTTGGTGGCCTTGATGTTGGCCAGCTCTGCCTGCATTTGCTGCACCAGCTGCTGCTGTTTATCACGACGCTCAACTTCCTCCGCCATCGAGCTGCACACAAACACTTCACTGTAAACTTTTTACTACAAATTCCAGCACATCTGGTGGTGCCAACAGCAAATAAACATTATATATGTTATATTACATTATATACGTGTGCGTATAAAATTATACACACACGTTAAATATTGAGTATTTCTGTAGCAAAAGTGGTGTGTGTAAGAATAGATGAGTGCTGTGGAGGTCCATTTTGTGGACGGTGAAGGTAATAATGCTACTGGCTTATTTTTTTAATATTTAAAATATTTCATCTCACATCATTGGACTCACTGTTTATTGATTTTTGCAAGCTGGTCACTGATGAACTTCATGTCATTACGGTGGGACCGCATCTGGCTGTCTTTGCTCGTTATCTCTTTGCGCATTGACTCTACTTTGTCCCTGCTCGCCTCAAATAAGCTCTGTAGGTTTGTCATCTCTTCCTGTTTTGCCTCATACTGTATTTTCACAGCGTCCAGTGTCTCCTCTGCCTCCCTACAAAATCAAGTACACAGTCATCAACGACTGAACATATTTATACCATTTCAGCAAAATATACAAATGAACAATAAAGTACAAGTACATACTTGATCGTCTCACGTATTTTATCCTGCTTTTTTTTGTGAGACTCTAAAGTTTTCTCTTTGTCCCTTTTCTGATCAAGAAATTTTTGGAGATTATCTTGGAATGTTTTCAGATGTGCTTCTTCTTCAATGACCTAGGAGAGAAAAATAAAGGTTATTAATAACTTGTTCCCGTTATTTGAACATATATGTAATCTTTCAAACCTTAGTTTATGATTGGAATTACATAAATCATATAAATTTAGCAGGCGGGAATTCATGGAAGTTTCCGGTTAAGTTCCGGTTTACATTGAAAATTAAAAAAATAAAAATAACCAGCGAATTACTCTGCAAGACTCAGATGTAAACTAAGGTTTGAAAGACTGTAGAGTATAAATATACATGCAATTTTTGTCACCATAAACATACTTTTGCCCATAAAACTTCTTGCTCCAATTTGATAATTTTATCTTTTGTATTCGTCAATTTATCTAAAATCTTTTTCTTCTCCATCCAAGTTTTGAGCTCTTTTTTCATTCGATCAAGATCCTATAAAGAAGACAATACATATGAGTACAAATATCAATGTAGCAATGACAGTAACTTACAGCTTGTATTTTCCCTTGCCTTCTTTGGGCAACTGCAAAAGTTTGGTCCAATTCTTTCACTTTCCTTTGAAGATACAGGATTCCTGTGCCTTCTCTCACAAGGTTGTACATAGTTTCTGGCTTGCTGTTGCTCAGAAATGTTTTCATGGTCTCTTGGGTAAGCAGCGCGAAAGCATTTGGCAAGCAGATGTTGAATAAATCCAAGATATGGTCCAATTCAACTCGAGGGAGATGAGCCAGCACTGCAAAATAATACATGTATGGTAGAAAGGTGGCTAAATATTCCATCTCAAATCGATTTTGCATAATGTATCAAATTTAGATTGGACATTTAGCCACTTTCTACCAAGTTGAGATCAGATCTTTAGACACAATCTACAATCTTCATACCAAATATTTTTAGACACTGCCACAATAAGCTACAGTAAGAAAAAAATTAGCATTAGCAAGTCTGAAATACAAAACAATAACATATATTGTATTTACAAGAGCATGCTACGGTTTATTAAAATGTACTCTAGTAAGGAGACAAAAAGAAGATAAAAAAACTACTATTTTAGCTTGGCATAAAAATAGTTACCAGGTCCTCGCTGGATACTGAAAGCCCCACCAGATTTGTTGATAGTTCTGACAAGAATGATGGTATCTCCAAACTCTTCTCTCTTGTATGCATTTCCTCCCTGATTTCTAAGAGTAATTCTGATCTTAGCCTGGTTTGCACCAACTTTGATGAAATCTGTAATAAAAGAATACAATTCATAATTCACGTAACAAACTTAAAACACAGACATAATAAAGTTTTTAAATGAGGGGAACCACTTCAGCTTTTATATTTTTATTGTTTCATAAATAATGTCGAACTAACTTGTGCACCAAAAAAATAGTTACCACCCTCCGCCTTCCACCAGTTCAGCAGTTGGCATTCAAAAAGCGCGCCAAAGAAAATTGGGGCTTATGACGTCACGTGCCATATGATAGGTCAAGCGCAACCAATCATTGATCTTGACGTCATAAGCCCCAATTTTCTTTGGCGCGCTTTTTGAATGTCAACTGCTGAACTGGTGGAAGGCGGAGGGTGGTAACTACTTTTTTGGTGCACAAGTTAGTTTGACATAAAACGTTAAAAATATAAAAGCTGAAGCGGTTCCCCTCCTTTAAGGTATCTGGGTGCGATTGCTAGAACTTGACATTGAAATCTATTATATTCTATAAATCTGCTTCAACATTATATATGAATATACTACATGCAAGATAATCAAATTTTTACTAGGATTAACTGTATTTATTTATAAAAAGATAAAAGGTGGTGCTGGTGACAATGCTTGTTTTGGGTTTGGATGAATGTAATTGTAAAAAGCTGACAACTTTAATTAATCTTACCAGAGATGCCAAAGTCTCGTGTTTATGAAAAATTTCTATAGTTAGTAGTCTAATAATAAAAAATCAAATCTGTATGGTTTGGTACTATTCATACTGTTTACTAAACAAGTATCATAATATCATATATGGCATGCCATGTTGTACATAAACTATGAAGTGTGTACTGTACACTGCTGCTTACTGGCTAGAGATCTTCCACGGCTGGTGTCTGCAGCTTTGGAACCAAGGACTACCATGAGAGCAGTCATGATTGCACTTTTCCCGCTGCCATTTTTACCAACAATGAAGTTGATGGCTGGATTAAAATCCAATGCCAGAGAAGCATGGCACATGAAATTGGTGAGCTCCAACTTCAGAATAATTCCAGAAACACCCTGAAAACCATTTATAAATAAGTTGTGTTAAACATTTCAGTGCTCTACAAATGGATAGTATCAGAGACATAATATATCAGTGTCTTTTGGCAAGAAGTTGACCTCAAGTTTCAGAAGATAAAGCTTTCTGGATGGTAGCTGAAGCTCTTAGTTAGCATATTTGTGACGCCAGCCATAGGCAAACTCAAAACCTATGCTCTGCTACTTTCTGTCAGTTTCATTAATAATGTGTCACATATATGCTCGACAGTGGCACTACAGACCCGTGTACTTCTCAAAATTTTAGTCAACTTAAAGATATAAAATACAGATATATCGTTACCCTAGAATTTAAGTGTCGTAAGCGTCACCATTTTTTTTTTTTTTTTTTTTCAATATTATAGAACTTATGATACATGTACATAAGGTCTATATATTATGATTGTATTAAAAAATCTCGTGGGTTATATGACACTTGTATTCTAGGGCGCCGAAGGATGATATGAATTAGTTATCAGTGGCATACAAAAGTGAGAATCTTACCCCTCCTTCCTTCCTGAATCAGCAATAATTCAGTATAGCATAAGTTTAAAATATACAGTCTATGAGTTTATGCTTGAAAATTTTCGGAAGTGATGCATTTTCTACTTAATTTCACTTCCGATTGCAAGCTTAATAAGAGCAGAACTATGCATACGCAATTGAAGTCACTTCCAGAAATTTTCAGACATCAACTCACGCTTGTCAGACTTTATGTGAACTGTGAATGGGTCCATTTTCCATTTCCCCCTTCACTTTTTATCTTTCATCCCCACTCTTCCATAGCTTCCCCCCCCCCCTTCTTCTGAAGGTGAGAACCTTCTGATTTTTTTAATGGATCATACTTAAACATACTAATGATACACATAATACTGTATAATATATAACATAATACCGGTGTATATTTAGTATGGCAACAATCGTGTACTGGAGGATGGCTTGAGAATTAAAGAACTTCCGATACTCAACAACTTTTTGTTAACCTTTGGGAAAGTGTGCCAAACAAGAGCCGCGCGTTTCAGCAGCTGACAGTCAGTCTGTGGTCTGTGTGGAGACATCAGATTTAACAATATAGCGTTGGCGGCTAAGGCGACACCTTTGTAGTTATAGGATAGCCAATCAAATGCGCTTATGAAAATCAGCATCATGACGTACCAGGGATCCCACATGGCGCCATATTGGTGGCAAAAGCTGCCGGTTTAAAAGTTGAACCATCCTCCCAGTGAACAATGCCCACTCCATCAAGGCCTGCAATGCGCACTACAATATCGATCTCGATTGTTTTTTGAAATAGTAGTCCTAGTTTTTCAATTTTCCATTGAGTTACATGCTAATTTTACTCCAAAATTTCCATGGAAGGAGTGATTCTAAAATTTTGAAACTTTACACACGGCAAGATAAGGGGTTTAGAAATTATGCCTGGGATGTGAAAATATCAAGAAAAATTTATTTCTTTTGGATTTAATTTGAATTGTACAATGCCATAGCAAATGAGGTGGACTACTATTTTGTTTCGCGCGCTTCGCAGTGCGCAGGCCTTGATGGAGTGGGCATTGCAGTGAACAATTCTTGACAGTATGGTATGCATAATTATAATATAACTGTCTCGTATGTACAGTATATGTATGCATATTGGATACATGGTTTATGTACTGTATCATACAGTATGCATATCATGTTATGACAGATTCAGGGGGGCTGCCAAGATTATGCATACTCCACATAAGGTTGGACGCTCCGCCATCTTGGCGCAGTTTTTGTTAGGGCCTGTGACATCACGACCAATCACTGACTGCCACGAAATAGGCTCGAGAGTGACAGTTTTCTCTGATTGGTCCGTCCTGCGCGAACTGGACGAAAATGTGAACCAAAGCGTCCAACCTTATGTAGAGTAATCTTGGGGGGCTGCAGCCTTCCCCTCCCCCAATGTTGGATTTAACATGGGCAATATAGGCATTTCCCCCACTTCATTTTTTTGTTACATTAATTGGCTTATATGGCGGCAACTCCCCCACCGATAATTTTTTTTCTGGATCCGCGCCTTCCAGTAATAAAGATTACTCGATCGAGGAAACTTAGTACGTATCATAAAACATGCAGTATGCATATAAATAGTATAAATGATATGTATGATACCTGTCGGGTATGCATACATACTACTGTGTACTGTATGCATTAATTATATTATGCATACATATATCATATCATAGTTAAATATTCTACAGTACACAAATTGGCAAAAAATTAAAGCAGCAAATGTGGCTACTGGCATAGCTATGCATATTATACTTATAGTGCATAATATAATACACATAATAATTATGCATTAAAGGCGGCAAATGTGGATGCACCATGATGCACCACGGTATGCATACGTGGCAGGTGGCACGCCAAGAAAGAACTCAACATATTTTTAAACTTCTCATAAATCCGATAAATCTCCGCCCTAGGCTCACCACCCCGGCAAGCGAGAATTCGAAACTTCCGATGCTGCTTAGAGTGCCTATATATAATCTATAATTCAGCTATAAGCCAATTAACAAACCAAGCATGTGGACAATATGGAGAACAAATTTGTACAGTAGCATACACAAGTGTAAGCATAGAGTGGCATGGACAGGATTGAGAAGTTCAAGGAGCTGGTGACCTCAAAACCTCAAGCAGGACACAAACTGTGAGCCATAGTGGTGTGACCACAACTGCCGCAGTATAAACTAAATTTTTATCTTTATAGAGAACCATGCATATAAGCTTGAAAAATTGCAAATCAAACGGAGATCCTTTTACCTCTTCTCCTTCCATACTGACAGCCTTTTTAAGCCTTCCAGATATTATCTCTGATTATAAGCTATTTTCACCACTATTATGATGAATATTCTAAATAAACTAAACACTAAACAGTGACGTGAAACCGGTGAAACCGCTGAAAGGCGGAGAGGCCGGAGCGGAGACTCTTCGGTGGACGCCGACGCCAAAGCGCAAAATATACATGCGATATATGCGAATTGCGACCATGTGATGTGTTGCTTTTTTACCGCCAAAGCCAAATCGCTTTCATACTTCATGCATTCGTGCCGCTTCGTGCTGCCGCTTCGTGCGGTGCTTGCTTCGTGTGTTTTTGGACTTTTGAAAAATTCTGATCAGAGATGTCACTAGGGTGACTAGCAGAGAGCAAGGTGGCTGGGCCCCGATTTAATATCCATTTCTCGCCGTCGCAAGTCCATTGCGACGTCGCAAGTGAAGCGTCGCAATTAAGCAAAAGTCGATTTAATATCGTCCGCGGCGCAGACTTGCGACGGCAAATTCGGGCAGTTGCGATGCCAAATTTGCGATAACCTCAGAGGTGCCGCAAGACGACTTACCACGCTCTTCTCACCTCGGAATCACTTCGTTCTTCTTAATTAATTCAAAGAAGAAGAAAAATAAAATTTATCTAGAATAGCCAATGTTTTCTTAGATAGATTCTTTACGTACTCATATTTTTTTTAATACTATCTAAGCATCCATGGCCGAGTTCTAGCTCTCCAATTGCTTGTTCTTGGATTGAAGAACGTAAATTGTTTTACAAATTAATGAAGGTATTATTTTGTGTCCAATTCAAATTAAATATTTTCTAAAAATTTGCTGCTTTATTTTTAATTAATTTAAGAAATTAATCGATTCATAAAAAATATTTTTTCAGGTTTTCTTTATTCCCGAGACGGATTGAACCAAAAAAAATGTATAAATATAAAAATTTTAATTCCATGTCCATATAAATCGAATTAAAATTTTGAATAATTAGGATTTGAACCGCGCGGTAAAATGCGACTTGCGACGCGATCGGATGCGATGTACTTTGATCATCGCAGTGACGTCATCATCGCAAATTCGAATTTGCGACGCGATTGACACGTGATATAGCGCGGTCATGATTGGAAGATCACTTGCGATGGGGGATCGAGGGGCTAGCAATTATTTGTCTGTCGCAGACGCTCATATTAAATTCACTTTGCGACGTCGCAAAGGAGTGTGGTAAGTGCATCGCAAAATATTTGAAAATATTTGCTAGCGACGCGTCGCATCTACCATCGCAACAAATAATGATATTAAATCGGGGCCCTGTGATAGTAAGGTGGGGACACGGAGCTGCTGCCCCCTCGCGGCCAGTGAGGAACTACAAAAAAACAGTTGAGGATCGCGTTTTTGGATCCAATTTCATCCGCGAAAAATTCAAACGGTGTAATAGAAATCCATGAACATCGGGACGATGAGCCATTAAAATTCGTTTAAATTGAGTCTATCTTCTTCAGAATTTAACATAGAGTTTATTTCTATCACAATTTTACCCACAGTTATACTGTAAATATGACTTGATGGCTTTTTCAGTTCCATCGTTTGAATTTTTCGCGGATGAAATTGGATCCAAAAAAGCGATCCTCAACTGTTTTTTTGTAGTTCCTCACTGGCCGCGAGGGGGCAGCAGCTCCGTGTCCCCACCTTACTATCCAGCCACCTTGGCAGAGAGCAAGGTGGCTGGATAGTAGCCACCTTGGCAGAGAGCCAACGTTCCTTTATACAGGTTAAGCCACCGATTGGATTTTGGACCAGTGATGTTAGTCCGCGCATATTCGCGGCGAATATGCGCGCATATTCGCATATTCGCGCATATTCGCGGGCAATCTGCGGCCGCATATGCGCGCATATTCGCGAATATTGAAAATTGACTTTCCCGCCACAAAAATAGCAATTTAAAATTGGTTAAAACTACAGTAAATGCTACAGAGAGTCTTTTCTTATTTTTCTTGGTATAATCCCTTGCTTAATTAGTGTTTGGATTAAATTAGAGTTAATTAATCATGGAATTAAAGCAATCGGCCTTTCAGGCTGCCGAGGTGCTCACGTGATTTTAATTGCGCGCGGCCGCCATCTTGAAAGTATCTTTCGCGCATATGCGCGCATTTGCGCGCATATTCGCGCATATTCGCATGCGCATATTCGTGGACCAATCTTCGCGCGAATTTCACATCACTGTTTTGGACCAATGTTAAAGGGCTAAGCCAATCACGTTCAAGTATTTTTGACCACATCATCGCATTCCAGCCACATTCTTTCATTTGCTTGCGGACCTTGCGGTGATCGCATAACAGCGCTAGCACTAAACATAACAACAAGTGGTTGATTGTCGTAAATCTTCATTAATTAAATTAAAACGTTTTCTGTGCTAGCGATCAGCAGCCTTGTCTCGTGAGTCGTGGTACAGTATTCAAGTCTGGGCCAGTCTGTCATATGCATACTGTACATACAGTACAGCAAGGATAATGTCATCTGCCAAGAGCGTTTCAGGTTTGTATAATTAATTAATATTATTGTGCACAATATTGATATTTGATTTAGATTACAGTACATACATCATTAATTTCAGTATTATATGCATATATCATTATATTCAATCATTCCAAGTTTCGAAACTTAGAGGATGATCGATCATCCTCTAATTTTTGTATACAATACATATTACTGTATGCATATTATAGCATTATAGCGGATTGTGCCCTATTGGTAATAAATGGGAGCAGCAGTTTCTCTAAATGGGAAGCATATAACATAACTGTGCCCTATTGTGCCTTTGAGTCAGGGTACTACAGTATGCATATAATATGTATGATACAGGATGCATAAAAAATCATAAGTATAAATACAGCCCAATAAACACAGGGTGTCAAAAATTTGTTGGGCCGGTACTTAAAAGTGTTTTGGCACAGTACAGTACTGACATAACAGCCACGGTGGCTCGCGAATGTTCACCAACCCTCAAAAGTTTTTTAAACAAATCAAAACTCTCCGCCTCAGCAACATCAGCTGCCAACGCATTCCACTCTTTCACCGTCCTGTTCACAAAAGAAAATTTACCTACATCACTCCTATACTCAACACCCTCCAACTTCCATCCATGATAATTTCTTCCAATATAACCCCAGCTCTCATCACACGACCACTCAACTCTTCCCAACCCTCACAATTCCTTGTTATCTTATACATAACACCAAGTCTACAATTTTTTCTTCTTAACTCCAACGACTCCCACCCAAAGTCTCGATTAAAGCAGACGACACACTAACATATTCCTTTCTAACCTCGGCACCATCCCCCACAAACTGAAACCTTCCCATACGACCTGTAAACCTTCTTGCTGCTCTTCGCTGAACCTTCTCCAACTTCTTTACCTCCACACATCTATATGAATCCCAAACACAACAGCCATATTCAAGCACTGGTCTCACCAAAGCTCTGTACGCACTATCTTTAACTAATCTACTGGTACCGGTACCCTTTCGATTCCTCTCATGACAAACTCCAAACACCTCCTTCCCTTAGATGTGACATATTTAATATGCTCATTTCACATTAATTTACTATGAATGACTATAATACCTAAATATTTATATTTTTCATCCTGTTTCAACAACTCATCATAAAGTATGTACGTATTGCACTTCTCTCTTATATGTCTTTTCCTGCTAAACACAACAACACAACATTTAGAAACATTTAACCTCATATCATTATCAATAACCCACCGACACACAGTATTAAGATCCTCTTGCAGACCAGCCACATCACCCTCACTTTCTATTTTCCTATAAACAACACTATCATCTGCAAACAACCTCATTCTTGACCTCACTCCATCGGACAAATCTTCAATAAAAATCAAAAACAACAATGGACCCAAGACACTACCCGGAGGGACTCCTGAGGAAATTGCAATATACTCAGAGTATGCCTCCCCCACCCTATTAACTCTCTGCACCCTATCTTTAAGAAATCCTCAATCAAGGATACTAAACTTTCATCCACTAAACAATGCTTATCCTTTTCAATTAGCTTCCCATGAGGCACCTTATCGAAAGCCTTCTCAAAATCAAGGAAAAGGTCATATGCATACAATATATGAATATATCCAATGTGTGGCAGTATAATATGCATTATTTATGATATCATATTATGATACTGCATGTACTGGCCAACAATCTCAGCACTGGACCGACCGAGACAGAGAGTTGTACATCATACTCTAAAATTGTTACGGAATCTGTAGAAACGTTTCAAATGCGGCTGCTGCAGTCAAAAAATCATGTAACAGTTAATTTGAAGCTAGAAAATTGAAGAGGCTGTATTTTTGTCTAGTTCAGTTTTTCATGTTTCCAACTCTGCTGATCTGATTGTTTTTTTTTAAATTTTTTAGGTGTGGTGGCTGGAATGAAAGTGGGCCCACTAGTGATTGAGGGCAAGACTAAGAGGGTTTTCGACTTTCCTGATCGCCCAGGCCATGTGGTGCTGGAGAGCAAAGATCGCATCACTGCAGGGGATGGGGTCAAAGCCCACGACCTTGAGGGCAAGGCAGCAATCTCTACGCTCACCACAAGTAAAGTGTTTGAGCTGCTGAACTCAGCAGGTCAGTGAAGAAATCAACTTAACTGATTTTTTTTTCTGGAACAAGTAAATAAAATGTATGTCTTAACTGCAGCATAATAAGATAATATTTTTCAACCCGTTTATCTTTTATAATGATACTTTGACCTCTTGTGTTGGATGTGACGATAGGGTGTCATCATATATACTGTAAATAAGTTGTAATTTTGTTTGTATATATATTTCAAAATATCCACTAATGTATATAGTTTCATCATTACATTTTACTTAAGGTAGAGATAACGCCGAACAGCTGATCGACGTAATGCCCTTTGATTAACATGTAAACCTTAGCAAATTGACAAAAATTCTGATATTTTTTTGAGAGGCAGATATTAGTGCCTAAAAGCCATAGAAAAAATTTCAAAACGATTTAACGAGCCAATTTTTTATAATTAATTTTTTTAATTTTCAGCATAGGGCTTTCCCATGGAGAGCCAAACTAAAAAATTAATTTAAAAAAATAGACTCGTTAAATGTTTTTGAAACTTTTTCTATGGCTTTTAGGCACTAATATCTGCCTCTCAAAAAAATTTCAGAATTTTTGTCAATTTGCTAAGGTTTACATGTTAATCAAAGGGGATTACGTCGAACAGCTGTTCGACGTTATCTCTACCTTAACACAAATTTAATATATAAAGTAGTTTTATGTTATTTTATGTTTCTTTTCAGAAAATTTATTAACTCTAAAAAGAAAGAGAACTAAAACGAAAATAATGATTTATGTTTTTAAATAATTATAAGTTGATTATTATTATTTAAGTTTTCTGATTTCAGACTTAAAAATTAAATACTGTATCTGAATGAATATGAGAACTGTTTAAAGTCTTGCGTAACAACTTGCGTGACGTGCAAGTGGCGTCACATTACTGTATGCTCAAAGCTAAATTCCCTTTTTGTCTCTCTATTTCTTATCTTTATTTATCCTTATTTCAATCAAACATACTGTAGTTAACTTACAGAACTGCAATTTGCACAAATTTCTTTATGGCATTTCAATGGAAATAGTAGAACCATTAAAGGAGCGGAATGTCTTCAGCTTTTATATTTTTATTGATTTATAAATAAAAAAAATATATCAAATAAAATGTCAAACTCATTTTTGCACCCCCCCCTTCCCCCCCCCCCCCCCCCCCCCCCCAAAAAAATCTCAACCCACAAATCTCAAACCTAGCCCTCTAAGATTTCCAGCAGTGAAGTGGGGTTTATGTTAATAATAATAATAGTTGTTTATTGAGAATTGGTACAGGAAAAAAAACAGTCATGTCATGTCTGTGCACACGCAGCAGCCGGCAAGACCCCAGCAGCATAATGCATAATGAGCGACTTTCTTTGGCGCCTTTTTTTTTTTTTACATCAACTACAGTCGGGACAGGCTTGAACTCCTAGAAAGCAGAGGGTGCATGGAAATATCAAAGTTGAAGCTGATCCCCTCCTTTAAGTACAGTATAGTGTTAGTGTTGTCATCTTCTTTAATAAAATTTTAGGATGCAAATATTTGTTTTCCTCTGAATTAATTATATAATATCCTTTTTATTCATTAAAGTTAACAAAATGTAAATAAATATAATGTGATGCGAGGATGTTGGAAAATTGCTTTCTTCATCAGTACTTCTTATGTTAAGGTATCAAGACACACTATGTGGAGATGGTGGGAGACTCTGCCATCATTGCCAAGAAGTGTGAGATGGTGCCTATTGAGTGGGTCACCCGTCGTTTGGCCACCGGTTCCTTTCTGAAACGTAACGAGGGTGTGCCAGAGGGCTTCCGCTTCAACCCGCCCTGCCAGGAAACTTTCTACAAAGTAAGAAATTTGTGAGAGTGGAGGTTGAGAATATTTTAAGCTGGCCTCACTAAAAATATTGTTTCTGGATTAACAAGTTAACAAGAAAAAAATCTGAAATTTAATTTAGCTGTACTTTAAAGTTTAAAAATAAATTGAATACTGAATTGACTCTGTTTCATTAATTTACAGTACTTCAGTTTTAGTTTGTTTGTCTTCTTTTATATATGTACAGCGGGGGACATTCACAAAGCACTTTAACCCCCACTTTAGCCCCGATTTTTAACCCTGGTGCTAAACATGGTACTAAACCAGGGGCTAACCATGTTAAGCTCATAGCTTAGCACCATGTTTAGCACCAGGGTTAAAAATCGGGGCTAAATTGGGGGTTAAAGTGCTTTGTGAATGTCCCCCAGTACCTACCAATTTCTTTTTATCAACTCAAGTAGTCCTAACACACATAATTTGTTTCTGTTTTAGGATGATGCCAATCACGATCCTCAGTGGTCTGAGGAACAGATTGTGAGTGCCCGCTTTTCTCTGGGAGGTCGGGTGGTGAGCTCTGCAGAAGTGGCGGTGATGCGCCGCATGACCCTGTGTGTGTTCGAGGTTCTGGAACGAGCCTGGGCCACCCGAGACTGTGTCCTTGTCGACATGAAAATTGAATTTGGTATTGATGAAAAAGGTTGGTTGGTCTTTCTTACGATTTCACTTTACAATCGCAATCCTGAACTAGATTAATATTAGTAACTGTAAATTAATTTAAATTTAAGGGAGACAAAATTAAAGAGGCCAGATTTTAGGGTAGATCATAAAGAATCAATTGAAATATAGCAGTAAATTTAATTTTTATGTTGTGTGTCCTAAACAAATAAGAAAAGTTGTTGTCAGCTCATCAGTCAAAAATCCAGGATGTGACAGCCCAATTGGATTTTCATTACAGCTAAACCCATGCAAGCAAAGAGCAGCATATTTTTCTAATATCTGTTGTGGATTAATCTGTATACTTTTCAGTCAATCATGCTTAATTATCAGCTATTAATGTTTGTATGAGTGCTCTTGACTTGATGCCTGTTATGATCCCTTGTGTCCAGGGGAGATCTTGGTGGCTGATGTGATCGACAGTGACTCGTGGCGTCTGTGGCCATCTGGTGACAAGCGTCTGATGAAGGACAAGCAGGTGTACCGTAACCTGGCTTCCGTCACCGCTGAGGACCTTGCTGTGGTCAAGAGAAACTTTGCCTGGGTGGCTGATCAGCTGGAGCACCTCTTGCCCGAGCCTCGAGGATTGGTAAATCCACTAAATCAAAACTAATTTCTTTGCCATTTAGACCCCATAATTACATTATTGAAAAGTCAGGAGACTTTTAACCATGTATTGTAAGTAGCTCAAATGTGTCAGAAGAAAGATCGGCTCAAGCAAACTCGAACCCGCATCGGAAAAAAAAAAAAAAAATCAGAATTTTTGTGAATTTGCTAAGGTTTGCATGCTAATCAAGGGAGACTACGTCAAACAGTTGATCCGTGTGTTATCTCTACCTTAATAAGCTCAATCTACACTTGCTACTTAAGAATATTGTCCCTTGTCCAGAACAATGAGCTGTCTGCTGTATCAAGTCAGTGCAATAATGAACTTTATGTTTTAACAATTTAGAGCTCATAATTTCTGCTTTTTCAATACCACCCGTGTATCCCCATTCTTGCAAGTATATTTATAATTATCAGTATTATCATTACCTTTTTGATAACAAGTTGATAAAGTGCTTGTGAATGAGTGAGTCATACTTACTCTACGAGCAAATTTTCAATTCCATCTGTTGATAATTTTATGAGGTCACTTGCTGAACATCAGTTGCTGTCACTGCATTTCTCAATGTCAGTGCCGTAAAGTTATTTTGAATTATGATTATATGTTACAATTTTTTCATAAATATCTTAAATTTTCCAAATTAAATACCATAAAAAGTAATCTTATTATTATTTTTACAATTAGAAGTGTTAATTAAAAATGCCCTTCCTTGCCAACTGTTTTTGAGTAACATAAGTGCTTATCTCCAGGTGGTTGTTATGATGGGTTCTGCAACTGACATGGACCACTGTAAGGAGATTAAAAAGCATTGCTCTGACTTGGGTTTGCCTTGCCATCTCCGTATCACATCTGCACACAAGGGCACTCAAGATACTCTGCGCATTGCTGCTGAGTATGAAGGTAAAGACTCTTTCTGCATGCAATGTCCATCCCAGTCGCTAACTGTCTTGCTCTCCAGGGTCTGGTCGTCCGCTAGTGATGATTGCTGTGGCCGGACGCAGCAATGGACTTGGTCCAGTGCTGGCTGGAAACGTCTCGTGTCCCGTCATCAACTGTCCTCCTGTCAAACCAACCAATGTCACCCAGGATGTGTGGTCCTCACTGAATACTCCATCAGGTAAATATTTATTATTGCTATGAAATGGAGAAAGTAATATTCTGACTCTCCAGCTAAAAGGTGTACATAAGCAAACTTCTCGGCAATAATTATGTAATCAATACTATGTATTCTATGTAATACTACCAAACAATGGGTTATCTTATTATTTGTATTACTGATTAACTCAAGACATCCTTCTTACATGCTAACAAATGGTAATATTTGCCACAATATGTGTTAATTTAATACATCACAGATTTGATGAATCAATAAAACTTAAAATTAAAATTAACATTTACAGTTTAAATTCAAATGTAAATTGTCATCTCATCTTTCTCTTGTCTTCTTTGCTCTAGGTCTGGGTTGCACCACTGTGGTGTACCCTCAAGCTGCTGCCCAGGCCGCAGCAACTATTCTGGGTCTCACAGACCACCTGATCTGGGCCAAGCTACGAGCTCGCCAGCTCAACGCCGCCACAGCTCTGCTGCTGGCAGACCAAGCCCTGCAGCAGTGACCTAGCCCAACAAGCTGACGTCTAGCTGCAAACTGCTCAATCTCTGCATTCCTAAGTGTCAAAATGATGCAATACTCTCAAGGCAAATCTATAAATGTAGCCTAATAATAGTACTGAGAATGAAAAGCTAAAAAAGAAAGTAAATAAATAAACTAACTATAAAAGTTTGCTTGAAATAATAGATTTTATACATGAATTGGAATTTTGTTTTGTTACATGGGCTAATAATAGAAACTCAGGATTATTTAGAATTTAATTTTAATAAGAATAATGAAGTTAGATACTGTACCAATTAACAGTCATGTTATGTGTGAAAGAATCTCCTCATGCACCTACTCTATTTAGATCCAAAATTTCAGTTTGTCTACTGTGAGTATTAACACTAACATTATTTTTTTTATTTTTTGCTTCATTTTGTTTCTGACTTAACTTTTTACGGCATTGGAATACAAGAAAATATTTTGTTAATTTAGATACAGACTTCAAGTTCAGATTTAAAAACTATTTGTATGGGCTTTTGATAAGAGAATATTCTTTCTATAGACTTCTGACTATAATATTATCTGCATTTAGTCTTTATAATCTTTATATACTTTTGTTTTTGAAGTGCCTTTAACCATACATATGAATGTTTTATTTCTATTTTCTAACCAGCAATTAATATGATGAAGCCTATATATACACTGCTTTTATATTACAATTACAATATCACAAGTGCCAATTAATTCTATTGTATTTTTGTAATCATTATAATACAGTTTATTGATAAAGAATTTTACTACTGCTCAAAAAGGACTTTTATTTTAAAAAGCAATTTAAAAAATGTTTTAAATTATTTTTGTTTAAATTAAATAGATTTAATAAATATATAGAGGTTGCCGCAGCAAATCGGACAATAACGAACAGCAAATGTAGCAAAATTTATTAATCATGGCACTTGCATAGAAATTTCCAGGTATAAATTTAATGATTAACAGAGATGAGAGGGTTTGCAGCATTTGCTTTTATTTCATTTTGCCGTAGCACCGACGCAGTATGTAGTTTATGGTTGGTTGGTATTTTGGGGCAATTAATTGACACATTTTGGTCATGTTGTATGCCCCTGTATCTAGTTTATATATGGTATATATAAAGATTCGAGCATTGTTGCTTTTTGATTGAGATCGACAGCATATATATTATGGTGAAGTTTTAATTATTTAAAATACACCTTTTGACTGCATGAATTAATTTTAATTAAAATATAATATATTATGATAATTATAGCTGCATGATGTTAATCATGCAAATAATTATAATATGTATTGAACAAAATATATATCATAATATCCTCTATATAAGCTAGGGAGTATTATATTATATTTGCCAATTTCATCATATTTTAGCTTATTGCAGACGAAATTGTATTTTTTTTTTTTTTTGCTGCGCACCCTTTAATTTAATAGCTATAATCCTATTGAATCATTGGATATATCTTTCAGTCTTGGAAAATTATATGTGAAAATCTTTGTCAGGCCAGGATTTCAATTTATTAATTGATTCTAAGCTTTTGTTAAATTCTCTGTTCCATTCCAAACTAGTAAAATGAGAATTAAAACTTTCCCGCTCAATCTTCTTTTTGATTTGATTTTGTCAGTCAGCTGTCAATTTCCGTAATAACTGGCTTTGTGGGTACTTGAGTTTCTCCCAGACCGAAAACAAATGTTTTTTTTTGCAAGTTTTAGGTGATTTGGAGTGACTTCTAGTGCTAAAATATAAAGCATATTGTATGAAAAAGTTAGTTAATAGTTAACCATTGTCATTTATTTGGTTACTGTGTCAAAAAATCATTCAAACTGTCGGCGTTTCCTGGAATGAAAAGAAAGGTTTGTTATGGTCCTATTTCTCATTAATTTTGTTCACGGACGAATGTCTGCATTTCCCAATGATATAATTTCATTACATATTCTTTATTTCTTTACATGCAGTGCAGTTCACTTATGTTTATTACCTTTTATCTTTACAGCCTGATGACGAGGGCAACACCGATCAGGCAAAACGTCTTAATATCATCAACTTCAGTGTTCCACCTCCAAATATGCAGTTGCAGCCTCAAATACCTCAGCCCATTTTACAGCCAATGCAACCAATGCTTCCACAGCCACAACAACCAGATGGAGGGTATTACATGAATAACATGAACAATGGCCCTTGGCGAGGAGGAAGAGGGAATCCTCGCGGTGGTGTTCAACAAAATTTTGGAGGGTTCAATAACAACCGGGGAGCTCAAAATATGTGGAGACCACCGCGTGGAGCTGCTCCTAATCAACGTAACTTTCGAGGTGGCCCAGGTGGTTATGGATTTCGTGGAGGAATGCAGAAAGGAAATAACCAGTTTGGCCAGCAGAATTTTTATGGAAATCAAGGATTTAATGGACCAAATAACTTTAATGGACCTTTCCAGGTATTGTTAAAGACTAAATTTATATTTAAATCTCGTTACTCATGAGTTTTTGTTGTAGCAGAATCAAAATTTCCAAGGAGGGCAGTGGCCGGGAGACAATAACTTTCCAAATAACCAAGAAGATGGCGGAGGGGGAGGAGGCGGTGGTGGTAAAGGAAAAGGACAGGTATGATTATGTCTTTATGAAATGGTCATTTAGCAGTAGAATTTAATTTAAAAATTTATAATTTCCTTGCACTTAAAAATATATACAGTATCAAATGATGTATGCTTTATATTTCTTTAAAAGACAAGTTTTGCTAGCATTAGGCAAGTGAGGCGAATCTGTAATTAGCAGTTTTGAATATGTACTATACTAGCTTCTCATATATTTATTACTGTACTGTATAGCAATTGAGAGACAAATACCTATATGATTTTTAAAATATGTGAAGTGTAGTTTCCAATGCTATATAATTTTTCCAGAATACCTCAAGAGGTAGAACTGCAAAAAATCGAAAACTGGTACGTTACTTTGAAGCGCCAGAATTTCGATGAAACTTCTTACTTTTCCTTACTTTTCTTGGCATTATTTTAGCTAACCCTGCTACTGTTTCTGTTTGTGTTGGCCAAAATTTTGTTACATTACTGTACCCCCTAAAATGTTTTGTTTTCAATTTTATATTAAACATACTTGATAATGCTGGGTTCTGCACGGTACATTATGCTCCTAAATATTGTACAAATGCAAACTAATGTAATACATTACAGTAGTTGTCTGCTATTTACAATAATAAATTTACATGGCCTAATGAATTATTTGTTTTTTCAGCTACTGTAAGCACTTGATTAAAATTTAATTTAAAAATTGAGTACTGTATATGGAATCCTTTTGAACTTTTTTTAGATATGTATTGTAGTATCTTATTGTATAAATAGCTTGCTTTGGGATTTAAGAAACATCTTTATTAAAGTTTTTATTGAACACTCTTACAGTGTACATCTTCTAAGAAACATCTTGTAAAGTACAAAATTAAAAAAAATACATACATATATATATATATATATATATATATATATATATATATATATATATATATATATATATATATATATAATATAATGGCAAACAATAAAATTTACTTTCCATAGAAAAATTAAAATTATTAATTAAACTTAGTGTATAATTTAATTATTATTTTATAAACATTCAAAATGTTAACACATAATAATAGAGCCTGTACAAATACAAATAATTTTACTGGTTAGTACTGTATTTTTAAAGAAACTTTTTATTTGACATGCTGTTCTCTGTATTATCTAGGGTGGTCAAGGAGGACCTGGAGGGGATTTTCCCGGAGGACCAGACCTGGATCTCACAGAAGAAGGTGCGACCAGCAAGAGCAAGCGACGCTCTATGTCTCAGTCTTATCCATCTCGCCCCTGGGACCGCGATGCTGCCGAGAAAGCCTTGGCAGTCGAGATGGAGTTTCTGAAAGCATTACGGAACCAGAACCTCATCATCAGGTTTCCAGACCCAGATCTGAACAAAGACATTGTCAAGGCCTTCCATCCAGACATAGTCAATGTCCACTTTCAAGTTCCAAGTGGACCAAGGTAAGTACACTTCCTTTTCCTTTGCCATTTATATATTAATTATTATCTAGCTATAACCATATTATATCTTTTGCTAGTCAGGAAATGTAGCTTCATCTTAGAAATATTTTCTGCTTTGATGATCTACTGACAACAAAAATAATACTGTATAGTATAGCCTTTATATGTATTGAGTAGTGTATGCCTTATTAATATTTACATAAATAAAAGGGTTTTCCATGATAATTTTGCTATATTATTTTAAGGTTTGTTGGTTACAAACGAAAAAACTTGTCTTCAACATTATTCACGGTGCTCTCTGGGGCTCTTAAAGGTATACAGGCCTCAACTTACAAATTAGAGAGACATTAAGTGTTGCTCAAGTTTATAATCAACATTCGCATTATTTTTACCTGCGCGCAAAGTCGCGCTGTAAAGAAAGTCCTTGCTGACGTCACAACTCACAGCTAGCACCGATTAGCATTGAGTTGTGACGTCATCAAGGACTAAATTTTTTACTTTGAACTGCGACTTCGCACAGATGCATCACGCGTGGAAAAAAATGATGCGAATGTTGATTATATACTCTAAACCCACTTGGTGACTGTCTAATTTGTATTTTGAGGCCTGTATGCTTTTAATACTCAGTCTGCATGCCAGGTGTCCAATTCTATTAATTTTCTTAGTGGGGCACGTATGTTGTATGTACAACATTCTATGTTACAGAGCTCATCCTGGCAGAGTACACAAGCTACAATTATTTTATATTATTGATATGAATGATATTATTACTTCTAAATTATTATAAAATGCAATAATACCATTCTTGAATGGTGCTATGTTACAGATTTTGTTTTGTGCAACTGGAGGAAGATGCAGATGCAGACAAAGTTATGGCTGACCTCTCCTCAAAGGAGTTTGGTAACGGAATTCTGCATGTTGAGAAACGAGGTACCAAGGAGGATGATAACCTCTCTGCAGAGAGTATTGACCCCTTTACACTATACATTGGTAACCTTCCCTCCACTATCACCATACAAACCATGCGGGAGAAGTTCCCCACTGCTGCACGTATTGACGTCGGCTATGCACAGCGCATGAAGTTTACCAGGTATATTAATCATGAGAAGATTATTATCTAATAGGCTTGCTTGGTTTACTCCCTAATAAAGTATTATATAGTTGGGGGAACAAAAAATAGTAGTATAGACAAACTATTAATAGTTAAATGTCGTTTACAGTTCAGTGTATGAACTGAATTTTATATTTGCATCAATATTTTATTACAGACTACACTTCAAATTCTGATTTTGAGATTAGAATAAATCATAATGGCTCTTCGTTTTGTTTTAGGTACGCTTTCATCCGCTATCACACAGCAGAAGTAGCCCTAGATGCCTTTCGAGAGTCCCACAACCTTCAGCTTGAGAACCGCAGTGTAATCGTGCGGTTTAGAAGACAAAGAGGACCCACTGCACCTACCCAGAACCCTAGCAAAAAGCAGAAGGGTGTAAGTACAATTTTATGTGGAGCATGCTAAAATGAAATTGATTGTAGACATTGAATTTGCAAACATTTAATTTTACATTGTACCGGTAATTTTTTAATGAAGAGAATTTATATTCCTGTATTTTTTTTTATTAATTAGAGGCATTAAATTTTAAATTCATATACTGTATTATGATTTAAAAAAATATATCGTCGTTGTAGCGCTCTTTTGACCAATCTAGCTTTTATAAGTTTTGACTTTTTGACCAATCTAAAATTATAAGTTTTGACCTTCTGACCAATCTCTTTTTATAAGTTATGACCTTTTGTCCAATCAATTATTTTTTTAATTTCTTGTACGAGTGGTGCCATCTTGTGGCAAATTTTACGCTCTTTCCAATGGTGCAATAAAACGAAAGTTGTAACTTTTGAGATTTTGGACATTTGTCCCTGGCAAAATTTTTAAAGATTGGTCAAAAGGTCAAAACCAGTGGTGAAAGTAGTTTTAATTTCTTACCAGTGCGCTTCAGATAGAGGCCTGAAGGGCTCAAACCCCCGCCGGAGGCGCGATTTTTTGGGAAAAAGGGGCGTGGCTTATTTTTTTTTAATTGAACAGTTACACTAAAATTTATTTAAATTATTTAAAGTCGAGTGAGCGATTACATTTCTTTAAAGAATTTATTTTCTAAAAATATTTTAACCTGCCCTCTATTAATTAAGAAATAAAAACAACAAAATTCCCAAAGTTAGTGTTTCAGAGGCGTTTAACATGCAAAATTATATGGCACAGAAAACAGCTTTTTACTTAAATTTCATTTGAACTATGGTACCAATTCAAAAATACCTACGTAATCTATATATATGATAAATTCATTAATGGATTTTTTCAATTTACAAATAAAATCTTTTTTTACGGAGCTGTTTTTCCGGAAAAAATATTGAAAATCTTTGTGGGAATTAACCCACAAAATAAGTAAAATTAAATACTTATTCAAACTTTTAACCAAATAAAAAGAAAAAAATGTAGTGTCAACATATTAAATTGATAAAAAAATATAGCTGCAGTATTACTACAATAAATATATTTTAATGAACTGTTTCACAATTTAGAATGTTCTATAAAAATTATAAAATTAATTTAATAAATGCTACATTTTTTTAAAGAATTAAATTATCGTTTTAAATGTCTCAAAAATTAATTTATAGAAAAAAATCCAAAAAGTTGTAAAAATTACAATTTTAAAAAAGTGTTAACGATGACCACTTTTTATATGAAAATTGAAGAGAAAAAAGTATATAAACCCAGGAAAAACAGTAAACCTACAGATGTTTAAAAAAATACAAAAAAAATTCTTTGACTTAAAAAATCTAAAAATAAATAAATAAATCTGTTCTCAGGCTCACCATAAAAAAAGCTAGGCGTTTGTGAGAAAAATATTAAAATTAATTTTTTTATCGTTCTTTTAAAATAATGTTTTACTGCAGCACTTACAATGCATTTGTTTACAATGCAACAATTTCCTATCACAAATTGTCAATTTATTTTTATTTTTTACCCAATGAAAAAAATAAATAAAAGTCAATATAGATTTCAATTATTATTATTGTTTTTTTTAGAACAAAATTTTGACTTTAAAAGAAAGTGCAAGCTAGCTAAAACTTCGTGAGGTAAATAAAATCAAAGTACAAGAACATGCATTGAGCATGATTATAATGGTTTATAGTTTATAATGCGATCTATTCACACTTGCAAATATTGTTTTTTTCATTAAAAATTATAAATTATTGATTTTTTTTAGTAAATTTCGATCAGTGTCTTACCAGTGCGCCGCACTGGCGTCAAATGTCTTACCAGTGCGGCGCACTGGTGCGCACCGGCTTACTTTCACCACTGGTCAAAACTTATAATTTTAGATTGGTCAAAAAGTCATAACTTATAAAGCTAGATTGGTCAAAAGAGCGCTACAACGACGATATATAAATGACTGCATGACTTTCAAAGCATACTGTGTTCCTTACGATAAAAAATAGTTATATTGTGCCGAAAAACATACATTTTCCATAATTTTAAATTTGTTAGACAATTACTTTTAAAACTCAGAAACATGCGAATAAAACTAAAGATGTTGTTTTTGTGTTTTCTCCTTAAATTAAGATAAACAAATGTCACAAACAATATTCACTAAAATTGCTTTAGCTTAGTTGAAAGTAGAATTGAATGCAGCACCTTGGAAAGAAGTTCCAGTATAATTTCATGATAAGAAATGTATAAAATGTACATTTATTACACACAATCAGTAAAACTATGACATTATGGTTGTTTCAGTTATGATTTCATTTGTCATGAATGCTTTGGTAATTAAAATTTTAATGACTTAAAATCATAAGATGGCTTTTAATGGTGCACTTAAACTGTTATACATGAATGTACGTACTTATGTGGCAATTACTGCTGATAACATTGCATTTATGATAATTAACTTGCATTTTACCTTCTCAGTGGTGTATCGATGTATTTGTTTCAATTGTAAATGGAGTTCAGAAGCAAACTATATTTAACAGCTGGAAATTCAATTAAATTAATTTATTTAACCACTGGTTGTACAAGTACAACATGGGTTACATCATTTTTACATATAATAATTACAATAAAACATAAAACAAATAACAGTAATCAAGAACGGCACTTCCTAAAAATTAAATAAAACTACTAAAAAACGCTTGACAAAATATCTTCAGATGACTTATTACTGAAGTATGCATACATCTTCACTGAATAAATCACATTATGAATCGTAATGTTTTTCAATTTATTTTTAAATATATTTTCATTTTCAATTTCTCTCAAACTCAATGGTAGTCATAGATTTTGGCTGTCTGATAGGCAAAACTTTTATCTAATAAACTTGAATTATGTGCTTCTGAAACAATTTTATTTTTATTTCTGTTAAATGGATTGTAATGCTCGTATACAGTCCACTACTGATCTATGAAACAATGCGTGTAGCATTTTTTTTTTTATAGCCGTGAACCATCTGCTGTCACAATAGTGATTATATAATTACATTTTATTTATAATTGGTTGAATGCTGTTATTACAATTTTATTATGATTAATTTATATTTGTGATTACAGTATATAAGTGTGACAAATACAAATATTATTGTTCACTAAGCACAAAAACTTTAACAACATAATATATATATTCTTTGTAGCATTTCTTTTGTGCAGGGAGATTTTAAATCATTACTTGCTCGTTTTAAATCTTCTTTGATTTCCATGTTATAATATTTTACTGGAAATGAAATTTAATTGACTCACAATTTTAATTAAGTCTACTAAATTTTATAATCACTTTTATTACGTACATAACATGATGTCTATCCCTTACGGGGTAAGCCAGTAGCATTATTACCTTGGCCGTCCACAGATAGACCTCCACTGTAGTCTATTCTTACATACTCTTCTTGCTTCAGATATCATACACTTTTTTTTCCACATGTCTTTTCTTCAAACACTCTGCAATCACCTCCAGCCAAACCTTTTTTGGTCTAGTCTACCCCAACATTCTGTTTGTATTGTCTAATATACATTTTTTACACACTCTCATACAAAATTAAAATTAAAAATTGAATTTTATCCTGTTTCCTTCAATTCATATTTTGTTTATGTTATGTTCATTAGGAGGGAGAAACAGTGGGCTCAAAACAGAAGGCCAAGAAAGAAAAGGCTGCGGCTGCTGCTGCATTGGTGGCGGCTACCAAGGTTGTGTCCACGGTGAAGAGCGAGGAAGGGGGTGTGGCAGCTGGGGAGAACGACGACGAGGAGGAAGAAGAGGATGAAGACGAAGAAGAGGAAGAAGAAGACGATGAAGAAGACAATGAGGAAGATGATGACGACGATGACGATGATGAGGATGATGACGAATCGGAAGAAGACGAGGACGGTATGACAAATTTTTAATCTACATAATATATATTGCAAACGGAATGTTACTTATTCTCTTTAGGAAATAGTTATGTGTACAGTGATGAGAGCAGCAATATTGAAACCAAACCCTGTATACCAGGGGTGTCAAACTCGCGAGCCGCATGCAGCCCGCGAGGTCGTTTTCAGTTGCCCATCAACAAATAAAAAAATAATATTAATGAAGTTCACGAATAAAAACATTTATAAAAATAAAATCATCAAATTTAAATATTCGGCTTAAAAAACTTATATTTTTAGTGAAATATCCCTATTTTTCTGTATAATAAATGTTAAAAAAAAATTAAGTGCCATGCCCCCTTTTCTAACAAAAATCCGGAATTTGACAATTTTTGTTTTACCGGCATTAATATTTAGACCGTTTTCTTTAGACCAGTCGACAACTATATTTAGAGCTTGTTGCAACTAGGTCTTTACACATCATTGCCATATCATCGGCATACTGTGTGCATTTCTGGACCTTTTAGGGGTGCCTTATGTCTTGTTCAACACTCTCCAAGGAGAGGCAGATCTTGTACAAACAGCTGTTTAACACGTGTGCATACATGTTTCAGATGAGGAGGATGACGATGAACCGGCTGCTGCGACTCAACCGCTTGGCACGACGGCAGACGACGACGATGATGACGAGGACGAGGAAGAAGAAGACGACGATGTGAGTATCTCGGGCTAACGTAAAAAATGTTGAATCATTTATTATCAAAACCATGTATGTGTTGATTTGTTTTTATTATTATTGAACTACTGTATGTGCAATTTAAGATGTGTTTTTTCGTCTAATATACTGCATTTTAGGGCAAGAGCAATAAAAATATTAAATATTTTAAACTTTAAAATACTAAAAATTTATAATAATTATTATAAAACTGTGAGTTAAAAATAAGTTTTTTTTTTTTTTTTTTTAAACAAGTAGTTTTATTGACTTCTTACTGTTTTACTTTCTTCTATAAATAATTTACTATTGTGTGTGTTTTGTTTATGTGTTGCAATATCAATTCTGTACAGTAGGTTATATGTAATACTTTTTGTTTGAAAATATCCTTAACTCCAGTCAGATTTAAGTTTCTGCATCAACTATTTTCCAATCGGTGTCAGTTTGAATAGAAAAAAAATAATAAATAAAATTAGAAGAATATGTAGTAGATAGATACCGGTATTACTGTATAATAAGATAAGAAGAATTTCTATGATCAAATATTTTATCTAAAGCTAACAAACAAATCTAATTTGTGTTGACGTTTGTGTCCAGGACGATGATGATGACGACTGAGTGTTGAGTGCAATAGTGGCCCCTCTCCTGGACAAGTCCTCGAAGAACAGTGTGTTAGTGTGTGGGAGAACCCCCTGCTTGAGTCTCTGGCCTTAGTACCAGGACGAACTCACTTTGGTGACTTTGTTACTCTTGCACCACTGACAAACTCAACAAAAGCAGCAGCAAATTAATTAAAGTGTAGCATGTCACATTATTTATAAGTTATTTGGTTGAAGAGCTTTATTGTATGCATCTTAGAAATATAATGTTTCTATTATAAAGACTATTTTTAGATTTTCAGTAAAGCTGCTTAGTATATATTTATAATTTTAATTTCTATTAATTGTATTTCTTCTCTTATTTCTGTTTTTCCCTGTACATCACCTGAAATTTATAATAATAGAATTTTGTTGTTTATTTTAAATCTCCTATTTATAATATATATATATGTACTTTCTTATATGTAATGAGAAATATTGGATTTCTTTAAAATTTAAGATATACTTCATTGTAAATTGTTTCTATTTTTTTTAAACGTGTTTCTCCTCAAATTAATTTATTTTTATTTTTTATTTTTTTTTTATTTATTTACTTATTTTTTTTTTTTTTTTTATGAACACTAATATTCTAAACTATCTTAAACATTTTGAAGTTAAATATGGTTTAATCAAGTTTTTAGATATAAAATCCAATTATATTAATTTTTAAATTTTTAATTTATGTTCCTTTGAAAATGTTGTAAAAAAAAAAAAAGGGAGAGAGAGAGAGAAAATGTTATATTAATTGGCAATAACCACTCTGTAAATTTTATCAGACACTACCCAGTAGAATGTAACAGTTGCAGGCAATTAGATTATGCGTCTTAATATGTATATTGCATTTTTAAGACAAAAATTTGAAGTCCAATATATTTTATAATTTGATAATGTTAAAATAGATTTTATTTAACCTATTCTTTGGTGTAACATTGTGTGTTTCTAATTTTTTTGTAAAAATTATAAAGAAAAACTCCTTACATTCTTCTATTATTGAATTTTTTTTACCTTACGTTTTGTATCATCAATAATATAAAATATGTTCACATCTGGACAGCACAAACTTTACTCCTACCTCATTTGCTAGAGCTGCAGTTCCAATAAACAGCATAATGTAGATTTAAAATTTTGGGACATGAAAAAAGAGCACCTATATAAAGTGTCTCAATATCCAAAGAGTTTTGCCTCACCAATGAATCCATAATATATAGACTGTGTGGTAACAGGGTAACGCCTACAAACAAAGTAGGTGTAACTTCATGGTGTCCAGAGGTGTACTTGATTGTGCCCAATATAAATACGTATATATTTTTTTAAATTCTTAAGTACAGCAAAATTAATAGTTTTGTAAATTTCATTAAAGTAGAGTGAGCGATTGCATTTTTTTAAATATTTTATTTTTTAAAAATAGTTTAACCTGCCCTCTATTGAGAAATGAAAACCAAAAAATTTCATCTCAAATAGATTCACCACAAAAAATTCCCAAAGTTGGTGTTTCGGAGGCATTTAACATGCAGCCTTATGGAACATACAACAGCTTTTTACACTAACTGGGTCCAAACTATGGTACCATTTAAAAAATACCTACGTAATCTATGATGAATTCTTTAATGGATTTTCAAATAAAAAAAAAACTTTACGGAGCCGTTTTTCCGGAAAAAAAAATTTTATTTGAAAATCCATTACAGAATTCATCATAGGTTACGTAGGTATTTTTTAAATAGTTAAATAGTACCATAGTTCGGACCAAGTTGGAGTAAAACGCTTGTTTTCTGTTCCATAAGGCTGCATTTTAAAGGCCTCCGAAACACAAACTTTGAAATTTTTTTGTGATGAAGTTATTTGAGATGGAATTTTTTGGTTTTCATTTCTCAATAGAGGGCAGGTTAATTAAACTATTTTTAGAAAATAAAAAGGGGAATTCACAAAGTCTTAAGGGTAAGGTAACGCCACCAATGTTAAAAAAAATCCCTCTCACAAAAATTCTGAAAAAAATTTAAAATGTTCTCCTCTATACCCCCTATCAGTATATACCTAAAATATCAGGTATACAAATACGATCTAGTTTTTGAGTTATAAATTTTTAAAGTTGACTACTTTAACATGGAGAAATGAAACTCCCATGTTAAATTAGTCAACTTTAAAAATTCATAACTCAAAAACTAGATCGTATTTGTATACCTGATATTTTAGGTACTGATAGGGGGTATATAGAGGAGAACATTTTAAATTTTTTTCAGAATTTTTGTGAGAGGGATTTTTTTTAACATTGGTGGCGTTACCTTACCCTTAAGGCCACATTTAAGGCTCGATAATTTAAGGCTTGATTTTAGATGTGTTTTTTAGACCCAAAATTTCTGATCTTAAATTATTGAGCCTTAATTGTGGCCTTAAGGCTTTGTGAATGCCCCTTAAAATATTTAAAAAAATGATATCGCTCACTCACTTTAAAAGCACTTTTTTTTTTGCAGTCTTCTTTTTTTTTTTTTTTTTTGAGCTAAATAAAATACATGTGATTATGGATAATATGTTAATGTATTAGTAAATAACTTTCGTGTGCAATTCAATATGATAATGTATATATCAATAGCTAGATCAGTAATTTTTTTTTAATTGCAACTCGGCTGGTAATTAATGCAAAACAATAAATAAAATAGTAAATTATTTTAAATGTTTTTTACACTGATCAATAATATATTAGTTTTATTTAGAGGTAATAACATATTAATTATTATATAAATTACACATATGATTTATAATATTTTCAGCAAGTAAATAAAGCAACATTTACATACCATATTCTGTAGGTTAAATTTGAACATTTAAGGAAAGCTTATAATATTTAAGGGTAAGGTAACGCCACCAATGTTAAAAAAATCCCTCTCACAAAAATTCTGAAAAAAATTTAAAATGTTCTCCTCTACACCCCCTATCAGTAGCTAAAATATCAGGTGTACAAATACGATCTAGTTTTTGAGTTATGAATTTTTAAAGTTGACCAATTTAACATGGGAGTTTCATTTCTCCATGTTAAAGTAGTCAACTTTAAAAATTTATAACTCAAAAACTAGATCGTATTTGTATACCTGATATTTTAGGTACTGATAGGGGGTATAGAGGAGAACATTTTAAATTTTTTTTCAGAATTTTTGTGAGAGGGATTTTTTTTAACATTGGTGGCGTTACCTTACCCTTAATTATGATTTATGGCACTTGGCTGATAAAATTTTTACAACAGCAATTATCATTTAATTATTACTAAATTTACAGGTATAATTAAAGTAATTAAGTTCTCACATGCATGCCTGTAATATAATATATATATAAATTACATAATAGCCTTTTTTTTTTAGTTTTTAGTACCAAATTTAGCAAAGAGAATGAAGAAAAACATGAAGATGTATAAATATACCATACCTGTACAAGAAATTAACGATTAAATTAATACACATATCTTACAGTACATTCGGCTATTTACAATGTTATATATATCATAAAAATTCTGAATAAAATAAAATGCGCACATAATGAAATTATGAAGACTTAATTCTCTTGAGGGACTTATAATTATAGAATCATAACAATTAAATATAAATAATTATAATAATTCGCAAAAAATACAACATGTTATAACAAAAAATGTAACAACAAAAGTATAATAAAAACAAATGTGATAAAATAATCATAATAAATAGAACCATAATTGACATCATTTGACATGTTGATTATTAAATATATTATATATATTACATACTTAATTATAATTTATTAATATACGGCTAGATTGGAATATAATATACTATATATACACAACATAAATATATATTATTTTTTATATTATTTTTATTGCAACAACAATAATTTTGTTAACTATAAAATAATTAATAATTTTTGTTCCAAGATTCGAGTTATCTCTACTATATTCTGGGATATTATCATATCAATTATATATGTCATCCTGCGAGGAGGCTTGCGACGGAAGGGGGCGGGGCCGCAGGCTCTTGCTGCTGTTGCTGCTGCAGGGCGCTGAGCAGCATCTGTGCCTCCAACATGAGCCCACGCTGCAGCTCGTCCATGGAGAACGGAAACATCGTACAGCCACTGCGATATGAAAATTTTTAAGTCGATGAAGTTCGTGTACGTCATATTATATAATTTAAAATAATATAGTGCCATATATAGTTACCTCCACAATGCTGCAACTTTGGCCATATCTACTGGAGACTGTTGATTAATGTTATGATTGCCGGGGAATAAATCCCATTGAATTAATGATGGTGCTGCATTTTCTCTATCCAAGGATCTAAAATAAACACAACAATAAAATTACATATATCATAAAAAATTTCATTTTAAAATAATAATTTTTGACACAAATTGTCATATTAATATTATTTATTTTAAATAATTTTATGAATATGTACAAATATGTAAATATTTTATGAATAATTTGTAACGACGCCATCAAATTGTTGCAATATCATGGATTTATATCGCAATATCCAATATCGCAAAAAGTATCATATAAATTTAAGGTTTCAGCTAGCGCTGATTCAATAGAGCTGAATGAAATGACTTTATTACTTTTCCTTTTTTTTCTGTATGTCACTTTTTTTTTAATTAATAATGAAATTTTGGTATTCTTTAACTGATGGCCGACCATATCATGCTTTAATTAACTTCTCTAGTAATACAACTTTAGTTTATTTGCGCGTATATAATATATATAGGTTCGAGTTGTTCGACACAATTAATTCCCAGTTCTCTCTGTTATTATCGAATTAAATTCGTGACTTACGTGTTGGATACTCGGGGTCCTCGAGTCATCACTGCGGCTCGCGGGGGTGGGGGTGAAGGACTGCAGGTGGAGGATGGGGCAGCAGTGGAGGCCTCGTCATCGGCCGCTCCCAGCAGCCCGCTCTCTTCCTCCTCGTGCGTTTTAGCATGCGCGCGCAGGTTACACGCAAGAGCAAACTTCTTGCCACACACGGCACATACGTGAGGTTTGTCACCTGCATGATAAGATTAAATAACTTGACTAATAATTAAAGGTATTTTTCAGTTTCCTAACCTTTTCTCCCGTCGATAATCTCATCAAATGTTAGAGAATGCAACCAGCATTGCACAAAAGTTAAAAAAGTTGCATAACTATTAGGGGTTTTATAATATTATCTTGACTATAATTATAATATACACTGTCATCGATAGATAATTCAACTTAAAATTTACTGTACATGTAAACATGTATATATTATGCTGTTTATATAGTATAGTACTACATAATTATATACTATTTATTTTATTATTATTTTTTTTTTTTTTTTTTTTTAGTTTTTAATCAAACCCTATTGGGTACTTCTATTTACTAATTACATATACTACTTTGAAACCCCGAACCTTCCGAAACCCTAACTTGAGCGTTTCGCGGGCTCTTCTGGAACGAGGGCGGCCACGGCCTTGCAAATCCATCCCGGCATTTGCCTGCGGCTGAGGGAAACGTGGAAACCTCAGCCAGGATGGACGCTACAGCTTTTGTCAATGAACCGGAAGTGCAATGGTCCAAGGCCAGGGGAACCACATAGTGGAAAAGCGCAACGTTTTACCCCTGGGTGGGAAACGTGGTTTTTGTTGAAAATGGTCACCCATCCAACTACTAACCACGCGCGGCGTTGCTTGACTTCGGTGATCTGACGAGACCCGGTCAAGCGCACTGCGCCACACCTCCCAATGGACGCAGTCTTTTTTAAGTCTTTTATTATTTTGAGTGGAGTAAATTTTTATAACGATTGCACTGAATTAATTTTTAACGCATTAGTTTAGTCATTTGAGGTTGATCGATGAAGTTGTTTGATATATTTCTGTAATATCATTATCAACTCCATAGAGCTTATATTGAATTTTTATATATATATATATATATATAAGCTCTATATGTCAGCTCTTTAATATGATGCTAATATATTATCATATAGTTAATTTACTTCCAAAAAAACATTGCAAATTTTATAAATTTTAAAAATATACCACGTACACCTTTCCCTTTTTTTTAATGCAAATGGGATATATAATTTTTATTTATTGTAATCTCAATCATAATACACCACTCTTAAAAATGTGTATTTGTTTTTTCTCCCTTTAATTAAATGTATTATATATTTATATAATTAACAAAAATAAAATCGATTACTTATTATAAGCCTCCAGATCATACATATACCGTACAAAGTTAAACCAGAGAGCATTTAGCGACATTAAGGTTATTTTTAAAAAAAAAATTAAGTGTAATTATCTGGTTTTTGGCGACTGCATGATGATTATCATATACGCAGAAAATTAAAAGCATAATCTTTCCGATTCGGTCGGTACCCACCGGTATGAAGAAAGAGGTGGTTGCGAAGGTTCGTCTGCTTGCTGAAGCCGCGGCCACATGCGCTGCATCGGAAGGGCCAGGCACCACTGTGCACGTATTGGTGCGAGCGGAGGTCTCCAGGCGTAGGGAACGACTTGAGGCACAGCGAGCATTTATGTGGCTTCTCCTGCAAGTGCAGACAAAGAAGCTAGTGATAAGTTGATGATCCACAGTAAAGACAGAATTTGTTCATTGCTCTTTAGCGAAATAAAAACAATATGGATATATTTTCGAAACAATTTAATTGGGATATTTATGTATAGTATATACTCGTATACTCGTTACCTTAGAATTTCTTTTGAATATAACTACATACTCAAAAGGACTATATACTGGGAGGACGGCCTAGGACAACTTATTGAAGAACCTCGATACTCGATAATTCTCGCCAACCTTCGGGGAAGTCCGCTAAATGAGCCACGTGCTCGAGCGGTTTCTTTGAGGACGTCAAAGATTTGGCAGCTTGACAGATTTGACAGATGGCTAATAAAGCGGCATCTTTGACCGCGGTATCTTTGTAACCGACTCTAGGCCAATCAAATGCGCTAGAAAAGTCAAGGTCGTGACGTCACTGGGTTGAGGAAATGGCAGCGCGTTGGCGGCAAAAAAGTTAGGCCGTCCTCTTGTATATAGTCCTTGCATACTACACACACATAAAAAATACATCGGTAGCACTTTCAATTTCCATAGTTATTTATACATATAAATCAAGTAACCATAAGTATTATATTATATTTAAAAGCAATCAGGTATTAATCTAATTTAAGTAAAATTGCCAACAACTTTTTCTTGCAGGTATAACGTGTGTAATTTTTTACTTCAATTTCTAGGCAAACTGATAATTAATATTATTTTATGTATTATAATCATGCAATGTAATTACAAAAATCAATAACTATGATATTATCATAATTATAAATTCCTGAATTTTTGTGCAACTTCAAATTTATTTATATAAGAATGAAGTTACATTTCCTAAGTATAATTTTAAATTAAATTCTACCGTTTGAAAACAATCTTTCACCTATGAATTAATTTTAATTCTGAATATAACATTAACAAATATTGGGGGCTGCTTAGTGGCCTAACCTTGGTGTGCGTCATGCGGTGGTAGTAAAGGTTTGATGATGCGGTGAACCTTTTGCCGCACACGCCGCACGCGTGGGGTTTCTCGCCGCTGTGGATGCGACGGTGCGTGTTGAGCGAACTGGACGTGCTGAACCGCTTCTCACACACGTCACACGCGTGCGGCCGCTCGCCTGCGTGCCATATATACGACATAATTATATTATGTTGTTATGGTGAACTCATAAGATTATATAAAATGATAATTCCATAAAATAATTATTTAAATGATTACAAAGATTTACTATAAAAGATGTATGTATATACTCCAAATTTACCAAATTATTACATTAATCTCACATGCATTGCTTTTAATATATAGTATAACGTTATTAATTAAACTTCGGAGGAACGAGCGGGCCAGGGCTGTACCAGAAAATTTATATATTATAAATCAGAACTATCCCCCAAAATTAGTTATTTTACTTCGTTATGCGCACGTGTGCTGCATTCAGAAGCAAACATATTGCGAAATTAATGCATAAAAACACATGTATATAATAATTTTAAATTGTTCTCTTTGAAACTTTCGCTTTAAATTTGATATATTTTTCACGATACATTATTAAAATATGATATTATATAATAATGCTATAATTATTATCACATTAGATCGTTGTATTAATTAGAGGTATATAATACACTGTGCAAGTTTGACGTACCGGTGTGTGTGCGCATGTGTCGCTTGAGCAGCGACGGTCGATCGAACGCCTTCCCGCACACCTCACATGGCAGCAGGGTGCGTTGCTGACCACGAAGACGTTGCGAAAGGGTCACGCTTTGGTGCACCCTGGCCACCCTAAGGGGCGGGGTGCAGGGCCGGGGCTCGGGGGCAGGTTTGGCAGCCAACACGACGTGTGGAGGTACCTCGGTCTCTCGTGGTAGCAACTCTTGGGATAGATCGAGCGGCCCGTCTAAAAAAAGAGCGAGGATATTAAATTTATTTATTGTCATATTGCATGCATTTCAACTTCAAATAATTTATAGGACGTAATATGCAGTACGTCAATCAATGCAACAAAATAGAGTAAATACTCAAATAAAAGCACCAACTCTATATACTCGATCTATACTCAACTCTATACTTTTCCATAATATTAAATTTGTGCTGCGCAGTCTGATGAGTACGTACGTAGTATATACCGAGAGTGTTATAATGCCTTCATGCCTTGTAATATTGTGCATTGAGTGTTTTTTGCTATAATATAGTATATTGTCATTTTTTTCTATATTTTGAACTCATAAGAATAAGTACAATTAAAAAAAAAAAAAAAAATTGAGCGTATGTATAATACCGGCTATTTTACATTATTGCTTGTGGAGTATACAATTTAAAAGTGACGAATCCTTAAGCTTGCTTGATTTTCTTTTCGTATTTGTTAAACAACTGATACAGAGCAAGTTATTTATTTTCATGAAAGAATTTCTACGTTTTTTTTTTTTTTGTTTTTTTTTGATTATAATTATACTTATGACAAAAATTTAAAGAAAACGTTAAAAGTAGATTATAGCCACCTCTCAACATTGCCGCGACAAGGCGCGTGCAGTCAGGTGTGGCGGCATCTTGGTGCCTGCCAGGGTTGACTGGGAAGTCTGCTACGAGTGGAGAGTGCGGTGCGATGGGACGTAGGGCCTCGAACTGGGGCCGGCCGTCGTCCCCGAGTGCGGCACGCAGGTTAGCGACCCCCGCTGCAGAACTCGCCGGCCGCAGAAAACGCACCCAGTTGCAGCGCCGTACCGTGCGACCACCCTCCTCGCGAACCGTCTCATCGTAGCTTCCGAACCGCTGGAGCTGCAACAGGTCCGGTGATGATCCTTTTATGAGATGAGTACATTAATTTTTAGTATATAAATTAAGATGAGAAGGGAGAGGTATTTTCAAAACAATTATGTGTATTTCGTTTCTTTTTTCAGTGAAATGATTTAAGTTTCAACATATAAAAAATGCAATTATTAATATTCAATAATTAACATAATTTAATGTTCATTTAGAAATTATTGTACTTGCATGAGTGCATTATAACGGATATAATTGTTTTTAAGATTGATTTTTTAAGTAATAATTTGTAAAGTAAATTAATAAAAAACATCATGGTCATCAGACGTGGTGATAACTGGTTACACTGCGGGGGTCGGGGCAGGTTGATAAACGGCGTTACGGAGGTGACGACGGTCCGCACGCAACTTCTGATTGATCGCAGCAGCATGTGGCCGCATCACGTGACCGAATGATCGCTTCCGTCGCGGTATCTCCAGTCAAGCGTTTGTTAAAAACAAGGGAAAATTAGTTACTTGTTCATCGATATAAACTTATTTTAATAAATTTACTATGGCATCATCTTTCAGGCGCGGATCCAGAAAAAAAATTCGGGAGGGGCTGCCTCCATAAAGCCAATGCTAAAAAAAAATTTGGGAGTGGGGGAAATGCCTATATTGCCCATGTTAAATCCAAAATTTCGGGCCCCCCCCCCTGGATCCGCGCCTGTCATCTTTCACTTGGATTAATACATATATATAATTTTTAATTACTATATTATAGCTGAAAACATGATGAAGAAATATTTGAGTTGTGTTTGCGGTTAGCATGTTTAAAATATATTCTGATCAAATGTTAGGACGATGTTAATTAGTCAATTTTGCAAGCTCAGATCTTGCGCTTTGTTTTTGTTCACAGGCTAAAAAAGACGATTCAGTGTCCATAACGTTTGGTTGCGCCTCCTGTTTTATTCTCAATTGTCTGGCTCTCAGTACTTCCAAGAATTGGCACTCGATCGTCAACCACCCATACAAGCACGATTCTTGTCTTTCGTCATTGAAATCCGTCTCTGCTGGAAAAGAATGCAACTCAATTTTGTGTTTTATTTGTCTTTATTAAAATAACCTTTTTCAGCGCCTGCATTTGGAATTATAACAATAATCGATCGATGCAAGCACTGACCATTGTCTAAAGAAAAGATTATAATATATATATATATATATATATATATATATATATATATATATATATATATATAAAAGGTTATATATATAATATGTATATTGTATATAATGACGATTCTTATGAATTTTTTCATGTGTTCAGTCTTAAATAAATGAATGTATTACACTGAAACTGATGGTTAATTATTAATAGACAATCACGCCTTATTAACTATCTCCTAGCTCTTTTTAAAATTGCATGTATTTTTGCAGCAATTAATCAGCGCGGGTCGTGTTCATACATAACATAAACATTGTGACAAATCAAAAGATCGATGGGGACGTCACTCACGTCAAGTGGTACTGCACCGTGGCTCGCGTGTTCTTCTGGTAGACGGCCGAGGCGCACGGCCCCTTGCTCGGGCCAGAAGCGAGCCCCACGCTCCACGCGTCGCTGAGCGCAGAGACAGACGGTGGAGGTCATCTTGGTCGCGACCTCGAGGCGAGAGAGTGCGAACTCGGCGGGAATCAACACCCGAGCCTCCATCTCTCACCGGAGTCTGCAATCAGCATGAATCTTATAAAAATTAAAATTGGGACAATACGCTAAGCTAAAGTGTGCATGGATCGCAGTTATAATATAAGCACGAAACTTTATATAATACGAAATTATAATAACGTTCTCATCCCTTAATTTATTAAAATATTCCATGCACGGTTTTGTGATTGTATACTTAATTGCTTTTATTTATTTGTATTTATTTATTGCACATATGGAACCGTAAGGTACAAAATGCATGTTTACAATATTTTAGTATTACCTGTAAAAGAAACATAAAAATTAAAACATATTATCATCAGTTTTAAATTATTATTACAATTACAATCATACATATTATAGTATTATCTAGTCAGTCCACAATACCTGAGAAATAAAAATTTTATATTTAAAAAAAAAAAAACATTTTTATTAATAGAGAACAATCTGAAAACTAATTATTTATTATATTACTATATAATAATGTTATTTTAATTTGTGTATCTTCATTATATTTAGAGGGACTATGCAATGTAATCAGTAAAAAGTTACTTCCAATTTAACTTATGTTTCATTTCTAGTTTTCTTTTTATAATAGGCATCAGAAAATGCAATGACATAGAGTTGTATGAATAAAATAAAAACACATTCACATATAATTATATGGACATAGAGATTACTACATAAACAATAAATACTTACTTACTTTCAACAGCCAACTATATATATACAGACTGGGCCAGAAATGGTGTTTCGATCGTACGCTAAATTTTCGGCGGGAGGACTTTCAGCTATAGAAAGTTGAAATTTGGCATACATAAAGCCAAGGGTTGTAAGTTTTTTTGACATGTGTTAGAATTTTGTTAAAATCACTCTTTCATGCCTTTTTAAGGGTGGATTTACGATTTGCATTACTTCCTAATGGGATTTCCATGTTAAATTAAGTCGATAGAAAAATTTTGTCCGATCAGCACCAAATTTTATTTCTAGCTAGGGGACTAAAAACACGCTGAATCTAATGGTGTAATTTAAAATGTGATAAAAACAACCCCTAATGAGATATCAACCCTTATTGCATTAAAAAATAATTGCATCCTAATTTTGACATTACCATTGAAACGAGCTAATTTTTTTTATCCCAGAAAACACCTTTGAATTTTTTAAATCGGAGTTAGTTAAGGATTTAATTTTTAGGGGCCCTGTATATTATAATATCGCAGAAGCTACATAATAAGTTGGGTGCTTTTCTTCTATATAATTGCGTGATGAAATGAAATAAATATAGTTTTATTTATATAGCTCTTGCTAATAGAATACATTATTTAGTGCATTGAAAACAATACATACTGTGTTAATATAAAATAATAAAGCAATTAGCATATTATTCACATCACATCTATAACAATTTTACAATATTAACATATACAATACACAATTAGTATAAATGTCATATTTTTAAATATAATATTTAAAAAGAAATCTTTAATTTTAAAGATTTCTATCTTACAGATTTGCCTACATATATCTTCTGTCAACACAATTTTATTATAATATTTTATTGTTGTTTTTTCCTACTGAAAGGAAATTCAGATTTAACAAATTCAATGCATTTCCTCTTAAATAATTTTTTGTTGTGTATATGACATGCAGTTTGTTGATATATATATATATATATATATATATATTTGTTTGTCTTTTTTAACTGAGGTGTATATATAGTGTATTAATTTACCACAGTTTGATAAATATACCTTAATATTAATTAAAAATATGTTGATATGTATATATCTTCATTCCTGTTTTTGTTACGCACCTCGTCTTGAATTTAGTATGGTTTATATATTATATAAATTATACTTTTACTTTTATAATTTTTATGTTCGCTATAATAAATATTATAATAAAATTTTATTATGAGGATGTAAATTTCTTCGGCTGAGAGGCGGTTACCAGTACTGACAGTGTAAGTTTTAATTGCCCTTAATGTTGATTCTTACAAATTCACTAACATTTATTTTTAATAATAATTATATACTTTGATATAGCCAATGAGAGTGCTATAAGGGGGCGATAAGTAATATACGTTAATGCTCACTGAAAAAGTGGAAACAATTAAGAATTGCAAAACAGGATTTATAATTAGATGAAATAATAATTATTAATTCCTGATCTCCTGTGGTGTGTGGTGTGTCGATTATGTTTACAAGTGTTTAGAAATTGAAAATTTTCGATTGCAGGGTAATATCAAAACGTTCAACAGAATTAATTATAAATATGATATGAATAAATATTTAATGAAATAGTTATTATATTAATTCTGCTTCAAAACCGGCTCTTTGACTTCTCAATAAGAGCTATAATATTCCTTATCACAACACCTGAAAGTTAGACTTTATCAGAAAATCAAAGAGCCGGTTTTGAAGCAGATGATTTATATGCTATAATATAGTAATGAATGTGGCATCATAAAAATAAATACACTTGAATCGACATTTATTATATTTATGCAGTACGTCGTACGTAATCAGTCACTCTAATTAATTTATAGTTTATAGTGCATAGAAATGCAAGAAAATTAAAAAAAATAAAACTAAATTAATTATATAGAGTAATTAAAGGAGTAATTAAAATACTTAATTGATAAAAGTAAACGAAAATGTTACGTTCAAGCAATTTAAATTAAGTTAATGTAATAAAAATTATTTTTAATATATTATAAATAGTATGGAGACAATTAATTGTGTTATGATAAAAAAATATTAAAATTGAAAATACTCCAATTTACAATCTTTAATAATTAAAATCAGTAATATTGAATAAATTTGTGTGAAAAACGCTATGATGCACAAAGTATATAATCAGTTGCTCGAATCTTCACAAAAGACGTTCATTATACAAATTTGGGAGACATGCTGAGACATTTTATGGACTTACGTGAGACGACGTGCGAAAGAAGAGGTGTCGGTCAGGTGAGGTGAATCTCTCGCTGGCTGGCTGCAGGTGAGAGCGGTGCTCCCGAGGTGCCAGCGAAGGGCGGCGCCTCGCAAACTTTAACATGACGGTTGCCATGGAGACGGCCTGAGCAGCCACTCGAAACCTGAGAGTGTGCGCCGCCGCGACCAACCAGGCTCGCGATCTCGCGGCCAATAGCGAACAGACATTATCACATACCTGTGAGCCAAAAATGTTATGATTCAACTCATTGTCAGATTTAAATTATTTAATTGCTTGCAGTGAAGATCTAGGATATCGTTAATGTGTTCACATTATATAAATTAATAATCTGTAATGAACTTAACAATTATTTAACGCTTAATCAAAATTAAGAAATATTGAAAATATATTAAAAAATAATTTAGATTGTTATTGCATTTATTTTTTTTTTCTGCAAAGCGCGCAGTGTATAGTTGTCGCATTAAACAAAATATATTCCAAATTCCAAGGGTTGACATGTATCCTGAATAATAGGATGAAGGGTTAATATATAGTTTCCCATATATGTATATTTTTGACATTTCTGCAGTCTGCAGTCTGCACTCCTGTGCATGGTGTAGACATGTTAACATAATTGTAACACTTACATGTAACGGGAAAGTAGCTAAAAGTACAAACCAATAACTATATAATTTTTATAGGGCTATTATTATTATTAATTTTTTACTTTATTATAGGATTCACATATTCGCATGCATGCAATGCGTGTATAAATTAAATTAAATTTATTTGCAATGCAACTTACTAGACAAAATATAATTAAAAAAGTGAAATCGCAATTTGTAATTTTGTATAATGTATAATGTAACAATATACATGTTTTGTTTTGTTTTGTTTTGTTTTGTTTTGTTTTGTTTTGTTTTGTTTTGTTTTAAATATATATGATTATAATATATACACATGTGATCGTCATTTTCTGTATATTATATAATTATATTGTATTGCTTTTGATATATAATATTTGTTTAATCACCATGCCCTCTGTGCTATTCCAATTTTTAGTATTCTTTATTATATGGTTATTCTTACGGGGCATGGACCGCATGGTGATTAATAAAAGGCTGCAAAGGGAAATTTTCCGAGACGACGACTGTACCTAAATTTCTGCAGATAGTTGTTGTAAGCATATTAATTGAGATTGAGCGTGGAGCAGTGCGCATTAAACAGTTTTCGTTAGATTACCGAAATCAAGCTACGCCGAGCGAATAGTTACTAGTACTTAAATGGATGACTGATTCAATCATTACAAGTTACGCTGCTTTCTCCCTGGGGTAAATTCATCTCGCTTTCCACGAAGTGCAGGATGCACTTGTGTGTGGTTCCCCAGGCTTTGGACATCTTTGGTCCATTGAGAAAAAGTATAGAGGTGTCCGTCCTGACTGAGAGAGGTTTTCCACGGTTCCCTCAGTTTAACTTCAGCGAATGCTGGGACAGGCGCGGATCCAAGGGGGGGGGGGCGATAGAGCCGTGAGCTGGATCCGCCCCTGTGCTGGGAAGCATATATATTAACAGGCCGTGGTCACCATCTTTTCCCTCCCTTATATATATACCCATTACCCCGCCTCGAAAGCTCCGAAATCCAAGCTCATATATAGATCATGTGTATCCTTGTTAAAAACAAAATTAAAATGATTACAAAATTATTTAAATATTCATTTTTATGTAATATAAGTATTATTATGCCCATGCAGAAAAAAATTCAAAAAGCTATCTGATCATTATCATTTAGGAGCTGAATATTTCATAATTTACACACTGCAAGATCTTGACACTCATTAATATATTTTTATAATCTTGCAATTTCCTGGAAGTCGATACAAAATAGGTGAGTGCAGCAGGGTGTGGGAGGGCAGGTGCGGCTTGGGCTGAGTTTCCATACTATATAATAAATATGGACAAATTACAAAAGTACTAACTCATCGGCAGGTGTCAAAACATGATACTGTGGGAATAAAGCAGCATACCACATTTCAATAGGACGATATAAATATCATTATAACGTTATCTTTTAAATTTTCTAGCAGTATGAAATTCACTTTTAAAATTGAATTGAGAAAAAAGGTAAATTTTATGGAAAAGAAAAGAAAGGAAATTTAAAGTATATAATATATTTGTTTTCTTTTTTAATCAAACCCTATAATATAATACATAGACCTACAAGTGTCAATATATTTAATTTATAGGAATCAATATATTATATATATATATATATATATATATATATAATATATACTTCATAACTTTATTGCAGGTCTCCGATAAATTGCATGAATTTTAAAAGTCAAGATGGGGGCGATACTAAAACGAAGAAGGAGGTCGGGAGAGAGGAAAACTCCGTTTTATATAATTGCATAATTATTTCCCAAATAAAACAATGTTAAGACATAAAAATGTTGTCTTTTATATATAAAAAAAAAAAATCCAAATTTAAATAACTGATTTATAACTTAGTTATAGATTTAAAAAAAGGCGTGAAAACCTTCCATTATATGTTTTAATTGTTAATTGTTGTTTATATATTCATGAGGGAAATGTAATAAAATAAATAAATTCAATTTATTGTTTGTGCAAATAACATGGACTTACAGTCCTGCCAATTCCGTCTTAAAACACTAAAAAAAAAAAAAAAAAAAAAAAATGCAATTTCTTTGAATTATATACTTTTATTCCTTAACATGTAATTAATATATAATATAATATTTAAATAAACTATTTCAAAATTTTGATGATTTTCCTTAAAATATCATAATTATATATATTATATTATCAATATTATGCCATGTACCATATAATAATAATAATAAATATCATTTTTATAAACTTGTTTTATAGATGAGTATTGTGAACAAAATGTAAAGTTGATATCAGAAACACGAGACAAAAAAGTGCATCACGTGCTGCATGCAGCGGCGTCAAACGTGTTAGTTCCGTGCGGCGGCAGGTAGCTTTTGAGAACCGTGGGTTGCAGCCGCCTCTAGCGGGCGGCTTTTTGCGCGCCGGGCGTCCCCCTCGGAGTCGGCTGCAGTGTTACCGCCGCGCCTCGGGCAAGTGTCGAGTCACGCCGCAGCCAGCGGCAGTACCGCCTACTGAGGGGCGCAAGTCACGTTGACACAACACTCTAATTACTCGGGCGTCCTGCTCCCATCATAATATGGTAATATCATATATACTCTGGTTCACATTTTTTAATTAACTTGGTTTTTACGTCGTGTTTGTATAACGTCTTCAGTCATTGGTGTTCCGTTGATCGTAACGAAGAATTTCTCTGACTGAGCCGAGGTGAAGGACACCCGAGCATAATTAACCTAATTAATTAATTATAATATAGTATATGAAACATCAGATTTGAGAATGGATATATAATTTACAGTAAAAGTTTTGCATTTGTAAAGAATTGGCTCAAATGGAGTACCGACCTCAATTTTTTTTATTGCAGAAATGGATAGAGAGTGCAAAGTTATGCTGCTCTGATTTTTTTCAGATTTTTTAGAGCCTGGCAACTATTTTTTAAAAATTATTGAAAGTGCAGAAAAAGTGCCGCCTCTTGCCGCCTCTCTTAATAAAAGATAGGACCCAAAAGGGACGTGGATTCGAACCTGACCTCGCCAAATTTTTTAGCAATACTTCCCGGTCCCTAAAAAATCTGAAAAAAAATCAGAGTAACATAACTTTTCATCCTCTATCCATTTCTGTTATAAAAAATTTTGAGGTCGATATTCCACTGTCGGGAGTTTCATTTTTTCTTAAAATTTCAAAGAAAAATAAATTAATATGCATGCAATGTAAGTGCAATCTTATATTTATGATGACATGGGTATCATCATGCTTTTGACAAAAATCAAGGCAATACATTTTATGTATATGTTTTTAAATGGTGCCCATACCCGCATTTTTGTTAGGGGTCCCAAATAAATAAAAATCTTAGTACCAAGTTTGAATAAAATTCTAAATTTTTTTTTTTTTTTTTTAAATTATATTTACCACACGTTACATAACATAATAGTTGGCAGGTGACACTATAACAGTCCACTAAAGCCTATAGAACAAAACGCAACGAGGTTGTGAATAGTATCTCCCTTTTAACGAGTAAATTAATAATACTGAGGAAAACATCATAAATTAGAAAATAGGCATGTAAATAATTATAATAATACATTATAATATAATTATACATTTGTATATATGCAATAAAATATATAATATGCAATATGCAATATATCGATAAGTTGTATTGGCACAATATCGAATGCAAGCAATGATTTCTCTAAACACTCATTGCAAACTTAATTACACGCATGCAATTCTGATGAGCTGATTCCATGACCATACACATGGCCATTTCTTAAATTGAAAGAAATTGAAGTTCAATTATTTATTGTTAGATGTATATATATATATATATATATATATATATATATATATATATATATATTATAGTCTGTTACATTTTTAACTATTAATTAGTGCGATAGTGCCAATTGTTTAATTTTATTGTCCATGCTTAAAATAAATCAGTAAGAAATCATGCAAATCAATCCCCCACCCCCACTTTTTAATCTGCATGTGGATCATCTGTGATTATATAAGCCTTGTTAAAATCTGAATTAATTTTATAAAATTCGTGCTACTGTAATTGTAAACCATTAATTGTTAATTAGTTGCCAGGTGGCATTGAAGTTGCACATTTATTTTGTATTATATGATTAATTCTGATTAATCAATAATTACATAAATTACAAATTTATGAATTCAAACATAAGAAAATTGTAACTCCATGCAATATAGAAGAGAATATATTATTTATAATATGACTTGTAATGGTCTTAAAAGTCGCTACCTTTTTTGCAGTATTAAGCTGGTATTACGTCATACAATTTTTCTAACTATTGCATACAATTTTGCCTTACAAGAAAACTTGAACTCCATTTGTTTGTATGGAGATGAAATTTTCTTGCAAGAAAAAATTGTATGCAAAATTGTATGGTGTAATACAGAGGCTTTAATATATCTTATAATTAGAGCGCGGAAAAAATTCACATTTTTTTCGGAAAATAGGTGCCTAAAAAGTCAACTTATTTTTGGAAAATAGTCTACAAAAGAGTCACTTTTAAAAAATGGTCTATAAAAAGTCACTTTTTTTGTTTGGAAATGCAGCAAAAAGGCGCTTGAAAAGTGCTATTTAAACGTGCATTTAAAAGTTTTATTTTTTTATATTTCTATACACAGACTTCCAGTGGTGAAAGTAAGCCGGTGCGCACCAGTGCGCCGCACTGGTAAGACATTTGACGCCAGTGCGGCGCACTGGTAAGACACTGATCGAAATTTACCAAAAAAATCAACAATTTTTAACGAAAAAAATAATATTTGCAAGTGTGTGAACAGATAACATTATAATCATGCTCAATGCATGATAGTTATTGTATTTTTTTTTTCTCTCTCACGAAGTTTTATCTTGCACTTTCTTAAAATTTGTTCTAAAAAAATAATTGAAATCTACTCGATCTATTCACTTATATTTATTTTTTCATTACGTAAAAAATAAAAACGAATTAATAATATGAGGTATGAAATGGAGTACTGACCTCAAAATTTTTTATTGCAGAAATGGATAGAGGGTGTAAAGTTATGCTACTCTGATTTTTTTCCGATTTTTTAGAGCCCGGCAAATATTTTTTAAAAATTATTGAAAGTACAGAAAAAGTGCCGCCTCTTGCCGCCTCTCTTAATAAAAGATAGGACCCAAAAGGGAAGTGGATTCGAACCCGACCTCGCCAAAACTTTTTAGCAATACTTCCCGGTCCCTAAAAAATCTGAAAAAAATCAGAGTAGCATAACTTTCCACCCTCTATCCATTTCTGCAATAACAAATTTTGAGGTCGGTACTCCATTGTTGCATTGTAAATAAGTAGTTAGTGCTGCAGTCAAACATTATTATAAATTAAAAGACTATATGTTTAAAAAGTTAATTATAATATTTTATCATAAATGCACTTTTTATGGCGAGCCTTTTAGAGCAGATTTATTTATTATATTATTTTTTTTAGATTTTTTAAATCAAAGAAATATTTTTTATAAAGTTTTTTTTTTAAATATCTGTAGGTTTATTGTTTACTATTTTTTCTTCAATTTTTATATGAAGTGATCATGATGTTTTATTACGTGATCATGGAAGTGGTAAAATCGTTAGAACTTTTTTAAAATTGTAACCTTTCATCTTTTTGGAATATTTTGTTTAAACTAATTTTCGAGACATTTAAAACAATAATTTATTTATTTAAAAAAATGTAACATTTATTAAAAAAAATAAAACATTCTAAATTGTGAAACAGTTAATTAAAATATTTTTACAGTATATTAACACTGCTGCCAGACATGCATAGACAACGAACAACAAAGTGCTTGTTTGTGATTTTTTTTTTATATAAAAATTTATATTTAAATTTTCATTAGGCAGCACAAGAAAATATTTTTGAATATTTTTTTTCATCAATTTAGTGTGACACTATATTTTTTTTCGCGGTTAAAAAGTTCGAAAAAGTATTTAATTTTTTCTTAATTTGTGGGTTAATTCTCATAAGGATTTCCAATATTTTTTCCAGAAAAATGACTCAGTAAAAAAATGTTTTATTTGTAAATCGAAAATCTATTAAAGAAATTCATCATAGATTATACTTATTGTTAGACATTTTTTAATTGGTTCCATAGTTCAGATGAAGTGTGAGTAAACAGTAAAATGCTGCTTTCTGTGCCATAAATTTGCATGTTAAAAAATTAAGCCTCCGAAACACCAACTTTAAGAATTTTTTGTTTTTAATTTCTAGATAGAGGGCATTTTAAAATATTTTTAGAAATCAAATTCTTAAAAAAATAATAATAACCCCTCACTCTAGTTGAAAAATCTCTTAGGGGTGCATCCTTGTAAAAAAAAAAAGAAAAAGAAAATATTATAAATTAATTTCAGTGCAACTTTTCAATAAAAAATATCAAGCCACGCCCCTTTTTCCAAAAAAATCGCGCCTCCGGCGGGGGTTCGGGCCCTTCAAGCAGAGCGTACTTGAGTCAAGTTCGCTCTGCTTCAGGCTTCTATCTGAAGCGCACTGGTAAGAATTTGAAACTACTTTCACCACCCCCGAGACTTCCCTTACACAGACTGAAGTCTTTGTTTCTTTACTTCCTTTTTTTTTGGCAATGTGAAGAAAAGAGCTGAATTGTACTAAAAATATGTCAAAAAGTCACAAAAAGTCATCTTTTGCCAAAATAGTCGCAAAATCCAAAAATAGTTTAAATAGTCTTTTTTTTTATATAGGCTCATTTTAATCCACTTCCGGAGATCGGTGGACATCCTAAATGACAACAAAATAGTCCTCATGTGCACAAATAGGCAAAATGACTTTTTTCCGCGCTCTACTTATAATAATCTTATTATTATATATTTATATTTATTATTATTTCACCCAAAACAAATAGATATAAAAATTGTTATCCATATACATAGCAAATTTTAGTTAGGGTGGGGATAGCATTACTTTTTTATTACTTTACTTTTTTAAAAGATTTTACAATTTTATGAATGTAAGTAAGATTGAAATTGTGTTAATTAAATTTATTATCATTTCAATTCATTTTATAATTGTGATATGTTCATCTTTAATATAATACAGTACACAGTATTATGTAAATTCAATTATTATTTGGTACAATGGTTCTGTAACTGTTGCTGAATATAAATAATAATTTGAATTTACTTTATAATGTTCTTTGATATATAGCACGGATCCACAGTTTTAAAATTTTCTTGTGTTTGTAATTTTTTTGGAGCTATACCTAAAATTTGACCTGATATAATTATCATTAGCCTTTTATAATGTAAATTTATGACTTCAATGTCACCTATATAAGGCGACTGATAATTCCTAGATTTAAAATTATAATTATATTAATTATATAGAAGCATAAATAATAATAATAATAATAATAATAATAATAATAATAATAGTACAAAAAATTACTTGTATGCAAATCATATCATTATTGTACAAATTCCAATTTTAAATATATTTTAAAATATACATATTTAATAAGCTGTGTGTGTGGTATCGGAACAATTTTAATTGAAAATATTTTGAATAATATTTATCTATACTATAGTTTACATACTTTAGATAAAATGCAATTAACTACGTGCTATACAAAACTTAAAGTTGTAAAAAAAAAAAAAAAAAAAATACTATTATTTTTTTTATGCCAAATTGCATTCCCCTCCCATCTATATAAAATGGTATAATGCTTTATAGTGTAAGGTCCATAATATTGTGTATTGTAGTATAATGGTGATAGTATACACACCCTGCCTCCTATGGTTTTGCTTAGCTGCTGCTATAGTCTCCTCATTTCACGGCCATAGCCGCAGAAGCTGGCGATGCTGCTATACGGCTCCGACCGTATAATAATTAACGCGGAACTTGCTGTGTCATACCGACGTCGTAGTTTCTTTGACGTTTTGTTGTGCACCAGCTCCCGCCCTGCATGCACACTGCAGTGGAGGGAGGCTTGGGGTGGAGCTGCTACACTTGACGCGCGGGGTCACACCTTTACCTGAACGATCAAAGGGGGGAAGGGGAGGAAATATACCGCTTTTCTTTTTTTTTCCCCTTTTTTATATAATAAATTATCTACATGAATTACCCATTGCAAACTATAAATTTTCAGTAAAACAATGCAAAGTAAAATGGTAACAATGGTAACAATATGCATTATGTAATTTTTTTCTTTATAATATCTTCTGAATTAAATTTAAAATCATGAGAAAAATCATAAAAATTAATCATATTTTATTTTATTACTTTATTTAGTTATAAGTGTTATAACGAAATTGCAAATTTATGACAAGATATTCAATATATATACATGCACATATACACAAGAATGAAGTTTTACAAATTTTTAACAAAATTTCATTTTGAACCACACATTATTAATAGATATTCACAGGCTACGTGTGCAAGGTGCACCATGGATGCAGCGGTGTGCACCTGCAGCACGGCACGAGGGAGGAGGTCACCGCACGCCTGTCAGCAGCGGAACATCGCGATCTGCTCGTCCCGCCCTGCTCCTAAACACACCGTGCAATGCTACTACCATGCATGTGATGCTTGCAGTCACTGCCCCGAGTACCGCTGCATGCAACTGCACAAATGTTACCGTGTTTTAACTCCCGAGTACCTTGGTAACAAAAACATTCGTTTTTATTTAATGTCATATGGAACTTGCAGAATTCTCGATGATGCTTGAATCAGCAAAATAAATTTTATTTAAGCTAACGTGTTATTTTCTTATTATTCATTTCCTACAAATACTTACTCCACCTTTTTTTAACTTAACTGTAAAATGATAATAATATGGCAGTCAAAATAATTCAAATATTAAATAATAAAATATTTTTGAATTTGATATGCAGTTTTAACGAGAATTCGAGAATAATTTTATTGTATCTATATTAATACAATAATATTATCTATAATAATTGTATATATAAAAGCGTACGTACGTATATATTATGTATATATTATAATATATGCAGAATGCAGGAATTGTATATTATGCCAAGCAATATAAAACAAAAGCGTTAGGATGGATACAGAGTGAATCTCAACTCGTGTTCCTTTTTTGGTAACGAATTTTACACTGTGGCGAGCTTTGCTTATTTATTTATATAAACGCACATGCACGTTTTAAAACCAGCTGGTTCAGATGTGATCAAATTTTGATTCAACCCTCAAATTGTAGCGTCATATCGTGATCAAATTTTGATTTAACTCCCTCAATTTGTAGCGTATCTCAAATTCTCAATAAGCCCAAAAACCTTTTTCCATACCTTATAACTTTTAAATCTAGTCCATTTCTATGTGAAAAAAACAACAATTATTAACTGTACTAAATTGAGTAAATTCATTACAAAAATTGATATGAAAATTTTTATTATTATTATTTTTTTAAAATACTGAGAAAAATTCTTTATAAATAAATAAATATGATGTTTTGGTAAAAAAAACATGGATTGTTTTATAATAATATGCCTTATGTGCCATGAGGGCTGAGAAAAAATAAAGTTAAAAGATCGTTTCATCATTATAAAAAATCATATTTTTTGCCTTTTATAAAATTTAAAACCTTTAGATTTTTGTATAATGTAATGATGTCGGGAGAAACAAAAAGCTCTCTGATATGATGCATGCGGTGTTGAAGGTAATAGTTTATAGCTGGTCCTCCGCCTAGATCCATTGTTCAGGCCTATATTAGACTATTAACTGGCGCAAGCGGCGTCGTCCAGCTCGGCATGACGAGGTGAAAAGCACCGCTATAATACATTGTGCGACCGCCCCCTTTACAATCAAGCACTTCTGTGTCGGTTGCAACTTAATATTACACCTCTTTAATCAACTATGAGAGGAAGGGGGGATTTTAACGAATGGGAAAAAATAATCATTTAATGCATTATGATGTTAATTAGCGAAATATCTCTTATTCCTATTTTATTTAAAAATATAGGATTAATGAAATTGCAAAGTCTTCTACTCGCAATGGTTGTAACAAACCATTGTTTGATTGTTACAAGTCCATTGCGAGTAGAAGACTTTGTGAAATTGCATACAAATAAAAAATTGTTTAAAAAATATTTTAAAATAATATATTTTTTTTTAAAAGCAAGGGCTATTTAATTTGTATAGCATTGCAAATATTTTAAAATTATTACATCCATTGATTTCATTGCATGTGTATATATACATTACTTAATATAAGCTTGCTTGCGTTTCGAAATTTAGAATGCTTGGAAGGTAAGTACATTTTATGATTTTTACTTGTTTGTTAACTCAATATCATATAGTTTAAATTGCGTCAACAATTTAAAAAATAATAACACACATTTGATTTCTACTGAAGAGAGAGAGAGAGAGAGAGAGAGAGAGAGAGAGAGAGAGAGAGAGAGAGAGAGAGAGAGAGAGAGAGAGAGAGAGAGAGAGAGAGAATTTATAAATTTCATTAAAACCTATATTATACACCTCCATTATTATTAATATCTTGTTTTATGAAATATTAATATATTAGAATTATATATTCTTGACATTTTATTCTGAAAAATTGAGGTGATAAACTACATTTCTTCACATTATATAAATATAAAAATTATAGAAGGACAGCATTGTGATTGAGCTTGTAGATGACTAATAGCCCGCCGACGTGGCACACCGGAATAAAGGTGGTGAGGGAAATGGATGGTGGAGTTTTTATCGGGACATATATCATCGTGATGTCACCTATCCTTCTTATTCGTATAGAAAATATGGTGATGCTCTCTCTGCGACGTCGCGTACTCTTTCACCTGCCACTCACCACAGCACACAATACTTCTTGTCGCTCGTCGAACGTACGGCAGCTATACCGTCCGCCGTTCGATACCCGACTTGCCAGCAAAGTTTCTTTTACAAATTTTGTGTTGTGTGTGTAAATAAATCACCGCAAAGTAAAAATTCAATTACATGCAATTTAATTCGTTTTACATTAATATACTTATATAATATAAAATATGTTTCAATATATATACCTTATAAAGTTCCTACACTATAATATAATAAATATATATAAAAGAATAAATGTATCAATTAATTAATTATAATATTTATATTTTTTGTAAAATATAAAAATATAATATTATAACATTATTATAGAAAGTAAACTCACGTAAAAACATAGAATACAGTTTAATTGAATTAAAGAATAATATATTAAATATATAATTAAACCGCATATTTATTTATTTATTTATTTATTTATTTATTTATTTATTTATTTATTTATTTATTTATTTATTTATTTATTTATTTATTTATTTATTTATTTATTTATTTATTTATTTATTTATTTATTTATTTATTTATTTAATATACTGCATGCGTATATATTATATTATTTTATAATATATATTAATATAATATACATTTATTAATAATTTTAGCTATTATACTTATTTTCAAAACCCCTACAATTATAATATTACTCTTCATTTTTCAAATAATCAGATGATGCAGGTTAATTATGATCGACCTCTCTTCGTATTATGTAGTAATAGCTATATAATTTTAAAAAAGTGACAAGTAAAAACTAACATCATAGATTCGAGGTTGCAAAAACGGGAATGGGAATTAGCATACATCGGAAAGAACAAACACATTATTTATTGCAATATTATTGACGAATAAATATTTAAGTTATATACTATAATAATCAAACAAAGTATACCTAATGAAGCTTACCACAATCAGGTAAAAAATAAAAATATGAATTATCATTATAAAGAGTAGGGGGAATGAGACGCGAAGTTTTAGAGGGGTGTTAATGGGTGCTCAATAAACTTGTGCAAGGTGGGGTAATAGATGTAGATGGAAGTGAGAAATAGAGTTTACAGGCAAAGGGAGGTCGGATTTCATTGTCGCTTTTGGTAATATAACTCGTCTATATAAAAAGATATCAGCGTAGCGGCGCGGGTGGTAGTTTAGATATAGTAATCGCGCAAGCGGCATCATTTGTAGAGGTATATATATATATATCAAGCAAGCGAATATTATAGTGATCATACAAAGCTGCTGTCTTGTCAAACCATAAAATGATTGATCACTACCTTCACCCTCGTGTTATTTTTCCATGAACTGAATCAAAACTGTATATTAAACCAATGATAATAATCATTATCTTGATTTCTTATAATATAAAATACCTCATATATATTTCCAATTATTTATAAAGAAAAAAAAATTAACCACACGCTACATCAAAAATATATTTAATAATTATTAAAAAAAAATATTGTCAAAAGAAAAATCAAGATCGACAGACAAAACATAATGACGTTAGCATATTTCTTATAATATGAAATGTATATTAGTATATAGATATATAGTAACGTGTTGTCGGCATTATTGTATTATATATATTATATTAAATGTTACTGTTTGAGCTGTGTGTTATTAAGAGCGTTATGTGTATGTAGCTAATCTAAAGGCATCGCTCTACTACCCAGCGGGATGTATAACCAACAGAGGCAGCACATAAGAATTCGATCCGGCAGAACTACATAAACCTCTATCTATATACATACTTGCTCGTTTTATACACGTAAGCAAAGGTAAGGAATAGAACCCAGTAGGAGGTATAGATCCCAAATATTGCGCGCTCTTCAAAAGATATTTATTATTATTATAAATGTAAAGGAACTTCATAACACATTGTAAAACCCATCATGCTATTACTTTTTTTTTCTTTATTTGAAAATAATAATAAGATTTTATTTCTTTAATAAAAAATTTAGTAATGATGACTATTAAAAATTTGTTATAATATAGAATCAATAACAATAACATTAATATATATATGGATATATTTGTATAGAATCAACTATATACCATGCAGTAAAAGAATTAATGGAATGTTTATATCACTCATAAAAATATTTATATATTCTATAGGATTATTTAACCTTGTTTGAAAAGTGATGCAATTTAACTAATTTAAGTGATGGAAAACTGAAGTTTTAGACTTATTTTCTCTCTCTTCCTCTCAAATCATTGGATTCATAAGTTTACAAAATAATATTATCCAGCAGAGATTAACTTAATAAACTAAGAGCTGCCATGTACAAAATGTTGCAATATTTTTTTCTACAAAAGAAGTAAACAATTTTGATCAAAAGAAATTGTTACAAAATAACAATTATAATATATATATATATATATATATATATATATATATATATATATATATATACTATTAATTGCATGTGGCAGTTATTTTAAATTATTGTCCATATATATATATTTCATTTGATTTTTTCAGTATAAATTTAAATATCCAGATATATTTATATTTGCAACTATATGTTAATTTGAGTGAATTAATTATTATTACTATTATATATAATATTAAATTCAAATCAAGATTTCTGTTGTATTTCTTACTTCTGACCGATTACACGATGGCGGTTAATTAAATTATTTGTAATTGATTTTACAATGCTTTTCGCCATCTGATTATTGTACTGATTATACAAGTATATCAACATTTGGATTTGGCAATTGATGGAGGATGCCACCAATCCGAAAAGTTTGGCAGTGCCTGCAGGAATAGAACTCTAATCACGAACATCCGATTACGAATCAGATATGCATACCATTGCGTCGTATGTCCGTTATAATTAAGTCATCATGTATAAAATTAATAATCAGCAGCTAGATTACAGCAAAATATGCAAATTGAATGAAAAGTTATATTAAAATATAAATATTGTATATATAGTATTATAGTATTATACTTCTTAATAATTTATATAAGTATTTTATCCATGGTATTATACATTAAAATTTTATTGTACATTTAATAATTGCTTAATTTTCGATCGTGGAAATTTAATTAATATATAAATTTAAATACACCAAATTTATCAATCTAGCTTTTTTTTCCAATTATTTTAATAATTTTACACAATAAAATAAAATCATTTGGTATTATAAAAGTGAAAATATTATATCATATAATGAATACATATTAAAGGCATGACACATACGCACATATAATATTATAAAAAATAATACTACATTAATTGTATCATACGCAGGCCTTTAAATTTCTTTTATAACTGTATCTATGCAACTCTTTGAGCTCCTGAGCGTTTCAGGTTGCATTTCTTTCATAAAACTGGCTTGGTGTTTTTTACAGTTTATTGTGTTTCTTTCATTTTTATTTTGAAAGTCACTTTTTTCTGAATCTAGCAGAGGAATTTATCATGTTAATTTAAATCTAAGAAAAATATATAATAGAGTGCTTCAAGAATTGGTGTTTTGCTTTTTTGCATAATTATAAACTAAGTGGGTTCGTCTGTGCAGAGTGTTGTTATAATTATTAAGTATAGTCAAAGTGTAGTGTGTAATATGTGGTGATATATATAATATATAAAATGAGTACTGGACTCTATTATCTTCGTTTAATTAATTAATTAATTAATTAATTAATTATGATATATAGTTAATAATAAATTTCCAGATAATTTTTAAAAGAGATTTGATAGTAAACAGTGACGAGTTGTATTCCTACAACACAAGAGCTAGGTTGTAATAACTATTTTAGATATTTTGTTAAAACAGAGTTCTGAAAAATCTATATATTTTGTTATTTACCAAATTGTGGTAAGACTCTATTTAACAAACTGCCTGATAATATCAAAAATTGTAAAAGTAAGTAGTTTGTGAAATATACACTAGGTAAACGAATAATTATGTATAATTTAATATATGTTATGTAATAAAAGTTGGTCTGTTTTATTGTTACCTGTAATTGTAATTGTTATATCTTACTATCATATGTAATATGTAACTACTGTATAATATATAATCTACTATGTCAAAGATATATTTTAATTTATGTCAAAATTGTATAGTATAATATGTAAAATGATTTATTAACATGTATAATTAGCGTGAGCTATAATAAAGAGTAATTTAATTTTTATCCGCGCACCTCAAAATTAAGACTTAATTATATTTAGTTCCTTCCACAAATTGCTAATATTTTACAGCATATTTACAATAACCTATCAGAATTCAACTGCCGTTTCAATTATTTGGAATGCAAAATTATATATTATTTGAATCACAGAGTTGCACTTACTAAGTGCAACTCTGTGATTTGAATGTGTGTAACAATTAATCTAATGTATAATTTATATTTTAATTTAAAAAATGGCAAATTGTGTTTAATTCTTTTTGAAGAGAGATCAATTTTTATAGTTACTGTAATATTTATTCATATTATAATATTTAATCAAATAACTATAATATATGTAACAATATAACATATATGCTATATGTATATTAATTATGCTAATAGTAGTAATTATTATTATTATTTTTTTTTGCATATTTTCTTCTAGTTTTATATAGCATTTTCAATTTAAAATAATAAAGGTTGGTTTAAGTGCAGCATGTATAGATATTTTTTATCTGTCTCGATCGTCGACATTGCAATGTCAACTATGTGCATCTTTTCTTTTGTATTGTGTTTCTTATATATAACCTCTAGCCAAGGGGGGAATCCGAGGAATAAGGGGGATTAGATCGTATAGCTCGACCCGCGCGTAAATAACTCTTCTAACTTCTAAAGCGAGACAAAAGTGTAATTACTGCAATACTGCTCCAAAAATTCTGAAAAAAATTGCAATCCTTGATAATTATAGCCACCTACGCAGCAATGCCAATGCTATTCTGTAAAAAAAAAAGAATATTAATTATATATGCATTCATGAATGAATAAGCCTGCATTTACGAAAAAACCCTCTAATATATATACATCATGACAATGTATTTTAATATTTTTTTATGAATATATTTTTGTCTTCTTTTGTGTCATAGTATTATAAAATAATACAATTGTTTCATTTCTATTTGCTGTGATCTTGAATAAAAATATTATTCTGTATGTATAATTTGCATCAGCCGCGCGCGGCGGCAAGCTTTAAAAATATAAAGCTTTGGCTGGACAATGATGTATAATATATGATTAAAGTGAAAAAAAAAAAAAATTAATTTAATTTTAGCTCCCATATTACTTGTTGAAGCTGTATTTTATTTAAATCATTAAAATAGCTATGAAGCATCAAGCATGATTATTACAGCTAGCTCTGTATGTTCACCATGCATGCACATAATATTTAAGTTAATAAAATTTATAATTATAAGTTAGAATCATTCTCTCGCGAGCGTACGTACGCATGCAACTATATGCATATATGATGTTAATTAAAATGTAATAATTAAGGCTTAATTATATATATAAGCTTTTATAAGGCATAAATAGGGAGAAAATTATTAGTGATATCACTATCAGCTATTGGTCCGATGCGAACTAAAACCGATCTCGTTTTTCTATTTTAAATTAATTGTCCGTCGCTTAATTATTTTTATTTCGATATTTATATAAGTCTTTTATTAAATTAATATATTTATTTATTTATTAAATCTTTCATAGGCTGAAAATACAATAAAAGATAGAAACATGTGAGTCTATGGGGCAAATAGATATGTCAAGAAGATGCTTCTACAACTAACCTTTCAAAAACGAAAAATTTGTTAATATCATTATTATACGGTACTTTTATATATATATATATATATATATATATATATATATATAAATATATATAATATAGAATTATTGGTTTATAAATACAATATAAAACAAAATTACTTTTTTAAAATTTTGTTTTATTTTACACCCGACTGTTAACAAAAATACAAGATCAAATAGCAATTAAATCGTAATTCATAATTAAGGCACGGCGTCACAAGTATATTATATATAATATCTTAAAAATTAAGCAATTACGAGGGAATGTATAATAAATTCAAGTGGAAGTAATAAATACAAAATGAAATTATGCCATGATTATCATTGTAATTAGAAAAATATTTTATTTTAATTAAATAAATTTAAGTTAGTTAAAGTATTTCATCAGTCAACTCATCATTGAATTTAAATGTTACTTTCAAATGAATTATATTGTAGATCACCACATGTAATTAATTAGCCTATCACAAAATCTAAATTATGTGTCATAATTACCAATTTTGTTTTTGCTTCAAATTAGAGTCCTTATTACATACATATTATCATATTATATGATCTTGAGTTAATTTCACACGAGTCACAGGATCAAAGTGACCAACTCGCTGCAACAAAAATAACAAAAGAGTGTTAAGCATAAAGCCTCTAATATTATACATTTACAAAAAAAACCTATATGGTTTTTACAGAAACTTAATTATCCTGAGCTATATAATTAAGTTAAGTGATACGTAAATTTGATCTTTTTGTAATCTTTTCACCTCTTTTATTTTTTGAAAAAAAAAAAAAAAAAAAAAAAAAAAAGAAAGAAAAAGAAAAGAGAGAAATTCCTAATCTTTATTAAAACGATGAGATAACTCATACTCATATATAATAACTCACTGCACAATTCAAGGATTCAAACCAGCTAATTAATCTTGTGGCATAACTATATATTATTTTTCATTTCGTACCTTAATTATTATAACAATATAAATTTTGAATTTATCAGAGGCTCTAATGGTAATTAAATTACGTGTTTAATTTAAAAATCCCCTGAAGTAAAAAAAATAATTATAGTCTTTCAAGCTTAAGGTAAATACATCTTGAAATTGTCAGAAATGATGTGAATATCCATCAGAGGTAAAATTAATCTAGCTCAGGCTTCAAGCAGTGCATGTAAATTATGCACTTCTATTCTTAACAATTTAGTATATTTAAAGAATATTGGAAACAATTAAGAGAGGGACTAAAACATTAAATTTGACATTTAATAATTATTACTCTGTATTGGCCTCTTACAAATTAAGAAGGCACATTAGCTATTTAACCAAAAGTATTATTTTCAAAAATATTGATACGAGTGTTTATTGTAAACTACATTATACATTATAATACTCGATCTATAATATAAATGAAAGAAAAGAAGAAAAACAAAAAACTTTTTGCTTCTTACAGTTCTTACCCAATTTGCTTGTAAAAGGAATGTTTTGTGTTTTCATAAATATAGAGAAGAACAGGGGCGGATCCAGCCCGCGGCTTTGGGGGGGGGGGGGGGGCGGTGCCCTATCCCGCAATGTTATATTTTGGAGTGGGAGGGGGGGCGATGGGTGGGGAGTGGTAATACCTTCAATGTATTTTGGGACCTTTTGGGGGGGGGGCGATCGCCCCCATCGCCCCCCCCCTTGGATCCGCGCCTGGAGAAGAAGTCACAATTTTTTTACAACATAACTCTCGCCAGTCTGAACGTTAATTATCCCTTTTCTTAAAACTGCATTCGAATTGATTAAAAATTAAATCAAAATATACAGTGAAATGGTGATATTCAACATTATCATCATTTGATTGTTTGATTTTAATTCCCCTAAAAATTGCAAATGAATACTCAAATAGAAGTCTCTGACAGTCTCTTGATGTACAGCTCAAAAGTATAATTAATATAATTATGTTTATCTGTCAAATTTACTGACGCTGCAATAGACTAATATATATATATATATATATATATATATATATATATATATATATATATATATATATATATATATATATATATAAGAGATGCATATTTGCTCTTTTCAAGTAGTTTATAAGCAATGTAATCACAAAGGTGTAATCACATAGAATGCATAATTAAGGACGTAAGGACACCTCTTTGATTGTAATAAAAGGGTTAAATATCGGATGTCTACTATAGAGGTGTAGTGTACTTCTATTGTAACAAATATAAATATTCAGACAGTTATGTCAAAATCCTGTCTGATTTATATAAATATATATATATATATATATATATATATATATATATATATATATATAATACACATTGAATAATTGTCATTGCATGTTAAATATATTGAAGAAACATAACAAACCTTCATGGTAAGTATACAAATGTAATACACATCAAAATTAAAAATAATAATAATAATTTTCAATATATAATTGAAACGTACTCAAATTTTGATATTTGATAATTTTATAAATTGACAACACATTTTTTTCCCTCTACAAAATATATTATAATTAGAATTACCATGTATTATTATATAAATATATATTATAATATATAGAATTACTAATTATATTCTGCATGCTTGTTTTTTTCATACAATTTTTTGTCACATATATATGTATAGTTTTTGTTTGATCTTAATTAAGGGTAAGGTAACACGCCCAATGTTAAAAAAAATCCCTCGCATAAATTATGAAAAAAAAAAAAAAAATAAATAAATAAAATGTTCTCCTCTACATCCCCCATCAGTAGCTTAAATATCAGGTATACAAATTCGAGCTTGTTTTTGAGTCATGAATTTTTAAAGTTGACTTCTTTAACATGAAGGAATGGAACTTCCATGTTAAATTAGTCAACTTTAAAAATTCATAACTCAAAAACTAGCTTGAATTTTTTAACCTGATATTTTATGATGGGGGATGGAGAACATTTAATTTTTTTTTCTTCATAATTTTCATGTGAGGGATTTTTTTTTAACATTGGACGTGTTACCTTACCCTTAAGGTGGACAACATTGAATATTTGCTACACTAAACTTGATTAATGCTTTCAGAACTAACTCTGTATGATAAAACACTTTCTTAATATAATAAAACATACAATCATTCATAAGTTCACACACATATTGATAAAATATATTTTAGTTTCTTTCTTCATCTGATGGCAGTCATTGCTGCTAATGTGTTGTATGTTGTCTTCATGCAATTATAGCATAGACTGGAAAATAAATTTTCCAAGTAGTTTAAAACATATATTTCTTTAAATCAGTATATAATAAAACATTATTTTTGCTATATACAATTATAGCTACAACTCTGAAATGAATGAATGAATAACAACAGAAAAAAGTTGAAGTATATATCCTTGAAATGGATTTGAACTGTTTTTGAAAGGAATCAAAGCAAAAGTTAGTTATTAAAAAAAATTAAGCACTACATAGCTGCTCTGCATATACATTATGATCCAATGATTGAACAAGATAATATTTTAAATTCAGTATGTTAACGTAGGAGGTTAACCAGTTCATTCAAAATAATTTTCAATACATGTTATTTTCTAAACAAAATTGTTAGGTCAGTAACAAATAAAAAGAAAAATAGCTTATGAAATAAAATAAAATGACTATAATGAAGTCATTCATTTAACTAATATTGAACTAAAATTAATAATTTTAAGAATAAAAATATTCATGGCTTAACTCAGCCTGTTTTAAAATTTCTATACTTGATGTATGTATAATGGAGTATTGACCTCAATTTTTTTTTATTGCAGAAATGGATAGAGGGTGAAAAGTTATGCTACCCTGATTTTTTTCAGATTTTTTAGAGCCCGGGAAGTATTTTTAAAAAATTATTGAAAGTCCTTTTTGTGATGCCACGCGGCGTTAAGTCCTATCTTTTTCTTAAGGAGCGGCGTCTCGTGACGTCACAAAAAGAACTTTCAATCATTTTTTAAAAATACTTCCCAGTCTCTAAAAATCTGAAAAAAATCAGGGTAGCATAACTTTGCACCCTCTATCCATTTCTGCAATAATAAAAAAAAAAATTGAGGATGATACTCTATTGGACTAAATATTTCTCTCATATTGTAAATAAATGGAAGAAAATTAAATTTGTTGATATAATATTATTAGAGAATATAAATACTAGTATTTATATTCTCAGATTATATTATATGAAGAGAGATGAGGGAAAGGGGGTAATTACTGCTCCTGCCAGACTCCTTATTTTAAAATATAAAAAATGGATAGTAATGATAGTAGTGTAATATACATTTAAAAAAAAAACAAGACTATAAAATCTTGTTGCTTCAAGGAAAAGTTTTTTTAAATCAAGTTTATTTACGAGATATGTTTGGCACAAAAAGAAAGTCTAATCAGTCAATTTTTTTGGAATGTTTTTATGTAACTACCAATACCTTTAAACTGTAAAACAAATGAAACAAAGGGTTTACATTAGTATTAGGATATTTAGTTATAATAAAAAAAATAAATGGCAATTCAAATAATTATCAAAAATATTAATGCATTAGAAAAATGCATTAAGGATTGCCAGAGATATTAAGTTTTGCCATATACTAAAACTACTTGGGCTCAATTTCGCTGCAACTGTTAAAGCTCATGAGAACTTCACTGGGCCAGCAAATACGCAGTTGAACTCCATTTTTACCCAGCATCCATTTCATCAAAGTCACAACTTTGTCAACAGCTACAGGATCATTTTTATCATAAAATGCTTCAAAGGCAATGTACAGGTATTTCTCTTTCTTGAGCGCTTTGCTAAGAGCTTTTAGAGCAGTTTCAAGAGCAACATAGTCAATTTTATGATGAGCTTGTGCTCGAACAACGAGTCCATAGAGAATTTCTTTAGGGAATTTGCTTTCAAAGCAGAAAAGTTCTCCCATGGTGCGTGGTTTAAGAGTGTAAGTATGAAGAAAATTGAACTTGACGTTGAGTTCCTTCATGGTGGTGTCAGCTCGGGGTCCTTCGTTGGCCAAAAAGATGCGAGCGGTGCCATTCTGCATGTCCGAGAGACTCTTGTTAGGATCATCAAGGAGAGTCAGATGGTACATCGAAGAGTCCAGCTTCTCCAATTTCTCAAAGTCCTGAAATCAGAATGGAATAAAACTTATTGGAAAATTAGTTTGATAAACGTTTGTTAGATAAAATTGGGATGTGATTTTGGATTTGATAATAAAATCTGGTCAGTAATAATACTTTTTTTTTTACTTCCTTATCCCCCCCCCCCCCCCCTCCAAAAAAAAAGTGCAACTATTATAACAATATGATACTCCAGTAGTTTAGACAAGATAAATGATTGAGGCAAAGCTCAATTAAAAAATTTGTTTCATGTTTTATTGAATTATTGAATTCAGTAACGTGAGAGTTATTGTCCATACAAAATCATAACAGGGATGGTTTCACTGACAATGGACAACATACACGAAAAAAAATTATTGCAGAAATGAATAGAGGGTACCAAATTATGCTACTCTGAATTTTTTCAGATTTTTTTGAGACCCCGAACTATTTTTAAACAATTATTGAAAGTCCTGTGATTTCAGTTGGCACCCCTGATGCCTTAATAAAAAGGATAGAGACTGGACGCCTATTGACGCCTCCAGGGGGCGTGGCCGCACTTTCAATAATTATTTTAAAATAGTTCTGGGTCTCAAAAAAATCTGAAAAAATTCAGAGTAGCATAATTTGGTACCCTCTATTCATTTCTGCAATAATTTTTTTTCATGTATGTTGTCCATTGTGAGTTTATCAAAACTATCCTGTGTTATTTGCAGATGACACTAGCATTAAAGTATCCACCCTTTCAAATGAACTTTTAGCTTTAAAAATTACAAACATTATCCCAATAATAGAAAAATGGTTTTCTGACAATGAATTCTAGCTATGAATAAATCAAAAACTGAAATTGTTATTTTTCAAACTGTTCAAAACAAGGAAAAGTTTGACCATAGTATAAAAATAAATGATGTTGCAGTGGATGTGGCATTAAATGTAAAATTTCTCGGAATATATTTGGATAATAAATTGCGTTGGGTGACTCATATTGATTATCTTAGAAATAAACTAGCTAAAAAAACAATATTTGCTTTGAATAAACTTAAAAACATATGTGATATAAGTTGTTTAAAAACCCTCTAATATGCAAATTTCCATTCTATAATGAGATATGGTATTATTATTTGGGGAGACTGTGGAGTCGGAGGTTATATTCTGACTGCAGAAAAAAGCAATCAAAACCATGTTTAATTTAAAAAGAATGGACTCTTGTTCTCCTATATTTGCTCAAGAAAATTTTTTACCACTAATCTGTCAATTTATATATGAAAGTGTCTGTTTTGTTAAGAAAAACATATCTGAATATTTTGTTCAGTGCAAAGAATCCCATTATAATACGAGAAATAAGGACAAAATAATTACACCCGCACAATGTAGATTACAAATATATAATAAGGGACCTTATTCTATGTCAATTAGATTGTATAACAAGCTTCCATTGTGTATAAAACTTAACACTCAGTATAGTGATTTTAAAAGAGCCGTAAAGGTATTATTGTTGAAGAATTGTTTTTATAATGTATCTACCTATGTTACATTTAGTTTTTAAGTGTGCATTTTTTGACATATCCTACCATTTCATGCAGAGTGCCTTCATCATGACTGTGTCTGTATGTTTTGAAAATGACCAGCAATAAAAGAATTGAATTTTTTTTTTTCATAACTGTATGAGCCAAAGTATTACGTCTTACTATGACACATAGAAATAAATAAATAAATCAGGGATCGGATGCAGATGCAAGATGCACACGGATGCGCAAAAATGGGCTTGCATGCGCATCCGTGCATCCCAGATGCACAGGGAAAAATGAATGCATCCGGATGCGCATCCCAGATGCACGGGGAAAAATGAATGCATCCGGATGCGCATCCCAGATGCATGAAAAATAAATTTGCATCCGGATGCGCATCCACAGATGCACGAAAAATAAATTTGCATCCATTTAACACTTTTTTTCTCTTTTTTATCAGGTATGCTAATGGCCTCTAAACCAATCTTATAACACGAGGAATATTTTTTAAATTTATTTGCCACTTGTCGTTTAAAATTGCAAGAAACAAAGTGTATTATAAAAACCAAGGATCGGATGCGGATGCAAGATGCACACGGATGCGCAAAAATGGGATTGCATCCGCATCCGTGCATCCCAGATGCACGGGAAAAAATTAACGCATCTGGATGCGCATCCCAGATGCATGAAAAATAAATTTACATCCGGATGCGTATCCCAGATGCATGAAAAATAAATTTGCATTCCGGATGCGCATCCATGGACGCACGAAAAATTAATTTGCATCTGGATGCGCATCCTGGATGCACGAAAAAAACGCGTGCATCCGGTCCCTGAAATAAATAGATAAATAAAATAAAATGCAATTTAAACCAAAAATTTAGCCATGACTCAAACATTTTTTTTTTTTTTTTTTTTTTAATAACGAGGTGGTTTTGAATTAAAGAGCTCTTTTTAATTTCACCTTGACACTACAATGCAAGGTTGAGCTAATTGTGTTATATTAATTATATCATCTATTCTTTTGAAATAAAAGTACATTTAAAATAAAATCAACCTCTACAGTAGTAACAATAATTACGCATACCGTTTGCATGTTGTAGACTGTGATCTTGATGCCAGTGTTGGCAAACACCTTCTTCAGGGCTGTGACTACATTGGGCCACAGCAGTAAGTCTAGGCCACAGCCGATGCGAGGCATGGCCAGGTGCTTTACTTGGTGCTTGATGCAGTGTTCCCTCAGGCACACTAATGAACTCTCCAGGCTATCAATGTTTGGTTTGCTGGTCATGCTGTGGCTTTTTGTTACTAAATAGTAAATGAAGCGAATTGGCTCTTCTTTTGGTTCTGGGAGCACTGCCAGCTCCCCAGTACGAGCATACTGATTCAGTAGCTCAGCGATTCGGTAGTATCTGCGACGGAACTCAACAGCAATTCCTTGACTCATTCGCATATCCTCTGCAACACAGTGCACGAGAGAGCAGGTGGGGGGTGCACAAAATAGGTCACCATTGATTTCTTCAATGAATTTCAAACTCAGCACTTCTTCTGTAACAAAAAAATTAAGGACATGTTCATATTTCAAACTTTTTATAGAGTAAGAAAATGGATTATTTACTTATGATTATTTGTTGTTTATTCAAAAAAAGTGTATCATAATGTCAAAAGGTCAGGAAAGGTGTATTTTTCCTATTATAGCAAATTAAACAAAAGATATAGAAAGAGAAAGAATTTCAGTTATCTCTCTTGTGAAAAATTAGCATAATTTTATTGACAACCTGCCTGAAATTTTTATGCATATTTGGTAGAGGCCTTTGATTATGTATTGTCATTTTTTTAACCCTCTAATACCCTCAAAATCTAGGGAAAAGGCAATGTATCGTTATAGACATGTTAAAGGAGGGGAACGGCTTCATCTTTTATATATTTTTTTTAATTTTGTTGATGCAGTGAAACATATGTCTGCACCAATAAAAACACCATCTGCCCCCTCCTTCCCTGACTACCAGCTGTTGAAAGTTAAGACGTTAAATTTTTTTGCGTCACTGACGTAATTTCACACCAAAGGGAAGCAGCCAATCGCAGCATATCTCTCTAGAAACCTCTTGCGCAATTGGCTACTTCCCTTTGGCGCGAAATTATGACATTGACGCAACTTTTTTGAACGTCTTAACTTTAAACAGCCGGAAGGAGGGGAAGGAGGGGTCAGATGGCGTTAATTTCTTTAGGTGCAGACATATGTTTTACAGTTTACTGCATCAACAAAGTTAAAAAAATACAAAAGTTGGAGTCGTTCCCCTCCTTTAATGTCTTTCTCTATGTTTGCATGTTAAACATTTGCATGACAATGATGTCACAGTGTTTTCAGTGTTTTGCAGCACAATTTTAAGGGAGATAAGAGGGTAAAAAAAAAAATTGAGAAAAATTGACAATAAATGACTCGAGGTTCTATATGAAAAAAATTGACAATACATAAATTCATAAATTGTAGAGGTCTTTTACGTGTATCTAAATACTATTTTTGTCTGGATTTATGTCTGTGTTGTTTCTATGTCTATGTAAAAATTAATTTTATATGTATGTAGTTATGTACACTATTTGTGTTTAATAAAATAAAAATACAGTATACAATAAAAATATCATGCAGAATTTTATAAACTAGGTAACATCTCTCCACTTTCAAAATTTGCTGCTTCAGCCTTACAGTTACCCATGTGAAAAAAATTTAAATTCATTCTCTCTGAATTTTTAATATAAAAAGAAAATAATAATGTGAACACTTACTTTTATAATAAAAAACTAATAAATAAATAAATAAATAAATAAATAAATAAATAAATAAATAAATAAATAAATAAATAACAAAAATAAACAAAGTCAGTTACAGTAGTTAATTAATGTAAAATACTGAAACATGTTTTTGGTCTACAATATCTATAATCCACACATTTTAGAGAAGCATAAAACTTCCAACAAAAGATGTAGTCATTCTTTTTCAACTGATATCATTAATTTTTGCATGTGCTAGCTACTTTCCCCTTCATGGTTTTATCGAGATAGAGATTGGAATTTGTCTTTTTGGCGTCATCATCCAACAGAAAAAGATTGGCTATCTGTGACATTATGGAGCCAAAGTCTAAACTCACAATGAAAACAAATATGTTAAGTTAGCACACAGTTGATAAAAACATGTGAAAGAGAATAATTATACTCCTTTTTGCTAAAACTTTAATGCTCGTTTACAGCTAATCAAAAATACAGAAAAAGGCCTCAACTCACCAGGCAGTTTCTCCTTCTTGGTATCCACATCCACCGTCTTCTCAACCACCGAGCAATCCCAGTAGTCAATGACTTGAATTTTGTTGCTCTGCACTACTGTGGCAGAGTCAGTAGCAGGTGCTGTAGTGTCTTTTTCACTATTCTGTGTTTGAATTTCAGTTATTTTAGAATCCATACTTGCAGTTTTAGAAGTACTTGTTCCAGCTAAACTTTTTTTAGTTTCAGACTGAATGACCTTAGCAGAGTTGTCTCGATATTGATTTTTACTTGTAGGTTGACTTTCTGTGCAATGCTCTGTTTGTGTTATTTTAATTTCAGCTGGTATCATTTGGTAATATTGAGTGTTAAAACCAGGTGGCGGATTTACATGATTCAGTTTAAGAGAATGATTCACAGGGTTAAGACCAGGTGGCAGATTCACATGATTCAGTGGGTTAAGACCAGGTGGTGGATTTACATGATTCAGTCTAGGAGAATGATTCACAGGGTTAAGACCAGGTGGTGGATTTACATGATTCAGTCTAGGAGAATGATTCACAGGGTTAAGACCAGGTGGTGGATTCACATGATTAAGTCTAGGAGAATGATTCACAGGGTTAAGACCAGGTGGCGGATTTACAGATTTAAGGCAGCCAACGGGAACATTTAAAGGACTAAATCCAGGAGGTGGTATGCTAGCAAATGCAACTGCAAGAGGAGAACTTGGATAATGTTGGGTACCAGGATTTATATCACTGTTTTGAGAATAATTATTGTCTTTGCGGAAACTAGGTTTCACCAGTTGACAGTCATTATTGTACACGGCAATATTTTTTTTAGAGCCTGTAGTTAAGTTTCTTGTTCTGTTATCTTCAAAGACAGGATTTTCAGGTTTATACTGATTGCATGGACCATCAAATTGTTGATTTTCTTGGTAGTCAGAGACATTCAATGGTTTTCCTGAACTGAGAGTGGAATTTTTATGTCTCAAAGGTTCTTGACTTCTGTAATCTTTTACATTATTACCTTCTGTCATATTGTCATTGTATAGCTGCCTAGTTTTCCAATTATCACCTTGACTGAAAAATCTTTGGTGTCTGCTATGCTGTTTGGGTTGCGCTTTCTCTTGTTTTTCTCTATTTTTATTTTTAAAGCCCCGTGATTTTTTTACACTCTCTATGCGTTGAGGTTCACCTTTTCCAGCAGACTCCACTTGAGGTTTATCATGACTACTGTTACAAGCTTTGTGATGCATTTTTCTATGACACTCTTCAGGTTGCTCAATATCTCTACCATCAAGCTTTTTCTGCATAATTTGTTCAGCCTCTTGTGAATTGCTTTGACTCTTTGTTTCTGTTGGTTCAATTCTTGCCTCCATAACATTGCCTTCTTGGGCATCAAGACGATATCTGTAACCAGGGGGTATGTAAAAACGTTCAACGCTAACTTTAGGTGAGCTTTTATGTGCTTTTTCTTCCTGAAGTACATTTTCTTGCATACAAGAATTTTCTAATGTTGATTCTGATTTTTCCTCAATGGTTGATTTTTGTTCAATCTTCTGTTTTCTTGACATTTCAGTTGAATTTTTGGGTGCCTTGGAAAGTTTTTTAACCTTATCAAATTTTTTTTGCTCAGATAATTTGCTTGCAGGCAAACTTAAACTGGTTTCTGTATTTTTAGCATGTTCAATGCTATAGGAGTCTGAATTAAAATGCTTTACTGAAGGTGTACTCTCCGTTTGTTGATTGACCTTTTTGGCACGGCAATGTGAATCAGTATGTGGCCTTGTGTTTGTCTGGGATGAATGGCGACATTCATCAGAGTTTTCTCTTTTTTTCTCTTGCTTTTGAAGAGGCTTCTTTTGAGTGCGGTCTTTTCCATCTTCAGAGCTGTGAACGCCTCCGGCAGACTGCTGCTCATCTGAAATCAAGAGCAAAATTCAATTTCAAATTATTATTTATTCAGTAACAGATACAGAACCAATGTACCAAATACAATAAAGTCAAGACAACATACCCATAAAGAAAAAAAAAGTAGTAACACAATTATAGCAACAACACTGCATTTAGTTATTGTAGATTTACACAAGATATATATATTTTTGGCATATCTTGCTACAATTTGCAATTTCTTAGTTTTAAAATAAATAAAAAAATTACATGCAGCTATTAGCTGTGATTATATAGAGCACTAACAGAGAAGCATTTTATGGTGGCAAATGAAGATGCTAGAATGGAACATGCCTGAAAAATATAATGTTAAAGATATGAAAAAGTACAGATGATATACCAAATCAGCTGCTCCTATACAACCCAAGTAAACTGCATTTTTTAACCATGAATCAAAGTGTCAATAACTATAAATAGCCATACATATTTTAATTTCATTAGAACTTTTTTCTCATCCAATTTCTCATCCAGTTTTATATAGTCTGGATTTTTATTTTCACAATTTTTCAAATTAAGATGTGACCGAGTATTGTATGGAATTAATTTATTAATATAAATAAATTATTAAATGCAATAGTGATGGAAGGAAAAATATAGGAAAAAAATCTACAAACCTTACTTATGCATCTCACGATGAGATGTCCATAGCAGGTGAATCTTACATACATACATTATTGAGAAGTCTTATAATAAATATTTGTGTTATCTGTACCAACAAGATTCACCTGCTACGGACATTATTCACCATGGAAAAATATATATATTTTTTTTTCAGTTCTCTTTTTTTTATAAATATATCCAACTGCAATGGTTCACCTTTCCTTATACACTAAATGCGATATTGTAAATTTGTTTATCATTATTTTATTTTATGATAATAATATATACTGCACCTATGTTATTACTGCGTACTATTTTTTTTTTAAGTCTGTAATACTGTAATAAAATATTTAGCTATGCTTACCTTTATGAGATTTTTTTTTATTTTTATTTTTCTTACTCTTCCTTTTTTTCTCTGCTGCTGATGCATCTGGACTAGGTAATGAAACAGATTGACATGCAGTTGATTGCAGGGAAGTTGAGACTGCAGAAGATTCAGATGTTTTGTTGTCAATTGCGTTCGTCCTTGCACTTTGCACATGCATGCTTGGCAGTCTTACATTGTGTAGTATATCTTGATCATCTTGAGGCATTTCATAATTAACTTCCTTGGGTTTTTCTTCTTTTTCTTTTGTCAGGTTCTGTATCATGTACTGCTCAAGTGCTTGATGCTGCATAATTTGAAGATTAGCATGAATAGGATTGACAAAACTTCTAGGATCGTGGGCATCCACATAATGCTGCAAATTATTATAGATGGATGGTATTTGAGGTGGACCCGACGTTTTTTGAAATTTGTGATCATGGCTTATTCCAAGATTAGAATTTGATATATAGACTGAATTTAGCACTGTATTAGGTAAGGGTTGTGCTATGAAGCTACTTGGAATAGGATTACATTGTGGTTCTTTCAATTCTTGTGGTAAAGAAGCATAACTTTGGTGTGTCATGTTTCTCAACCAAGCATGATTACTATCACTTGTTAGATTCTTAGTATTTGAAGCATTGTTTGTATCAACTTTTAAATCAGCACATAACAGTGAAGGAGGTTGGGTTTTTAATTCCCAACCCTTGGAGTTTTGACCAAGCTGAAGCTCAAAGCCTGGTGGAGTAGACAATGGTAACATTGGATTCTGATTATGACTAAGAATTTCAATTTTTGGTTGATTAGCCTCAGTTTTATAGGAAGCATTAGGTGTATATTTAGAATTGCCATCTGTGGCTATTTCTTCTTTGCAAATTGACGTCTCCTCTAGCTTGACAGGCAGTTGACGACTACTAAAGGGAGGCTTCAATGTTCTTGGAGTCAGTGAAGCCTCACTGCCAAGAGCATTTCCCACTGGAGGTTTCTTTTTTGTGTTACCTCGTGCTTTAGAAATCCATGCTGATGCATTACTACCCTGAAAAAAACAGAACAAAATATTACTAATGCATTTTTAATGGATATAATTAGACATTATAAAATGTCTTAAAAAAAAGTAACTTATCATAATTAATGCTTTATTGATTAAAAATCAAGTAAGATATAATAATATATGCATATTACTTATACATACTTATTAAAAAGTAATATGTAACAAAACATGACGCCATATTCCTTGCAAGGTAAGCCAGCTGCATTATTGCCTCGGCCACCCTCAAATTTCCCTCCACTGCACTCCATTCTTACATACTCCACTTGCTTCAGAAATACTTATGATAATCTTTTTGCCTTCTATTCTCTCTGTATATATATTGCAACAGTGCGAAATGACTCATGTGACTTTTTTTTTCAATTGGGAAAGCTTTGCTAGTTATTCTTATCCCTTTTTAATAAATATCACAACCTTCATGGTTTATTTTTCTTATAATTAAATAAAAATGCATATTGTACATTTAGGTTTACTCCGATTTAATTAATTATGATTGACAGCTATTCTGCTCTATATTAATGAATTATTTCATCATGAAATTAAAAGATACAAGCCTTTAACTTTCAAGGGTACCCAGGGAAGATTAATCATACTAACATGAGGCTGCACTGATGAGACGTTTGGAGGTTTTATGTGCTGCACTATACCAGTCACTTGGTTTTTATGGCAGGCCATCTGTATGTTTTCTAATGGTTCATTGTCACCCATAGGGCCACAATTATCTTGAGTTCTGGTGTATATTCTTGGAAGACTACCAACTCCAGATTCTTCTCCACCAGAAGACATTTCTGTTGGACAAATATTACAAAAACATGAAATGTCTGATGACAATTTATTTACAGAGCATTATAACCAATATAATTTTATTATGCATGTTCACACATACATTAAAAAAAAATTGTGTATGTGTGCTAATTCCACTCCACTACTTTAACCTGCTGCTCACTTATCCATGCAACTTTTTAATTGACCATACCAGTGAGCAGTGACAGGGGA